>CM060846.1:240013011-240613011 GCA_030762175.1 Metallyticus violacea
TTTTGTATAAACATTTTAAAAGTATGTTTCTATATTTAAAGGAACTTATTCTGATATTTATGAGTTATAATACTGTACGTTAATTGTTTTCCTATTTTACATTTCAGGAGTATATTATGAAAGGCTTCAAATTATATGTTTTGTGTTCTTTTACCATTTTCTTTATTTCTTTTCTTGAATTTAGGCTTAACTTTGTTTTATATGTCACTTCAAATCATAAAGAGTGTGTATGTTAACTAATCCAGTACTTGGGATCTCTGTACTTTGAATCCTGTGTTAGTGTATATATCTCTGAACTATAATATGTTTTGTAACTTCAAATCTGTGATTTATTGTTTTCAATGCTATATGTACTTATTGTGAGTAATTTTATTTTTGAGGTATGAAATAATGAAACCTTGCCTAGGTTTCTCTGTTTTTACATATTACAACGAATATTTACATACATGCCGACAGACGTACATCATAACCCTAGAGCTTATGCATAGAAATGAATTGACAGCAGCACTGTTTCTCTGAGCTTCTTACTTAAATTGAGTATCCCAACATTCTGAACATGAATTATAATGAATCCTCTTAGATGCTCAAAATTATATTTGCATGCACTTATAAATGCAGACGTTAAATTAGTTGCTCATATATATTGGATAAAAGAACGGTAAGAGGTGCATAAATCTTTTTGTTACCATCTGAAAACAGTTATAATACAATGGAAATAAATGAAAACTACCAGAGACTATATTTACAAGATCATCTAATTATCTTATGTAAAATAAATTAACCTAAACCAAGATTCTATTGTGTTTAAGAAATATTTCCCATGCTTAAGAGAATATTTAAAACAAAATATACAAATTGTTTTCTTCCTGTGCTCCCAAAACACGGCTTTCACATCTTTTATGTTATTTTAAATATATTTTCATTAATTAAAGCTGCATTCTTTGGTGACATGGACATCTCATTAACAGTGTTCCACAAATACACATGTGTACACCTAATTAACACTTTCTCAAGTAAATTCAGAGCTGATCACTTTCCTGGTAAAGCTATCTTCTTTTAAGGGCTTGCTTTTTCTGCTAAAGAGAGAACAAGTATTCCTCTAGAATCTTTTCATCATTAGATTTATTAGCTGTCCTTGTCGTTTCATAGGTTTTTCTATGCTCAATTTACAAGAAAAAAATTAGGAAACCTAGAAAAAATATGCAGTAGAATCAGTTTTGCAACAATATATTTAAACGCTTTAATATGATTTGAAAATAGCTAGTGAATAAAATTAATGAATTTGAAATAGAGTAAAATGGCTTTAACAATCAAATGAAAATAAAATAGCAGCATCTAAAATTTATTCTAAATTTCATCTAGGACAATGGACTAAGACAGCAAAAGAATAATTTTCATTTTGTCTGATGATGACAACTGTTAGTATGCATACAATTTAGAAAACATAATAATGTTTTGGGATGTATCAAAATGCTTAAACCTGAAGATAATCAATTATATATCAAAATTAACATTTGAGAATATAGTAAAGCGTTTCACTTGCTCACTTATAGTAAATATAAATAAATGTATATAAATGTATATGTAAATTATGATAAACGTGCGTGAAAGAGAATTTGGCAAAGGTGTAAGCAAAATGTTGACAGCTCATAAGCAAAAATTTAAAATGTTGAGTTAATTTTTCAATAGATTTTAAATGTAATGTTGGGTTAATACTCTTATTTCCTAATTCTATAGCTAACATTATATTAGAGAAGTTAAATATATTTATGAGTTAAAGCACATTTTTGGATACTTTATTAATTGTAAATCTTTCTAGAAAATGTATAATAAAACTATTTTAATCAAGGTTTGTCTGTGACTGCATTCTTTTGCAGCATTTAATTGTTATAAATGTGAGTGTTGATTGCAGAAAGAACAAGGAAAAGCAGGAGAGAACTTAGAGACAGGATGGTACATTGATGAGGAACAAGGTTGCATTGTTGTCAAAGTTGATGGACACGAGGTGGCTAGAGTTCCTGCATCAAAGCAAGGTGTTTCTTATTGGAGTTGGTTAAAGGTAGCCAACAAGTCAATATAAACAAATTTAATTTTCTATAAAAACGTAATTTATAACTAGTTCTAGTTCCTCAATATAATTTAAAATATAAAATTTTTCCTAAAATTGGAATTACGTACATGGAACTATTATAACATGTCTCTATACACTCAGAGAAATAATTTTAATGTTTCATAATGAACTTTTACATGCTTCACCAAAATTACTTTTAATATTCAGATTTGAATGTGCTCAAAATAAAATATTCAGCTAATATCACGGAGGTATTTTTAATTTATCATATTTTAATTAGCAAGATATAAATTAATTTACGGAGATTTCGAGTCACCTTGATCCGAGAATGCTGGCGGGAGGAAGCCGGCAGCGCTTGAAGTAAAGAGCGGCATTCTAGATGCGTCATTTTCTTTCAGAGTTGCATTAGCCCCTACATTTCCTCCATTGCTTAACAGGTTGAAGTGTTGGCAATAGTGCATGTGTTTGCGTGGGCGCTAAGTTACCGATCGTTGCTTTGTACAGTTTGAAGAATTAGAAAACGTGTTTGCTTGTGTACTTCATTTGAATTACGTTTTAAGTGCATTTGTTCTTTGTACATTAAATTAGTTAGTTATTTAGATATGCCGGCTGAAAAATATACTCTACAACAACGAATATTTATGTACGATACTTACAAAACAGATTCATGTCGACAATTGTGTCGACATGAATCTGGCATTTGACCTCCAAATGGAGGTACGTTTAGAAACCTTGTCAATAGATTTAAGGGAACGGGATCGCTGAATTCCAAAATTCGTAGGCCTAAAAGTAGGGTTCTAACAGAAGAAAATCTGGGTGATGTTGGGGCATGACTTGAACTTTCTTCTAATAGCTTTACGTCGTGTAGTACAAGAAGTAGGTGTTTCAAAAACTTCAGTCCATACGGCTACAAAACTTTTAAAATTGAAACCTTACAGAGTTATAATAGTCAAGAATTACGGCTGCATGACAAAGAAAGTCAAGTGAATTTCTGTATTTGGGTTTTCAGAACTTTCGTGGAGGTATTGTTGATCCACATATAATCATTTTCTCTGATGAATAATTTACGTGGTTACGTATGTTCACAGAACAAGATTCTGGAGTACAGAAAATCCACGAACAACTCACAAAATTTCCCTACCTGATGAAAAAGTTGGTATGTGGTGTGCCGTAACAGGAAATTACTTTTTTAAGATACCGTAAATTTGGAGAGGTATTGTACGCAAATACGCACATCTTTTAAACAATTAACTGCTCATGAGGGACATTACATATAATTTCAATGAAATTCTACCATAGTCAATCTGCCTGGTATTTTTGCAGACTATAAGGGTGGTTTTTGAAAACAGAATTATTTCTAAAGAGTTATGACTTCGCCTTTCCCCAGATCTTACCGCTTGCGATAAAATGTGTGAATGTCGAAAGACACCATTTTGAATGACTACTATAAGGGTTAGTGAAATAAAATTATGGTTGCGTGCAAGCCTTAGATTAATAAAAGTTTATCAGTAGGAAACTCAGGAAATTACGGATCTGGAATGGCGTTATTTACTTCACGCTCTATAGGTTTCCTCGCGCCCGCTTTCTCGTATCAAGCGTGACGCAAATTCTCTGTACTTTATACAGCTCAACTCCTCTACAGAGTTACTTTAGCAATTAAGATAATATTATAAAGATGAGTCTACCTAAAGTAGCGTTGATCTCAGTAAATATATAGGCTAAATAACAATTTTATAACAATTCACTGCACCTGGTAAAATATAACAACTGCTAATGTTCTTCACAAATCCTATGAAGTAAAAATCTGCTTTCTCCTTAACTGCTGTAAAAATATATAATATACTGTTTCTATAAATTTATAATCTATGAAATATCACTTACACTCTGAATTCAATGTAGCTCTACATTAAAAGGAATTAATAAAATGTGTGTACACATACAGTGCGCACACACACACACACACACACACACACACACACACTACGTTTTGGACCACTAATGCAGTGCATGCTCTGTAACTGATCTATCTTGATTTGTTCAAATAATATTTATTGCCCATAATTATTGCCTCAAATGATACATTTTGCTAACTAGGTACTAATTAGAAATATTTAAAATGCATTAATTGATTTGTATCAATCAGAGATAGCTTGTGGAACATTGGAACATTTTTATTGGATGCTGAGACCTAACTGTTAGGTATATTATGCTGATAATTGGAATGGAGTTGTAACATGTGTCACCCTAATCACTCAATAATATTAATAGTAATATATACTATACTATACTACATACTAACAAAATTAAAAATGCTACGTTTTCATAATTTCTTTCCTCCAAATTAAGGGTCAAAACATTTTTGTCCTTGTTAAAAGATCTGAACTAAAACCTACCCATTTCGAATGAAAACATTACTTAATCTGTTGCCTTATACATGCACAGCGTTTTAAATGCAATGCATATCATTAAAACTAAAATAAATTAATGGTACAGCTCATGTATAGTTCAAAAGAGTAAAAACATTTTAAAAGTCCGTAAATATTAGTAAAAGAAATAAATATTACTATTATATGAGCTAATTTTCCATTTTTGGTGTGCAGAAGTTTTCCAATCATAACTTTAAAAACGTAATGGTAAATATGAATTGTGTTGGGATATTACTAAATGTGAATATATACGATACCTTAAAGAATTTAAAGCTTAAATCATTATATTATTCATGTCCATAAGAATGAGGAATATATTTATGCTGATTGATGAATATTTATGAAATGAAATGGGCATGTTAAATATCCCTATAACCATTGTTGTGTATTTAAACATTATAACATTTTTTATTTATACAGTGGTGTCAAAGATCTAGCCTTTTTAGATTCTCGTGTAATTAATTAGTAATTGTACACTCACTAAAGTATGAGCTGCATTTCATCGATTAACATCAAAAGCTCTCATATTATCATATTATCACTTTACTGGAAATAAATTATTATTATTATTATTATTATTATTATTATTATTATTATTATTATTATAGTAATGAATTTCTTCTTTGTGCTTTTTATGACATATTAAATTTGTATTATTTTCTAAATTTTACACGTTCCTAAAAGAAAGGGATAACATTACTTCTGATTGATTTTATTACATGGGATAAAAGAGAACTCAATATCCACCAGAAAACAGCAATCTATTACATTTTGGGGATACGGTGTATGAGTCTATACATATCATGTCTTTAGATAAACAAAAAAAATTAATACCTAAGTTTAGGATAAAGTTTTATGTACTTCACTGGCATCATTATAATATAACACTCTATTTCTACCTGCAGCCAAGGAAATCATTTTGAAAACAGCTGAACATGGAAGGGTAATCTGATTCTAAGTACATCAAAGAATAAACTGCTTTGCGGGAAATTTTACCCTAATTTTACTCAAAAGGAAAATGTGAAGTAATTTTAGCAGTCGCTCATTTAATGCAATAATTTATAGTTTCATTATAACCACCAAGTTTGCCCTGATATTGTAAGTTTCAGTATGGAATAATAATAATAATAATAATAATAATAATAATAATAATAATAATAATAATAATAATAATAATAATAATAATAAACTGTTATAATATTAACATGCATAAAATCCTTTAAGATAAAGTTTGGATCATATTTATAATCTACCTAAAAAAACTTGTCATACAAATGTTCTTCATCAAAAAAAAAAAAAAAAAAATACGAAACTAATTAATTTAGATTATTATTCAATCTCGCAGCACACCTCGTATTTATTGATACATTTGTCATAAACTTTTACTTATTTATTAATTTTTTCAGTTTTGCATTAATTTCTTACAGTTATAATAAATTATAATTATTTTTCTTGAAGTGGAGTTATTTGTTTTACAAAAATTGACAATTACTACCATTTATGAAAAAGAATGAATATGTTCTACTTTATCTCAAATTCTGGGGGTAATTTTAAAGCTCAATGTGAACAGTCAATTTTTTACAATTAGTATATATGTTATATAGTACACATTACAGATATGTTTTGGTCACAATTTAAAATAAAGGGAAACATAACATAAATATTTTTACAATCACCCAACTAAATGACCTAAATATATAAATGGAAATTTATTGTGCCAGAAAAACAGTTAATAAATTTAATTGTTTTAAATTTTTGATTATATTGAATAACCTCCCTTTGCTTTGAGAACATTAATACAAACTCTTAGCATTTTGAACATTAATCTGCGTAGTGTCTGGCTGGCGTTAAATTTTAGCACTCTTCAAAATTCCCCCTGTTATTTAAATGGGTCATTTTAAAAAGAATCCATGCCCATTGTCCAAAATGAGTATGACTATGAATCAAAAAGCGATATATTCGTACATCTTAAGTGTATACAAATAGCCTAGTCCTCTATTTCTTACTAAGGGAAAACTGAGTCCCTAATTTGCCTTAAATTAGGAAGTCACAATTTTGGGGATTTGTTCCGTTCTATAGATACATATGAGTACTAGTGCCGTCTTTGTAGGGAACCAACAACCGATAGTGAACAATGTCTACCTTTATCCGGTATTGTTAAATTGAATCCCTTTTGTCCTGATGACCTGCTGGGTATAAGTGTGCGAAATTGCTGAATAAAAGCAAATAACCTGAGAAGCATAAGTTTAATATGATAAAAGAACAAGAATCAAAGGAATCTAATTTGGCAATTATACGAGGAAAATTATACCCACCATGTAAACGATATCATCATGGAAGTCAAGCTGTGTAATAAAATCTTATAACTTTTAGTTATAGTACAGTGAAGCACAATGATTTGAACTACTGGTGATAATAGTAATAATAATTATAATAATACGTGCTTATGATTATAATACGAGTAATAGATTTGCACAGTCGTTCTATTTGCAAATGTACTTACACAACAATTTGGAGAAAATGAATGAAGAATAACAGGTGCACCTACTATAAAATTTCAGTACATTTATCACGAAAGACGAAGCAAAGTTTTTTTTTTTAATGAATTGATAGTAATTATAAAGGCTGAACGTAGAAATGTACTTGAGAATTATACAATCAAAAAGCCAAAATTGGCAAGTTACGAATATCGTCAATATAAATGCCAAACAAACACAGATATACCAGAAAGCTTTCGTTAATCAACTGGTATTTGATATATTGAGAGATGAGTGTGGAAGCTTTAAGCTTTACCTTTAGTAGGTAAAAGTCCTTAAGATATCAGAGAAGTCAGCAATAAAAACCGTTCTCTACCGTGTAATTCTAACAATACAAATGTAAATTATGCACAGTTAGTACTTATCCTTTTACTGGTGACATGAACAATAGCATTCGATGGTAACAATAACTAAGTTTAACTCCGCATTTTAATTTTTATTTAAGCACTAACAGTACACAAGTTTTATTATTCATATCTGTTTATTATTAAAGTCTAACATAGTTATCACAAACTGTCATATTTAAAAACATTTAAATAACAATACAAACATTTGTAATCAAAAGAAGCAGGTAGTGCGAAATTCTTATCTATGTTCGTTGTACACAATTGTGCCACTTTTGTGCAGGCTGTTTTAACATTTCTCTCTCTCTCTCTCTCTCTCTCTCTCTCTCTCTCTCTCTCTCTCTCGCTCTCCCTGCAGAACAAATTATATGTGATTTGCTTCTGCAACTTGCTAGACTTCCCTTTCTGATCTTGAGTGTTTGTGCTTCTGTTGACACCTAATATTTTCCGAAGCCCTTGTGGCAAAATTTTCTCTAGACTTTGATCATGTGTGACGATGAGAGCTGCAAACCAAGATTCTTTTAAAAAAGACTTCTTTTAATCTCTGAGGCGATTATGCTGCCATGAAAAGAATGGATATCTGCACGAATGTTGCAGCCTGATCTAGAATATGCAACGGTCAACTTTGTTGTTTCTCGAAACAGAGTAAACATGTGCCATGTTATCAAGCATGTGTACACCTCCCTTTGTAGAAATGTGAAATAATGGGATATTCATTTTCAATTTTGTCTGATCAATATAAGGAGCACAGTACAAGGTTGACACAAGCTTTACTTTCTTGAAAGAAACTCTCGCTTTCTTCTCGTGTAATGCAAGCTGTGAAGACAATACTTTCTTGTTACTATTTGGAGAGAAAATTGGTGAAATTTATAGTAATGACTCATTAAAAATGAAAACGCAAGCGCTAACGCAGCAAAATACGTATGACGTACATACATTTCGTGCACAGATATCGTTTACATTGAAAATGTAAACATTAGAGAAAACATCTGACTACTGCCTCCTAGATCTCACTTCAAGTGAACACGGCCTACTGAATCCATCAGCATTATGGCGATGGCGACAACTTGTATAAATTATGATGATACAGTTTACGTTCATGCAAATTGCATCAGCTTCTGTTTATGCCATTCACCACTTTAAGGCCAGGAAATCAAAGCCTAGACGGTGGTGGGTTCATCCACTGAACCAGAGGAGGCTTCATCAAGGGGATTTCCATAACCTCTTGCGTGAAATGATAGACGACGACCCTCAACAGTGTTCTTTTTCCCACACGAGGTTGAAACTCGCCCAATTTGATGAAATTTTGTATCTGACTGCCTCCCCTTTGATGAAGAGAAGTAGCCATGCCTTCTAACCAGCAGCCACTCTATTTATCACATTCCGGTAAGTTATTTTGTACATCTCTTATGATTAAAAAGTGTTTATTTTATAGAACGTTTAAAAGATCATCTTAATAATAATTTACATATTTTAATTCCTATGTAACATTTTTCTTTTTTAATTTTATTAGCAACCATAGGCCTATAGTAAAGTTCCTCTTTTACAGGTTTCTGAGCACTGGAAACTCTATACCCACATTGGCATGGAGCTTTAGGTTTGGAAAGTCTACATGCTACCAGATCATGCATGAAAGTATAAACGTTATTTCGGACGCTCGTCACAAAAAGTACATTCCACCACACGCACAATAATCAGATTACAAAATAATTGCATAATGAATTCAATGAGCTTTCAAATGTACTGAATTGTGTGGCTACCATTGATGGTAAACACGTCGTCATTCAAGCACCCAGCAATTAGGGATCGACCTTTTTCAATAATAAAAATACATTCAGCATTGTGTTAATGGCAATATGTGCTGTAAAATATGCTTCACACATGTTGATATAGGGGCATATGGGTCTCGGAGCGATGGTAGAATTTTTAGAAATTCACAGTTTGGTTACAAATTAAATAATGACTTGCTCCCTTTACCACCTCCAGTGCCCCTTATGCCGTTAGGAACTGCTATACCACAATACTTCTTTGGAGGTGAAACTTTTCCTTAAGGTAAGAACTTAGTGAGACCATTTGCAAAACTTACCTTGACAAATGCGAAAAGGAAAAAAATTAACTTTCGTCATTCTAGAGCACGCCGAGTTATAGAAAATACATTTGGTATTTCAGTTGTATGTTGGAAAATCTTTCATAAGATTATTAATGCAAAGCCAGAAAATGTGAACAAGATGAAAGATGATCAACACGACAGTATGTCTACACAAATATCTTAGACTTTCTGAAATACATAATTTTGACAAAACATTTTACCCTTCAACATTTGTCGATAAAGAGGCGATTGGGGTGTCATTAGAAGCAGAGTGGGGAAAGTAATATACCAGAGCAAGGTGCATTGCAACATTTGTCGAGAAGTCACTAATAATCGGTTCCATTGCGTTAAATATTACAGAGGGCATTTCAAATTCGTTTACCTCTCCTGCTGGTGCCATTGATGGTCAAATGAAGTACATTTCACTTGGACTTGGCAATACCATATAAAGGAGGGTTCACATCGAGAACTTTTACATAGAAATGTAAATGGCATTTTGTATTATACAGATTTGTTCCATATAAAACTAATAAAGAGTGTTACATTTGGAACATTTGCAGAAGACAATATTGGTAGTCAGTTTCAACATGGAGGAAGCTTTCTTGCTCTGTGCAGATGCTTTTATTTTGCTATTATTGTGGAAGAAAATGAGGGAGAGGAGTAGGGGGAGCAAACACAAGTGATGGACAAGACCTTGCTCTGCAGAAAAGGAATTCATAAGTCTCGTTCCTGTCTGATCCTTAAGTTTTTTTACTTATTTAGTTTATCAATTCCCCATTGTACTGGAATTTTAAGTTAAGTATATTTTTTCCACTTCTCCAATCTCAGCTTTGAGAACATTAGCAATTTCATGCAAAGAATCTTTGCGTGCGTTCCTGTCTCTCTTTAATTTATTTTGAGGGCCCCAAATACATTTTCTCGCATCCATTTTTTCTATTAAACATGTTTTGTGATTGATCATTCCATGTTTGTTATTAATTAAAAAATGCCATTATTTGAGTCAAGGTGCTCATGATCAGGTTGCAGAGCAAGAACGTCTAGCGATGCTCAGAAACTTGTTCTATGCACATATAGAACTCATTAATTTGTATCAAACATAAAAGAACTTGTTTCACATCAACCACAACACGTTCTGCATAAAACATTCACAATGCGAACCCACCTGAAGAGAACAAGATCCTAATAATTGCAGGAATCACATGTTAGAGAAAAGTTTATATTAATTCAGAAAGCTGTGCCGCACTTCCTAAACATGACAGTTCTAATGTAATGTAGGTTAGATTAGCTTTTGCACTGATTCAGCAAGTTTTCCATGTGTGCCACCTACTAAGGTTCACAAAATTTTATTTTTTAACATTTCCAGAAAATCATAACTTGTGGTATCAGCATTTAAAGTTTACTTCAGTATACTAAAATGTGTACATAATAATAATAATAATAATAATAATAATAATAATAATAATAATAATAATAATAATAATAATAATAATAATAATAATAATAATAATAATAATAATAATAATAACAATAACAATAATAATAATAAATAAGTGTACCGAATGATGTACTTATTTAAATGTATTCACTTTAACATTATTATTTTGAGATATGAAAAATACAATTAAATAAATTAATCAATTAATGACATTTGTTGTTTTATTTTTGTTACACGATATGTTCCTCTGAGGAGAGCATAAGGCACGTTCTCTTGACTAACATCAGCAGCTGTTATCTCTACTTCATCCTTCATTTCTTCTTGCATTGCAGATAACTGCGTTACTACAAACTCGGCAAATACAGCGCTTGGGATGATATCTTTCTTGTAAAGGATTGTGAAAACCGGTTTGATGCTTCAGCAATTAATTGCAGACTCTCTTCTATACGCGAATCCTCCCTCGGCCGACTGTTTTGCTTTCCCCTTCCCCTAATCTGTTGAAGGCACTACAAGCGGTGACGTGCTGGTACAGGGAAGAGACTCTGCCTCAGAATTAGGTTGCTCATCATTCCTGGATAGGGACTTATTCCTGAAAAGTGAATTCGTATTGAAAAACGGTATCAAAACCAGAACACGAAGCGGAGTCTTCTTCAATAAAATGTTGACTTTGTCAGTGATGCAGAAAAATTATTGAAAGTTTTCCTTTCCTGATATGGTCATCAAGGTTACTCAATTTCCAAAAGGGACCACGAATTTTTACGGTTAACTTGAGCAACACTCTTGTTGCTATCTGCCAAAACTTTCTTCTTCCTCGTATACCAGTCTCTTAAAGTTTATATTCTTCCTTCGCACAGTTCAAATGCAATAGAAGAAATGATGTCAGTTAGCGAAGGGGAAACGCATAAATTATTGTGTTTTAGATTAACTATAGTTTTTTTCTCAATAAAATACCAAACCTGTGAAACTGTCAATATCAAGAAATAGTACTTGCTGTTTATATAAGTTAAAATGTGCTTCCAATATTTAAGGAAATAAGCAAAACACTACATCTGAAATACGTGTTTTATGAATTAGGCAACGACTGTGCACAATACACTAAATTGTCAATTTGTTGTTTATTTCACCAATTTGACATAACATGTAAATTTTAATTTATTTTCTTTCATATTTTAGCGGCAGGTTACGGCAATAAATTCAATACAACCTAGTCATGACCATTTTACTTCCAAACACACTGAAGCTAATATAACCTAAACTTGACAATTAGCTATGTGATTAAAACCGTGCCTTTTTCAGAAATGTAATCATTATTAATTAAACTACTGTAAAAGCTAGACCTTTCACGATAAAGGAAATCATAACTTATATACATTTATAAATACACTGTATCATACATCACACACACACACATACCTTCACCTTTCATTTTTTTTGAGATTCTCTTACATATATTCTCTTTAAATATATTATATTTGTAAGGCTTATCGCGTTAGTCATAAAGACAATGGTCTTATTGGAATAAAGTAATTAATTTCTCTTCGAATGTTTCCACATTGCAGTGATTTAGTTAACTCCATGTGTGCTCGGCGTCTTCAACCACAGCCAGATAGAAAAAGAAGCATGTAATGGTATTCTGTCACAAACGCAAGCTCCAAAGTTTGTAGTTTGCAAACTTTCACGTTAGTTTTGCGCTTACTATTCATTGTGAACGCTTTCATAAGGTAACATAGGTATAACGTTTTGCGTTTATGTTGCGTTTGCGTTTCATTGAAAATGGGTCATAACAATTGTCAAATTATAAGCTGTAGTAAACCAATTATCACCAATGATGTTTCAATCTTTTCCTCGAATTGTGTCAACAAACCTTTCAGGCTTTCGTTCACAATTAGCTTTTCTTTTCCCGACAAGGAATTGTATCTATCATACAGAAGTTCGGGCATCAAGCATTATGTCTGTTTTGATGTCATATACATCTGACTTCGAAGCGATATATATTTCCGGAAAGGAAATTTGCCACAATGCCCCAGAAACTGCTTATCAATTGTTATATATATATATATGTGTGTGTGTGTGTGGGTGTGTGTGTGTGGTGCGTGCGTGCGTGCGTTCGTTCGTTAAAAGTGCATATAAAAGCTACCAAGAGGTCAAATAAATTCTTACTTCTTTATAGACATACTTGGTATATGTTTGATAGCAGACTAAACAATTTGAGTGGTACGTGCGTCTATAAAACCATAAGCATACATAATGACAATAGCATTTAAGTAACAAGTTCATTTATAGCTATAGTCAAAATTAAATTTAATTTACAAAGAACTATACTTACATTGAAGTAGCGAATATTGACTGCTGAAAACCATCAAGACACATATCTAATAAATGCTACCTCAATGATACCTTAAATCTTCTAGCGCCCTCAGCATTTTTTATATCTGCTAGCAACTTGTTATAGAAATTCATCCTAATTTATAAATATATTGTTGGACACACTGATTTTCTTGTTATTATCACCATTAAATTATTATACACTTTGAATCTGTATCCACAGTCTATGGTGCCTCAGTAGTAAAAAAGGACGATAAACACTATTAAAAAATGTACCATTTTTAACCTATACAAGGATTGCAAGTCTTAGTCGTTCAAAAATACTTTAGGTACCCCACGCAACACTACTATATATATACACCACATATTTTACACTTGTTGCAGTACGTGATAGTAAATGAGTGTTAAATTAATGAATAAAGTAATGATAGTAATTTTTGTATATGTAACAAATAATAACTTGGTGCAGGAAGTAAGTAAGGCTATGAAGTAAAATTAAATTTAACTTTCTGAACGAAAATATTCTTTGCAGATTAAGAAATGAAAGAAAGTCCACCCGAATGGCAGAAAATTTCGGCGCTTGCGCCATAACGAAAGGAACAGTACAATTCATATTCTTCAAGTAGCTTACAATTCGAAAACAATATGTATTCAAATTATCTTACAAAATATGCCTAGCAACCAAGAATTCCAAAAATCCAGTCGTTAATCACGCATTTTAACACGTACACTCGGGTATAGTAGTAGCTCCGAATTGTGCTTTTTATGCGACTTTTACAGTTTCAGTTTACGAACTCTTAAGTGAGTTATGAAAATAGATAATTTGGAGGGGTTACAATTCCAGAAAATTTACTTGTAGGTTATGTTGGTGACGGCAATAGAGACGAACGTTGGGCAGCGTTAGGTCGCCCACATTCAAACTGCGTTGTCTTATAGAGAAATATTGAAAGAGAGAAAGAAAAATTGTCATTATCTCTGTCCCAAATCGAAACCAAACTTATGAGATTTGAACTGAAAAGTCTCCACCATGTCACACCTCAGAAGAGGTGAGTGGGACGTAGCTCAAATGTAGAGGTAGATTTAACAAAGTCTTAATTGCTTTGTATTAACCTGACATATAAGATTTACCAGCTGTGGTACCTCAGTAGTAAAAACGGGCGTTAAACATTATTCAAATGTGTGTGTGTGTGTGCGTGTATATATATACATATATATACACACATATATACGTGTATATATACAGTCTAAATCTTATATATATATATATATAAGATTTAGGCGGGGCAGTTAACAATATCACAGAATCATCCTACCCATTGGTAAATGTAGCAGACGCAGCTTGGTGTCTGGTGTCCCTGGTTCGGTGCGCCTCTATGACCGCAATCCTCCAACTCATTCCTGTCACCAACGAGTCGTGGAGAGAGCAGCGAAGAGAGAATGTGCAGAATAGAGAGAATGTGAGAGGGTAAAGAGAGAGAGAGATCACCTCTCTAGTCTCTCTATACAAACCTTTATTCCCTAGATGGGCTTACGAATTATAACATCATCCTAGTAATAGATGCATTTACCACAGTCAATGCCGGTAATGCCAGGAG
The DNA here is from genome assembly GCA_030762175.1 of Metallyticus violacea. Lineage (NCBI taxonomy): Eukaryota > Metazoa > Arthropoda > Insecta > Mantodea > Metallyticidae > Metallyticus > Metallyticus violacea. Next base: position 240,027,834 of record CM060846.1, read on the forward strand.
GTGGCTTGGGAATGTCCTGACTGCTGTTTCTAGGCGAAGGCATGACTTCGTGTTTCAATTCCAGACCGTGCTAACCTACTTTTTTGCTGGTCCTATGCATACCTCAGTCTCAATGTCACAAAGAAATGGTCATTTACTATTCTCAGCAACGAAAAGTTATTAAAACGTAATTATTTTCACACCAAACTGTGTATGAGACAATATTATATGAAACAATCGTTCTGTTTGCCAATGTGATGACTCCGTGTTTGAGTATAATTATTTAGAATTATTCAAGGGCAAAGTTATTTATGGAAATTAATTAAAGTTGTATATTTATTTGTATCTCGGCAGGCTGTTCTGTCGCCAACAACGCACCGTGCTAGGGAAAAAGAAAAAATAAACAAAACAAAACAAAACAAAAAAAAAAAACGCTGTTGCGCAAAAAGGATGGACATAAGTTCATGTAAGGGGAAGGGACAAAGCGCTTATGCTAGCACTACTAAACGTGCTCACTTGCAATTAGCTTCCTTGAGTCTGTTGCATCAATTATCGGTTAATAAAATAATATAAAAATAAAAATATGTCACTCTTTCTAATATCATTATGAAGATTCTTTATAGCTTACTACATCACATTAGCACGTAGGAAAAAACCGCTACTAGAACAAATTTAAATCTGATACGCTCTCGCTCCCGAGAAATCATAAAAGCATTTGACCTTATGGAGAAGCTCATCCGTATGGGTGCCGTTTCAAACTAGCTCAACTGCAACTTTAGGATGCTTTTCTTGTGATCACGGTCTAAAGAGGGATATACATACTAAAGTTGTTCTTGCTTAACTACTGGAGCTCTGAGAAATAGTTAGTGTTATTTATAGTTAGATCACAGTTCAAATTAAATTGAAGGTTTTATAAATTTTCGTTAACTTAAAGAATGAAATCTCATTAAAACAATTGTTTATTTCAAAGCTATTCGGAAAAGACATCGTTAAACAAAAAGAATTAGGAAAGAAATGCAAAGAAAGAAAACCTCTTTGCAAAATGGAAGGTGACACCACTGATGTATTTCATCTATAGCAGTAGATAACGTTATTTTTAAATTAGTGAGTTACAGGTTTTTGTCCTGAGAATTTCAAAGGAAATTGGTTCTTGTCCTGTTAAATTTATTAGTTGACTTTCTTCTTTGTCCTGAGTATAGTAATTTTCAGCCCTTAATTTATTTTATCCCCTCTAAAGTTCTTGTTGTACCATTTAGGAAGATATATTATTTTTTCCTGTAGGCTATTTTTCACATTAGAAAATTTCCCATCTTCAATTATCTTCCGTCTGCATATTATGAACTCCTGTAAATTGGAAACATTTTCCTATCCGCTAAAGTTTAATTTGAATGTAGTGCATTTAGTTTTTTAATTTTGTATTGCATGCATTATGCTGTGATATCCCCGAAAGGTAGGAAACTGTTTGTTATTAAAAACATCGATTCTAGCATAGGCTAAATGAGAATAAAACACTAAACTGTAACCCCTATTTAGAATGCTTAATGATTTGGTCAAATCATTGTGAGCAATATGATTAAAAAGAATATTTAGAGCAATAACACTTGAACTATATCTTCCAAGTACATGGTTCTCATAGGCCTTTCTAAAAATAATATTTTTAGGTTCTGTAACGTACATATCCCATTTTAACCTTAAAGTTCAAATTGTATGCAATATAAAAATTCTGTATTTTATACTTTAAATATTTGAACTGCAAAATATTAATCACGCTTTAAGCATGTGCTATTACTGATGTAAAATAAAATTAATTTCCTCTTAAGTGATTATGGCATATAAAACCCTTTCCAATTAGTGCTTTAAGGAACTGTGATATGACATTATTGCGTATACATTTTTCATGATATATAAAATTTAATTAAGATTAAAAGTACTATAAATATGTGTTGTTATATTTTAAACACATCATGTAGGAGTTGTATACCATAATGGTTAATGAAAACCTAGGCAAGGTTTACAGCCTACTTTTTATATACTTAAATATAAAGTATAAAATTGCTGTGAACCTTCATCTTTTACATGTTTGCAGTTGTAATGGTTTGCCTTAAAATTTTCAGCTTTGTTGTTTGTTCTTGGCATGTATAAAGAAAGACTGATATAGAGTTATAAAAATGAATGTTAAAAGAATTATTTGTTATGTATATGTATAAAAAGTAAATGTAAAAATGCAAGATCCAAAAACAATTTGCAGTGATAAATTAATTTTGTTAATATTTTAATGCATATTTATCAATTTTAGCTTTATTTGACCTAACATGACAACAGAGAATGTACTATTTCATTATTCATGCCAGTTATTGTGTGTAGAAGTTTAGATTATTATAGGAATAATTTTTCATGTATGATGAAACAGTTACATTCAATTTAATGATTTAATCACTGTTACTTATGTGCTGAAATTTATTCAGTAAATGTATTGGAGAGTGCTGTACTCTTATTATGCCATGATTCAGGATGGTTTGGAGAATGTTGTCATGCCTGGGCCTGCACATGGGCCTGGAGCTAAACGAAGATTTTCTCTTGCAAAGACAATTCCAGACTGGCCTCGCCTCCAGTCAGTTTCCATCAGAAAGATGGCAGAGGTCTGATGCTGTTTGACCTATATTTCACATATATGCTTATTAAAATTTCCATGGGCATCTATATGAAATATAATCATTTATTTCAATATTTTTATCTTAAATGGAATTTTTTATTCTTTTTAATTTTAAAATTTAATATTACCGTAATTCATAAATTTGATTGTTTTACTGACAACATTGTTCATTATCTTCTTCCTCCTGCCTTAGATATTGAATTGCTTCATTTAACAGCTTAATGCAACAAAATGACAGCATGAGCTTTTATTATAGTAAAGCTATTTAGAGTTTGCTTATGGAGACTCATCTTTATATCCCACTAAGTATAAATACATTTTTATAAAAAAACATTGCTAATTAGGCCACCATTAAAATTTAACCTCTGGAACAGGCTTATGATTGTTAAGTGTCATAAAATTAAGAAGCATTAAAATTGAAACCGTAGTATCATAAAATGTTAAAAATATTTTATCACAAATTAAAAAAAATAAGAGTAAATTTGTGTAACAGTACAATGGTAAACATTTATGTCTCAGACTGTGTTTGTACGCACAATTTCTAAAGTATAGCTGTTTATTAATTTGTTTTTTGTTTTTGAAACAAAGTGAAATAAGGTATTTAACCATCTACTTATTTAATAAATAAATTAATATCTACATTCATAAAAGGACATAAACCATTTAAAATAATGAATAATATAAAAAAATGTTAAAAGTATAACACAATATGCATATCATATCACAATTTCCACTATACTGTGCAAATTTTTATTTAAACTATTATTCAATAATGGTCTAAGAATGTTTCCTTTTTTTACCTACATGTAAACTAAAATTATATTATGCGTCACATTTATCATATGCAAACACATTCATTGTAAGCTTTAATTCCCAAAATCAGTGCTAAATTAAAATACATTTTTTGTTAAAAACTGTACATTTTTATTATTAAATTAAAAATAATATAAAACTTACATTATTTTAAATGGGTTATATGTTCTATTGATCATAAATATTTAAATGCAGGGTACAAATTGACAGTTATATATCATGGGCATGGCTATTTTATTGATCACTTAGAGCTGAAAAGACACCAATGATGATGATGATGATGATAATAATAATAATAATAATAATAATAATAATAATAATAATAATAATAATAATAATGCCTCATAAGCAAATAGTGGTTCTCTATTTTTATTTTTGTTTGCAAATGTTGAAAGTGCTAGAGAATCCTGCATATTGTAAACCTCAAGGAATTTACAATTCCAAAGTTTATGATTATTTCTCTTTGAATATATATGTACTAAAAATAATTTTAGAATGTTTGCTTTAGCTTTGCAAAGCTTATAAAAGATTAACTAAAAATTGTGTTAAACAAAAACTTTATTACAGCTTTATGAAATCTTAATACATGCATTCCATGTTGATGTACAACACCAAATATGATTATGGTGTTTTATTATATTAAACATGAAAGCATTTATCATTATTTCTCAGTGATAGTCTTTGTGATTGCAAAAATGCAGTAATGTTTGAAATCACAGTGTTAACATTTATAAAGGTATAGCAAAGAATTTACTAGGAAGATGTGTATCTCATTTAATTGCATTTATTTTCAGATTCCTATAGAACATTTATACATCACTTTGCCCACTATCATTGTCTAGGTATTAGACATACTTTTATCAACTGATAGACCGAGTTTTATTTATTGTAAGAATGCGTTTTCAAATGAATTATTATTTTAAGTTTTATCATACTCTAAAGAAGTAAATGGCAAATATATTCAATCCCAGAATACAGCAAATCATAAAAGTCATCATTTATGAACTTTTTTCGTTGCTTCAAGTTTTGAGAAGGTTGATGTATAACTAAAATGTTTTTAATCTCTATATTTTGGTTAAAAAAAATTAGATTTGTGCTTTAATGGATTAGTCATGAGTTTAATGATATATTTTAAAAATGTACAAAGAAAATATGTAACTAAATATGGAGACTGCTCCCATGTGAATTCTGCAGAGATTAATTTCAAGAAGATACATAATCTTTTAGGCTTTTATGAAATTTTCTCTAAGCCAACAATATGAATTTTTATCATTTTTTCCTGTCTGACCACCCCAATGAAGTCATATTCAGCAAACATGATAACTTCAATCTTTTAATAATAATTCCAGAATTTATATTTCCATACCAATAGCCGCAATTACAGATATTCTAAAAAGATAGAACGTTAAAGGAAGAGCCTATTAAAGCAGAGATATAAGCAAAGTAATATTCTTTATATTGTAATGAAGTTTCTTACATTCTATATTTTCTTAAAACTTCCTTTAAAATCATTCTTTCTTAAGAATATAAAATTTGAAGACATTGAACTTTACATTTAATATATAACACATATAAACATTCACGCACATACAAACTGTGTATATATCTTGGGTGCCAAAAAATTATACACACTTTCACAGTAGATATTTATTTAATATTTTTCAAATTTGGAACGAAAAACCACAGTAATGTGTATTATGATGTTCTGTAAACAGATGTGACTCACATACATTAAAATAGCATTGCTACGTGACAGGTAAATCAACAATGAACAAATGAAGCCAAGATTATCGTATAATGTTCTACAAACCGATATGACTCGCATTACGCTATGGTAGCGTTGCTACAACAAAATGGAGCCAAGATTATCGTTTGAATACTTGATAGCAATTTTGAATTAGTATTGGAAAACAGAGAATGTTGTTGAAGTTCAAAGGCAATGGAGACGTGTACAAAACAGAACCGCCAACGTGAGTAACAATTCCGTCTTACCCGCCATTCATACACACTATGGAAATGAGGAATTTTATTTCCAACAGGATAGTGCACCACCACATTACCACCGAGATGTACGTGCATACCTTGATGACAAGGCAAGTCCGATTGGAATCCACCGCGCTCTCCGGATTTAATGCCGTTGGACTTTTACCTATGGGGAACTGTTAAGAATGTTGTACACCGTAGAAAACCAGCTACACTGGCAGCACTTCGGGAAGAAATTGAAATGACATCTACTGCAATTGCTGAGGACACTTTCGCAAATGTTGCTCAATCAGTAGTCCAACGTACTCAGAAGTGTGTCGACGCCGATGGCGGGCTTTTTGAGCTACTGTTGTAACTGTAAAAGCTTCAATAGCGCTTATAATTTTCTGATTGTGTGAATTCACTTTTGTTATGTTAACACAGTTTTTTCTTTGCTTGAAGTGTGTATACATATTTTGGCACGCCCTGTATTACCACATGCTAGGTTATATTATATAAATTCCAACTGAAGAAGAGTTTTTCTTTTGTATTTCTCTTTTATAACTGTCATGAAATGTTCAAGGAATCCATATCATAAAACTGCTTCTCCCCTTCATGCTACATCCAAACGTTTTTTAGAATACCAGCACAGTCTTTTAGACTCTTAATCACTTTCCCTGTAGAATAACAATTGCATACATCAACGAAAGAAATGATGAGCTACACTACATTTATTTTGAATAGGCCTTAGGATGCATTAATAATTAAAAGATCTTTATAAAATATCTATATAACTTTTAAAATATTATAAATGTTTTATAAAGCATTTTAATTTCAAATTCAATTATAGTATAAAACAAAAAAATAACTGCCATATAGGTTTTTGTGTCTTCTCAGTAAAGAAAGAAAAATTAAAAAGTTTAAATGAATGAACTAATAAATACTCATGCATTTGCAAACATCAATTCGTACCCTGTATATAAAATAAATACTTACTCAATACTCTTCATAATTGTACCAATTCCTCTGTTTACCACTAATGCCCCCAGGATGTTTTTGACATTCGGAGACGCCCGTCTCTACAAGAAGTTATTACTGATTGGCCCACACTACAATTGGTGGATAAAGAACTTCTGAAGGTTCGCAAATGATTTCAGCTTTTTAGCATATGAGTTTAAATCACAAATATTCATTTAAATTATGTATTGTTTGTTGCTTAGCCATATTTATAATCACTTTAGTTTCCTTCATACCATTGATTCCCTGTTCTAGAAATGCTTTAAAGCTACATTAATAACAATTTTCAACAGAACATGTCAGTGAATCGTTCAGTCATTTACATGTATCAGAGTGTATATTACCGAATTTTATAAATAAACTCTTCTGGTTCTCAAAGAATTGAGAAGTACACATTTGCTAAAACATGGGTCAAGTACCCTATATGGTTACTGTAAATGTGCCAAATTATTTTTAAATGCAAATGTTATACTTATTTTAAATTGAATTTAATTGACATTCAACAGCTCTAAATTAACTATATTCGTGGAGCGATAAAAATCCTTAAAATACCTTTGCTGTCCTTAAAATACAAATTAATAAGGATTTTAGGCATTGAAAAATCATATCAAAGAGAAAATAATTTATATTAACAAGGTACTCCAGTCAAAATTCTGATATAATTTGCATTTAATTTTCTGATTATGTTTTGATTGCCAAATTGAAAGCTACTTTAAACTTTATATTGTTATTCAACATAAGCAATTAAATTAGGATGATAGTAATGAACTCTGTGACTTCATGAAAATTTAATTTTTAAATAATATAATATGATTAAATTTGTATAATCAAAATTTCAATATGAACACTCTAACAGCAATACAAATTAATTAACTTAAGCAAAGAAATTGAAAATACACAATTGTCTATTCCTTCATTTTCACTTAATTCAACATTTATTTCAGATATTCATTTTTATATTTAATCTGTTTTATCTATTATTTTTTTCTGCTAATACTTGTTCATGCTTTTATTGCTGTATTTGCAAACATTTTCTACGTTAAGTGCTCTCCAGAAAAACTAATAGCAGATTAACATTTAATGCAAATAAACTTAGCTTATTAATTCCTAATATGCCAAGAATCATGTGTTTACCTAATATTCAATATTTTCTAAAATTATTAACTGCCTGAATTTTAAACAGTATTTTGAGGTATGCATGATATGCTCCTCAACATCCCATCTGTGAGTTCAATTGATGGAAGGATCACCAAAGATGTTGAGTGTGTTTGACAAATGTCTAATCTTATGTTTTAGAGTAGTGAAAAAGTGCCTTCCCGGAGACCATCCTTGGCGGAGCTTATTCCCGATTGGCCAGTACTCGTTCACTTTGAGAAGATGGAGGTTGGACTAATATTGCCTTAGAAATAGACCTCTAACTTACTTGTTCTTTTCTCTGTTGCTGCTCTTCTCATGGGATCTATCTTAAACTTCCTGCAAGAATTTTAAATAAATATGTGTGTACATTTATGTTTTTTGTAGACATTTCTCTCTGTATATGATGTGTATGTGCTGCTCAAATGATGTTGGCCTGTCTGTGTTTCTTTCCATGTACATGGCAAAACTACTTTTTTCCTATAAATGCTACTAACTGAAATAGATGATATGCCTACTTGGGCATGTTTTAAATGAAAAATGTTAAACCACTTTGCAAAGATGTGGGGTGCAGATGACTTTATATAATATAAAGGTTGTACTATTTTTCACACATACCCAATATTATATTTAGTTGTATACTCTAAATTAAGAAGCATATATATTTAAAATATCGGTAAATTAAGTTTTGTATCATGTCAGAAACAAATCTAATCAATAATATTTCAGTTAAAGACTTCCTGACCAAATTACAACTTTAAAGTGCATTTTATTTTTGTTGTTTTTTTTTTTCATATTAAGTGATTAAAAATAAATTAAAATATTTTAGATATAGCATGACTTACCTGCTTATAAAGACAAATTTACTTCTTTCTTCATTGCCTGTCTGAGCTAATAGCAATTTATTTACTTTCTAATATCATATATTGTTTCCACATTTAGGTAAAATAAAGGATTATAAAAACAATTTAAGAGAACTGACAGCTTCAGTGGTTTGTCATTAACTGTGGTAGACAAATGGACAGGTTTGTGCTAGCATGGGCGTAGCTATGCTTCAGTACAATTTTTGCGTAGTCCTAAATACACTGTAAGCATTATACCTATAGAATGGAGTTAGTGCAAGTTACATGGAATACTTGTTCAAGAGAATCTGCTGAAAGTTCCAGGTACAGATGTAGATATATATTATTTTGAAGCTCTTTGGTTTATCTATAACTAATTCTACCAGGAAAAGTCAATATCGTATGTAGCATAGAGCATGATCATAGTTTATTGTATTTAGTCATTGTGATCAATATATAGTAGGAATAAATAGAGCTTTCTTTGTGCATGATATTGACTCTGAGTACTAGCTACGTCCATGATTGGCTTAATAAGAAGATGGCAAATAGATCCAAATATATCACTGGTACGGCTTCATTATCATGTGGTCAGTACATATTTTGCATTTGCTAGTCTCCTTTGCATTGATATTATACAAATTGTAAAATACAATTATTTGCATGAATATATTTAGGGTAAAGGGTTATACCAAAGAATAACCAGTGTTTCGCATGTGCTTCAAATCACTGATCATATTTAGTAAAGGCATTAAAATATATAGTGTAGAACGAAGTTGTTGTAGATACATTTTATATTTATATAGTTGCTCATTTTCAAGTGAGTATGAACAAGGCTATTTTATTATTGATAACTAAATATACTTTTTCTGTAACTACTGAAAATTTGGATCACAATAATTTAAACGTTAAAACATTGAATTATTTATACTGCTTTATTATTTTAACATTATGATTTTTATTAAATTTCAAAGAAAAATATCTAGTTCATTTTAAATTTTTAAAAATATTTATTCCTTTCATTTTAGTCTTAATTAAAGGATAATGGAATTTTGTTTCATTTTTCTCTTGCTACCCCTTTACTTGAACAGTAGGGAGTTTTTGTGTTTCTTGAAATCTTCTCTCTCTTTTCTGTTGTTTTCTTTCTATTTCTGTGTGTGTTTTTGTAAACATCAACAATTTTTAAAACCTAAAAAGTTACTTCTAGTCCTATCCTTTTCCTTCTTATACTATATGAATCTTATGTTTTCAGATTCTTCAAAGCAGAATATTTACATTCCCGTGGGTGTTATATTGGCAAGAATGTGTGTGTTGTTGTACCTCACTTGGAGGCTTTATTTTACAATTTTTTATGCTTTTCTAACCAAAACACTTTGCATACTTTTTATTTCTTAGAAACAAGAATCCTTCATGAAGCCATTGGTTGATAAAGATGCAAAGGAGGGTAGAGACAAGAAAGTGGTATTTGATGCCGTCTTTTCAAAGCCTAATTCTAAACCTAAATGGTTCTTCAGAAAAGATGTAAGTAGTTTTTCAGTAATTCCAAATGATTGTAGGTGCTTCGTGGTAACAATTGTAAATATTGTAAAATTATTTATTGCTTGAAACAATATTAGTAACTTTTGCTAAATTGCTACAGATACGCTATTTTCTATTGGATATATTATGTCAAATGAAAATCAGTTTTAGTTCTTTAAAGGTATTCATTAAACTATAAACAAATGCAACATCAGAATTAAAACTTTGGTCTTTGTCAATTTGATAGAAATCTCATATAAACCGGATTCTTTCATTCCAATCTATTTATATTCGAAATACAGAATTAGTTAGATGTCAATATGTATTAATATAGATGCAATTAGAATTGCTGCCAGTCCTGATTCAGATATAACTTACTGAGCTTTAAGAATATTTTGTCATTTCCAGATAAGCTTCAATTGAGATATTTAAAAAAGTCAGATATTAAACCCACACAATGAATAGGTAAACTTTCATATGATAATTTGAGTGCTGAATGCTGGAAATAAGGATTGTGACTTGTTACTGCCTACGCTAATAACAATGTGTTATAGCAACTGATTCTAATTTCTAAATATTTTTGTGGCATGATACTTTTAGTTGCCACCAGTAAATAATTCATCTTAATATATTGTGTTTGTGGACAAAACAGGTTATGAAGAGGTATTTTTAAATTAAAAGTGTACCATTTTATTAAATATGATGTATTAAAATTTTGTGTAAGGTGCTGATATTCATATTTTTACTATTTTTGAAACATTTCCTTCATTCCGTAAACTTTAAGGATAGTTAATTGTATTATGTTAACTGAAGATAATGGCCTCCTTTCTTGTGATAATGGTAATTAGAAGAAAATGGGCAAAATCAAAATAATAAATCAAGAATTTAGCCCACCGATACATAAAGTTTTGGCAAGACAAACATCCACAATTAAAGCAATTTGATATAAATTATTTTAAATAATTTGAATATTTGTCTATAGTAATTTAGCTTAGTACATTATGACTGAATTGCATAAAAAGGGGAAGTTTAATTCCAAAGGAATAAAAATGACCCACAATGTACTGTGGCACCAAAGATTTCTGTGGGCCTTAAAAAGACAAAGCAAAGGATTACACTCTACATTTTCAAAAAAACATTGCATCAAAAAACAGAGTTACTTGCAGAAAAAAATATGTAAACAATTTAGCTGATCATGTCTTATGTTTACTCAGGAAACAACAGCTTGGTTCAATCTGAACAATCTATATAAAGCCATTAATAAACCAAGTCCTAAACACATATAACCTATATATACTAGGTGGTATCTGGAATATTCGTGAATGGTGTTGCCATCTTGTCAAAGACTTACTTTGAGACTAATGACCGCCGTTACCCTCGAAGTAGTTTCCTTCCACATGTATACACCCGTACCAGCGATTCTGCCATTTTCCAAGTGCATCTTGGAAGTCATGTTCTTTGAGGATGTTTAGCACAGACAGCGTTTCTTCTTTAATCCTCTCAACTGTGTCGAACCAACGTCCTTTCAACTTTATTTTCAGTTTGGGGAATAGAGCGAAGCCGCAAGGTGCCAAATCAGGCGAGTACGGTGGGTGAGGAACAACTGTCATGTTGTTTTTCGTCAAAAAGCTCCTGGTGAACAAGGAATTGTGACAGGGCGCATTATCGTGATGCAACGGCTAGTTCCCTTGTCCCAAATTTCGGGCCGTTGTCTCCGCAAATTTTCACGGAGTCATCGAGAAATATCACAGTAGTAATTTAAATTCACTGTTTGATTTGGTGGGATGCATTCTTTCTGTACAATCCCCTTGATGTCAAAGAAAACGAGGACTTTGCTATTCGCTTGTCTCGCTTTTTTGGGGGGGTGGGGCGGTGTCTTGGTGCGTTCGGGCTCTTCCACTGGGAGGATTGTTGTTTTGTCTCAGGGTCATAAGCGTACATCCAGCTCTCGTCGCCGGTGATGACCCTGGACAAGAAGGTTGGGTCATCGGAAACGGCCTGACGAATCTCAGTGCAAACTTCAACACGCTGCACCTTCTGATCAGCAGTCAGGATCCTTGGCACAAATTTATTTTGGGGCAACACGACGCATGACCAGTTCATCAGTTAAAATTCGTTGGCATGTCCCATAACCAGTTCCCACTTCATGAGCAAGGTCTTCAATGGTTCGACGTCGATCCTCAAGAACGAGGTGTTGAACTTTGGCAACAATATCAGGCATTGTGCAACTGACGGGCCTGCCCGTGTGAGCATCGTCTTCAATAGCTGTACGGCCGGCCCTGAACCGAGCATGTCACTCAAACATACGTGTACGGCTCATGCTTTGCCCCCCAAATACTTGTTGAATCATTGTGTGAGTCTCTGAAGTATTTTTTCCCGAGATTTACACAGAATTTGATGCACACTCTCTGTTCTAATCTTGAATCCATCGTAAAAACGCCACACACTACAGAGTATTATGCAAGTACTATAAAATCTTAACACGTATACCCAGCTGCATGAAACTTTAAACACTCATTCATCAGATGTGCTAGCGTTGTCAACTAACGGTACAAAACTCTACTGCAACTACTGTCGAGATGGCAGCACCAGTCCCGAATATTGTGGATATCACCTCGTATTTAGAGCTCTACCGTTTCATTAATTTCATCTTACCAAATAGACCTGCAATTAAATTCTTCACAACTTCACAACTTCCTTCTATTGTGAAGGAGCACAATGAAAGTGTGTTAAAGAACAGAACAGTATTAAAGAAGTTCACTTGTACAGTTCGTTTGTTTAACCATACATGAATCAACATTTTGTGATCATTTTGAGTCTAAATACGCAGTTTGCAGAGGAGTTTAACAAGCATCTACACCTAGCACCCCTACTTTCTGCTGCATGGTTCATGTTTAGTTCATTTATCTTTGTTTGTAAAACTAAAGTACATATGCTTGCCTCTTAATCTTTACTTTTTCATATGTAAATAAAATTGCAAACAATCATAATCAAGATTTTACTTCATGAAGACGCAAGAATATTTTAAGCAAGTTAACTTCTTAAGTGCAAGAAAGGCTTAAATATGGGACCAAGAATCTACTTACTGGCAGAGCACCATTTTTAGTTTGCATTGCAAAACAATAAATGATTTGGTTTTACATATTATAGAGTTGGAAAGTTAGAAATTAACAAGCAAAAGATAACTCCCCAGCCTCTAAGGGGGAAAAAAATAATAAAAATAACTGGTTTCACTAATTTACAACGAAAGAAGATTACATATTACATTTGCCATGGGATGGGAATATGTATAGTTCTTCAGGTTAGCAGTACTAATTTTGTCGGTAATAGAGAGAAATCTCCAGGAGAAAATGTTTTGCTACAGCAACAGAGGGGTAAACATTCAGTATCTCGATTCTTATATTTATATTGTATAACATTGCTTAATACTGAGAATAAGTTGTAGTGCTAATATGAAGAAATATACACATATCTCGGAATAGTGGGATTTTAGAACCTTTTTACTTATTTGAGTCTTCTGGAACATAAATGCATCGTTCATTATAACTGTTATAATCAAATCAGTATATTGTTAAGTATATAGGATTAGCTTAGGTCTCAAAGTGACGAAGATAAACGAAGGTAGATAAACTTGTTCAAACCATGCAGCAGAAATGTAGGGGTGCTAGTTGTACACACTTGTGTTTATTTACGTGCACTCAGTTAATTTGCAAAATATGATGCAGCCTTCAGCACGCATCTGGAAATATCTCCCATGATCCTGGAACTATGAACCCACATAGAATGATTTAATTTTTCTTAAGTAATGCTGTTATGAATGAAATGAAAGAAGAACCTTTCAAAGACATCGATTGTTGCAGCCATAAAACCTTAGACATTATGAATGTATCGCAGCATTTAAGAACACTTAGGCCTGTTAGTTCAAAGAATGAAGATATTAATGAATGATTTATATTTTGTATTGATGTAAGCATGATAAATCCACTATTGGTTTATTCAAACGTGAAGAAATATAAATTTTTAATATTATATAAGTAGTTGAATATTTTCTCAAAAACCGAATGTAGCTACTGGTCACACAAATGGCCAAAGAGTCAAGACTCTAGGAAAATATTCTAAAACGATTGCTGTGCTGCTGTTCCAGTTTTTCTTATGTTTAAAGGGTTGTAGGATCTACTTGCAAACAGACTGATTTCGGTTCTTTAATCTACAAGTCTTCCAAATTAACGAAGTACTTAAAGAGTATACATTGAAGAAATCGTAAGGACATGATCCACAGAGATTAAATTTCATGTCACACTTTTTCATACTGTAAAGGATAAGTGAGATGCACCGCACTCTCTCTTTCACGATATTTTAACGGACAATTCTGACTGGGATAATGCAACAGTTGTAGATGGACAAGGATTCTTTAATTTTCTGACCAACATAAGCACATCGTTGTTAATTATTTTCAGTAGGATTTTAGCTAAACTGATATACATTTTCTTATTTCTACTTTCAAAATTTTAGCAATAATCTATTCAGACATAGTTGACTTTATCAGATTGAAGAACGAATTCACTATGCTTTATTCCTACAAAGAGTTTTTTGAGCTATGTCTATTCCAGCTTATAACAACACACAAGCAAAGGCAAATGAATACAGCAATACCAGAAATAATAATAATAATAATAATAATAATAATAATAATAATAATAATAATAATAATAAGAAGAAGAAGAAGAAGAAGAAGAAGAATGTAATGATGATGATGATGGTGGTGGTTTTGGTGGTGGTGGTGGTGGTGGTGAAAGACTAGGCTATTTTACTATGCAGAAGCAACTGCATGACTCAGAACATAATAAAAGAGATTAACTTTTCTATATGACTCAGAAAAGACATTATTCGGTAATGATTTGCACAAATTATTTTTATCTCAGTTAATAATGTTTTAACATTTTTATCAGGTGTGTTTATTGTGAAATTATTAACTCATTATTATTTATTTGTTGTCTTAAAAGGAACTGTTTCCTGGCTCAAAGTACAAGTTTGTGAATGAAAATGACACATACAAGCTAATTATCAACCAACCAAAAGTGGAAGACACGGGAAAATATAGAATAGAGATAGCTGGCATATCATGTGAAGCTTTCCTTAATGTTGAAGGTAAGTCTTTTTTTTTTATTTCTTTTATTGAGATTTTGGCCACAGTTATAGCATTGCATAATCTGTGCATTATTTTAAAGCGTAAAACAGTTTATAACAATATCACAAAAATCTCACATATCATGAGTATATTGCTCTATGAATTTTCAATATAATATTTACTTTTGTGCTAAGAAAGTCTCCTAATGATGACCTCTTTCAGGCAATATACCAAAGACGTCTTCTGATTAAAACCCTGAGCCAGGAAGTTTTGCAATTGATTTCAGAGTGAGGTTCTAACTACAATGGAGCCATGGAGATCACTGAAAATTATAATACTCTTAAATGTGTGTAAAGCACAATTAAGTGATATTGCTATTCACTATTCTTTGAAATAAGTAAACAAATATAAAACTTAGCATTTGGAACTAATTTTGCCGACAGACGGTTATTGGCTTCAAGAGAGGTACCACATTAAGCTATAATGTAATATATCTGCAATGTTAAAATAGATTATAACATTTTCACAGCGTAAATTGCCTATAGGCCTTATTCTGATAATTTTCTCCAGGAGGCGCGCGCGCGCACACACACACACACACACACACAAAACATACACACGGACTCGCACTGATCAGTCACTGATCCAGGCAGTCATGTTAAAAATTCATTATTCGAAATGATACTAGATTCCATGACAACACAGTACTGCTTTGAACAACTCTAAGGATTCATTTTGAGATGCATAATCTGGAAAGGGTCCAGAGCATTTTTACTTGTTTTTCAGATGGCTCATGTGTAAAGAGAAATTCTGAGCTGAAATATATAATACATCCCCAAGGGAAAATTTTGATTTTAGTCTAGCAAGATACTCTATTGTTTTTCGGGTAGAAATATGACTCACTCTTATCTGCTTTAAAAGAGGAATTAGAAAGGCTGCAGAAACAAGTACATTCTTATCCTCTCAGAGAGTCAATCGGTCTTAAAGCACCTCTCTTAAATGTAAGTTGGCAGAGGAATGTTTACAAATCCTGCCGAAATTGTCACTGGACAATTCTACAGAGTTATGGTGGGTGCCAGGCCATCAGGGCATTGAAGAAAATGAGGAAGCAGATAAAATGGCCAAAAAGGGAGCAAGAATCCCTTATATCAGACACGAACCTGTCCACAGAATTAGAAAATTGTTTGCAAACTTTGCAGTTATAGCATGCACCAGAGAAAATATGAAAGAAATGATTTACATACCCTGGTCAACCTTTTGTTAAAGTTCTTGTCAACGGTCTCAGTTTAGCTCTCATTAAATGACTTCTTCAACTGAAAAAAAAAAAAAATAAGAAAGCAGGTGCATTAATTACTGGATATGGGCCATTCAGGAAACTCAGACAGAAGAACTTGTTCAAGGAACTGTAGATTTTATAGGCAGCACATTGAAACTGGTAAATACTTACAGCTTGAGTGTGAAATTCTTGATGAGAACACCTGGAGCATCACACCTGATAGATAGAAAATAAGATTCTGGAGCTAGTTAAGAATACATATCTAGAATTTCTATGAAAGAAAAGGGGTAGCACAATAAGGGCTGACATGCAAGGATTTTGATTTTCGGTAATCCCCCATAGCACTAATATGATAGTAATGAGAAATATCATTATTGTCACTTGTGTGTGTGTGTGTGTGTGTGTGTGTGTTTATGTACAGCACTAAGCCGTTTCTGATGCATTTCTATGTTTACTATTTTGGTTATAGAAGTAATGAATATTGCTGCCTGTTTTCATTTAGAATATATGTAAATCATTGCCTCTTTTAGTGTATTTATTGTCTATTTCATATTCTAGATAGGCTTTTGCTTTATAACACCATTACTAAATAGACAGTTAAACAGTTGCAGAAATATGAATGTAAGAGACCATGTTTATTTGCTTAGTATTTTACTGTATTCTAAGATGCACATCCTTTATTCATTTTATGGATGAACTTATATTACCTAAATTCAATGAACATTTATGTAGAAGTATACAGCTCTCTTATAAAAAAAATAATAAATATTTTGTTCAGGGATTACTTAAAAGTTTTATTACGTTTCTTGGAATTGCGTTGCGTAATAAAGTGCGTTTATTTGATTTGTATTTTTCTCTATTTCAAGGTGCAAATTCATTATACATGAAAAAAACATTACCTACATTCAATGGCAAAAAGCATTTATTTCTCCACTTTCTGACTTTGCCTTTAATTGAGAAAAACTAGAGATTCTGAAAAATGATAAATAAGCTCTTGATTAAGGAAAAGAGGATGGAATGTTGATAGCTAGGCTCCTTGTTATAAATATTGTACTTACGAACCTGGTGACAATGGAGTGGTAATATAACCAAAACTTAGGTATTCATTTTTACACTAAACTCCACTAACTTAATAAAAGTAAGACACGTTTCGGGAGAATCTCTCCCATCTTCAGTTGCTCACTGAACCGCCGTTACTCGAAACGATGGCTGGACAACCGGAAAAAAAGATGGAAATAAATCAGACAAAGTTTTAAAAGTGATAAAGGGAAAACCCAGTAAATAAGACGCACAGAAACACAAAAATCGTTAAATGATAAACATATAATTTATACAAAATTGACAAAAGGAGCAAAATAGTGATATTACACAAAAAAGATTGCACTTCAAGGATGCAAGAGTTACTAAACAAGAAATACTACGTACTTGTCATTTCAGGCACATTGAAGGGATGTATTAATTCAGTCCATGAGGCTCTGAAAACATGTACAGATTTTTCAAAAGAATCAAAATGCAAAATAAAACAGAACAACCCAAAGATAGCGAAAATATTCAGTTTACCTTTCACAAAAGGATAATGGCATGCGACACATCATTAATAATATCACTACACCTTCATACTATTTAGCAAAATGGCCGGCTAATAGATTCAGGATGCCTACCAAAATTTCAAATCAGAAGCAAAAACAATTCATTTCAGCTATTAGAAAAAAAATATGGATATAAAATTACAACCTTCGACACATCAATATTTTTCGATGTAGAATCGTTGTTAATACGTAAAATAAACTTCTATTTATGTGCATGGTTGGCTAAGAACAAATGGCATTAATGATGCACACATAAAGGAATATATATAACGTATTCCTGGACATTAAAATAATGAAACATCAAGGAAACCGAGAATTTGGAATCTACAGAAAGAACACACAAGCATACAAGCACATCAAACCTGACGATTTTAACCCCAAAACACATAAACATGCAGTGATCAATCGTTTAACATACAGGCTAGTTAACCTACCATTTTTAAGAAAAACACTCGGAAGAATACAAGCAAATAGAAATAACAACGATTAAAATGGATTTAGAAAAGAACTAGTTCACAAAAAAGTACAGAGATTCAAGAGGCAGAAACGTATTAAAGAAACCTGAACACTTTCAGCAGGACAGAGAAGATAATTTTTAAAAATGTCACATATCATCAATGGGGTTACGCAAAATTTTCAAAATATTCATAAAGTTTTTAATATCAGGTTGGCACCTATTGTCGGTCCTGGTGGTGTAGTGGTTACCATACTTGCCTCCTAAACTCAAGATCGCCAGGACCGATGGATTTTTTCGGGCGTAAAAATCCTAAGTATGGCTTCCTTCGGAAGGGAAGTAAAGCCGTGGGTCCCGTGTCGTACATTTACGGCACGAAAAAGAACCTCAAGCCTGAAAGAGAGGCCTCTGAGCAAAATTTGTCCGCCGTTTCACGTCCCGAGTTGAATGGGACGCTGATGACCTGAGCTGTTAAAGAGTGTCCATAAATACATAATTCAAAAAGAAAAAAAAAAAGGCACCTATAGACAGATTTAATGTTAAGAATCTCCAGAATGACAATATTAATGATAGTATTCCACCGGAGAAAAAAAGCAGGTATTTACAAATTAAGTTGTATGGTGTGAATGAGTCTATATTGGAAAAACAAAGAGAAACACAGGTGCTTAAAGAAACATTTTAGAAACACAAATACAAACAAATGAAGAAATCAGCTGTAGCATATAATTTCTGGACAGAAAACCACTACATAATGAATAAATCAAAATTATTAAAATCAGTACAAGGACCTACAGAGTTAGCAACTTGGGAGAAAATCTACATTTACAAACACAAAGACAGATTAATAAACTTCTAAACTGCTGGGGATGAAAACATAAACTTTAAGTTCATCACACTTCCACCAGAGCAGAATATATATCCAACAAATTTTCAACAAATTATCCAACAGCAAACTCAATCATACAATGATGTTAATTATATGATTAACTTACTGTACAAGTCCCAATTAGCATTTCAAGCATATAATACTTGGTTCAAGTCAAAATTACAAGAATGAATTATATCAGGATGTGACTTAGTTTCTTTTTTCTTTCTTTCTTTCTTTCTTTCTTTCTTTCTTTCTTTCTTTCTTTCTTTCTTTCTTTCTTTCTCTCTCTCTCTCTCTTTCTTTCTTTCTCTCTTTCTTTCTCTCTTTCTTTCTTTCTTTCTTTCTTTCTCTCTCTCTCTCTTTCTTTCTTTCTTTCTCTCTTTCTTTCTTTCTTTCTTTCTTTCTCTCTTTCTCTCTTTCTTTCTTTCTTTCTCTCTTTCTTTCTCTCTTTCTTTCTCTCTTTCTTTCTCTCTTTCTTTCTTTCTTTCTCTCTCTCTTTCTTTCTTTCTCTCTCTCTTTCTTTCTTTCTTTCTTTCTTTCTCTCTTTCTTTCTTTCTTTCTTTCTTTCTCTCTTTCTCTCTTTCTTTCTTTCTTTCTCTCTTTCTTTCTTTCTTTCTTTCTCTCTCTCTTTCTTTCTTTCTCTCTTTCTTTCTTTCTTTCTTTCTTTTACAGAGCGCTTCAATTTTCTTGCTCTCTTCTATAATGTTAAGTGTTTGCTGAGATAAACCATTTGTTCAGCGTCAGATGACTCATAGGCAATATATAGGTCATTGGTCTTACTTGGCTTATGGATCAAGTTTTGATAAATGTGATGGTAAATTTTTTGACAGACTCTATTCCATTAATCTTACATTCACTCTGATAGAAACTGCATATCTTAGCAATATTCAATTTTGGACTTAGATACCTTTTAATAGAATTCTTCTTACAACAATGAGATGGCATTTAAAAGAATTTATTGATGTGATTTTTCACAAAAATATACCAACTCCTGTGATATTCTATGTAATTCATATTCAGCCCTTTTGGTTTTTTATATTCACGCACATGGGTTCTCTTTTGAATAGCAGAATTCAACATTCCCTCCTTAACACCCGGAGTATTGAGATTTTTTTCTCTGCACATCTGTTTTAAAATCAGGTGTCAGAAGATTTGTTGCACCATAAGTATCCTACTTGTGATTTGTCTTCACTTTCCTACGAGGTGTAATGATAACATGTTTGCACGAAACGTTGTTACCTACCATGACTTAGAAGACGTGAAGCGATGGACTAACTTCTAAAACCAGTGCTAAGTGTAACTAAATTTAAGTTATTCCTACTTTTCTGGACGAATGGGATCCGAATAAGCTTTAGGCCTAATCCTTGTGAGTTGATGTTGATTGCGATGTTGCTAATCTTGTCTCTAATTAAAATTAGAATTAATTTCGTCCTTTTGGCTCAGAATTCCCTCGTTCCACTGTAAAATTTGTAGTTTTTTTGGTTTAACCTTATAAGTGCGGCTGTTATTTGTAAGGCTGTATATCACGTAGGCCCAAGAGGAATTGCGGTTGGTATGTTGCACCGCCGTTTAAATTGTTCATTATAACTTTATTTTAGAATAAATAAGTAATTTAGTTCAGTTATAAGTTGTAAATGACATAACTTTAATTTTTATTTAAATAGAATCAGCTTTTTATATTTTAATTGCTTCCTGCATTTTCCTTCTTTATTTATTTGTTTCTTTCCTTTTCCCCCTCTATTTCATTCACACTCTTATCTTTCTTACCTGTTTCTTTATTCGCTTTCTTTTTTCCTTCATTCTCTTTCTGTATTTTTCTTAATTTTCTCTCTTAATCCTTCTTTTTTCTTTCATGAAGTGCTTTCATTGTATTATACTGTCTAATAATAAATACAGCCACCTTGATTATACTAATAAATGATTAATATATTTTATTTGGTTTAGTAAAATATTACATAAGTAAAACTAAAAGACATTAATATTCCGTTTTAGATTCAATAACCATTTCATTTGTTTTGAATAGATGTTAATCAAAATTTACTACGTACTGCCTTATTTATTGCAGAGCCTGATCCTACATATTCATTCCTGAAACCTCTGAGTAAGAAAATAGATGGTTTCACAAAACATGAGACTGTGTTAGAATGCACCGTGAACAGCAGTATGGCTATTGTGGGATGGTACAAAGGTGATGAAAAGCTTACAGTAAGTACAAAGGGATCATTTTCTAAAATACTATTCAAAAGTTGTATATATACGTGCAGTATGTCATAATACGTACTACAGTTAATGGACGAGTAAAACAGGTTACAATATAACATACATGAATATTTTGTATTTTACTTGCACACTAGAGCTTGAAAAGTGATATGCGTAATGGAGATTGCAGAGGTTTCAAGATTTTATAAACAGTAAATTCCTGTTACTTGCGCAAATACCCATTACGAATACATTTTTCATAAACTGCTTTTTAAAATCAGGAAATATCAATGAATTATTTTCCTACATTTAAAATATTATATAAAGATAATATCAATGCAAATACCTGTGAACTAATCTCTCCACACCAAACCCGATGTAACAATGAAGACAAATACAACTACTTTTATTTCATTATATTTGCTACAAAAATTGTTT
Organism: Metallyticus violacea; assembly: GCA_030762175.1. Classification (NCBI taxonomy): domain Eukaryota; kingdom Metazoa; phylum Arthropoda; class Insecta; order Mantodea; family Metallyticidae; genus Metallyticus; species Metallyticus violacea. Next base: position 240,049,701 of record CM060846.1, read on the forward strand.
TGACTTGGTGAAGCTTGAGCTTTTTTAGTTGTCAGCAGTCTTGTATGTAATTAGGTTCTCATCATTTTCAGTTTTAATTTTTGAAATAGCAAAACCTGAATACATTATTGATGATAAAAGAAAACGAGGAATTAAATAGTAAGTTCGAGAAAGGAGCATCATGTGCAATGTTGTTTGAAAATTACTGTATAGGAGTAATATACAGTAATATATTACTGTATATTTGAAACTGAAATCATAAGTAGCATTGCATGGAGATTCATTACAGAATTGGTGAGTAAATTAGGAAAAGAGTAAGGAAATGGTTTATTTTTTCTTTACATACAAGCTTTCCTTACAGTCAAATGTATTCTAGATTACATGAACCAAGCTGATACCTATTAACAACAGTGCCTTTTTTATACAAGAAAAGCCTGTACAACAATCGGAATATATCTTATTAATATATATATATATATATATATATATATATATATATATGTATATATATTGCTTACATGGATTAATAAGATATCTTCCAATTGTTGTACAGGCTTTTCTTGTATAAAAAAGGAACTGTTGTTAATAGGTATCAGTTTGGTTCATGTAATCCAGAACATATTTGACTATAAGGAAAACTCGTATGTAAAGAAAAAACAAACCATTTCCTTACTCTTTTCCTAATTTACTCACTAACTCTGTGATGCAATGCAATGCTACTTATGATTTCAGTTTCAAATAGCACTCCTATACAGTAATTTTCAAACAACATTGCACATGATGCTCCTTTCTTATGTGTGTGTGTGTGTGTGCGTGTGCGTGTGCGCGCGCGTGCGTGCGTGTTTTTCCCCCCCTCTCTCTCTCATCCTGGTAACTAGGCAAACCAGCATTTTACAGTCGATGGGATATGTAGGTGCTCTCTTAGGTTTTATATTTTCAATTCTTTCCTACATTTTCTTTCTTTCTTTCCTCCCCTTCTTTCTTTCTTTCTTTCTTTCTTTCTTTCCTTCTTTCCTTCCTTCCTTCCTTCCTTCCTTTCCACCCTCAATTTCTTTCACACTCTCTAAAGTAGCTCCAATATTGGACCCAATAGATATTGCTGTTGATTATTGTTATGTCCAATTCTGATCATAATTTACTTAAAGAACTGGCTGAAAACTTCCATTTCCAATTATAAATCAAATTGGTCAAATTCTGATTACTATACTCTGAGCATTAAAATGATACAATGTACAAGATACATCTGATCAAAATTTTCTGTTTTAACTGTAAATAGACATTAAATTGCTTTAACTTATTGATCGTGTGTATAATACAACATTTAGAATAGTATTTAAATAAATATTATAATTTCTAATTTAAAAAATCTGCTTCTTGTCCAAGCGTCCTACTTTCTTGGTTAGGATTTGATATTGGTACTTCATAACAGCACAATATAATATGCATATATAATGAAATTATCCTACATCATTGTAATGATATGTGAACAATATGAGAGTTTCTGCTAAAACTGGAAAATGTATACAATGTTCCAGCTGTCATAATAATTTGTTTTATTAATATTAAAAAATTATATGCAAATTGTTAAATAAGGGCAGCTGTATGCTCTTGTGGAGAAACAAGCAAATAAATAGGTAGATATTTGGCTATAATGAAATAGAAGCAGGATATTTTGCTATATCATTATTCAGTGTTCTTTTTATATCTTATCATGCATATTTTAACTCTTACTTACAGTTTTTATTTTGTAAATTATACTGGTCTATAAAATATTTTTTTTTCGCACAGAATTAAAATAAACTGAATACATTTACTTTTAATGCTGAATTTGATTAAGTTTTCACATTTTTTCATCAGGAGTTAATAAGTTAGGTAGTAATGAGCAACCTGTTTTGAATACAGCATCACTTCTGTCTGCTCCTTCTTCAGTATGGGTTAGTTCAGAGTATGAGATTTGGCTTAACGTCATACAATCTGGACACTTTGATCAATGGTACTATTCACTACACAAAAGAGGTTAATTGCACACTTCAAATTGGGATACTTAACTGTATTTTTAGTTTTGATGCAATTCTTTCATGTTAGTTAAACAGATATAATAAATCATCTCTTAGTTTTCTCAAAATGATAAGTATTACAAATGTCACAGAATGTGTAGTATAATTCTGTCCAATGAGATACTAACGCATAATATACAGCAAATCATTTGGATATAGTTATTTTTATCATAATCATCAAATTTACACCGACAATAAAATTCATAACACTTTTTTAAAAGTGGCATGACATTTTTCTTCTGAAATCTGAAGGTAGTTCATCTCTCACACAGACATATACATGCATGCGTTCATGAATACACACACCCTTATCATACATTGTGTGGATCATATAATCCATTTCTGCATACTGAACGTTTCTAATAAATTAAATTCTGTATGCAGCACAAAACACTAGGTCTATAAAAAACAAATATTATTGCTGACGGGTCACGTTCAATATTGGCTATCTTCTAAAATAACTGCAACATCTAAACATGTCTACACATAAATCAGTCACACAAATATATTCATTGTGGCTTTCAGCATAACAGAAGATCTCATAGCTATAATACATGTAAAATAAATCAGTAAATTTAATGTGAATTTGTCCTATAATCAAGTGATAAAGAACACTAACATTTTTGAAAAATGAAACTTATTATTAGAAAATATTACAGCTGATAAAAAACTTTCAAATACAAGTGAGTGAAATCAGAATAGAAAGCTTCACTGGAGTCACTATTCAGCTACATTGTTAAATATGTCATATTGATTAGCATTATATAAATTAGGATGTGCACTTTCTCAATTTCAGTTCATTTATTATATTTTTTTCAGGACTCTGACAAATATGATATTTCTAAAGATCTTTCTGGTGTATGTCGGTTAACAATTAAAGACTGTTTAATAGAAGATGGTGGTCAATTTACCTGTAAAATTGAAAAACAAGAGGATAAAACTTCAACCACTGTTACAATTGTTGGTAAGTATGAATAAGAAAGGAAAATAACAGTTGAAAGAATATACAACATTATTAATATATTGAAAGTAGCATTGGAAATAGATATTATTTTCTTTTAGTTAATGTTTTTTCATATTTAATCATTTAATGCTGTTTTGTTTTCAAAATAAGAAGTACTTGTTACATATTTATAGTTCAGCATATGTAAGCTTTGTAAAACGCTATAGGAAGACTTAATGCTTTTATTCACATGATTTTATGATCAAAATTAATACATTATAGGTATTAAAATATCTAAAGTACAAATAAATGCTATTTTTTTAATTACTTGAACTACGTTCAGTATTAAATATAAAATTAATTTCTTGTCGGAACTATTATACTGAAGCAATTAATTATTCTTTATTAGCACTTGCACCGATTTAATACTCTTATGCTCCACTCACGATTGAATTAAATGGAATATGTTTCACAGGCTTTTGCCCGCATCATCAACTGTAAGTTGACTGCCGGATTTGTTGTTCATGGGATGAATTCGGAGTAGCTCTCATGGACATTTTATGAACTTTTGAATTAACAAAACATTAACATATGTTTGTGCAATTGAATAAAGCTTTGTAAGAGAGGTATAAAACAGAAATGATACTCTCTGGCAGTTAGGAACACTTGTATACTAAATGTTCACAAACAGAAAAGGCATTGATGGCGTTTTTACATGGTTATTAAGCTTATGTTACAATTTATTATTGGTTTTGTTGCCAAAAAAGAAACTGTACAAATTTCTGTAGCATTTAACTGCATATTATTTTCTTTCAGAATATCCTTACAAATTTGTAAAAGTACTAAAAAGTCAACAGGTGACAGAAAAAGATCAGGTCACCTTACTTTGTGAACTGGATGATGCAGGTGGTGAAGTAACATGGTTGAAAAATGGAGAGCCTGTGAAACCTGATAAAAGGTAAGGGTAGCAGTAACCTTCAACTTTTATTCTTGTGATATATATATATACATAAAATAATATGGTATATAATGTATATATATACTATAATAATTTGAGAATGCATACAAAACAACACAGCAAATATTTAGATATGCTTATTAATTCTTTTAATCACCGAAAAAAGAGTAAGACTAACTTCTAGAGAAAACAAACACATTTTATACTTTTTTTTTAATGGTGTTTAACGCCCATTTTACTACTGAGGCACTACAGGCGGTGAGCACTGATGATACATGAGATAAAATGATATATTGGGAAAGGATTTTTTTTAAGGAAGGAAACGTTCCAGGACGTTTAGGGTACCTCCCCGGCATTTGCCAGTTATATACACTGAGGAAAAAACTTCAGTCAGGGAGGACGGTCCTGGTGGGATTCGAATCCCAGACCTGCCGCTCGGGAGTCCCCGCCTTAACAACCTCGGCCACCCGTGATATAGTAGTAATTAATATTCATACATTCTTCTATAGTTCACATAGTACTGGCATTATTGTCACAAAATTATGCCAATTTCTGGATATGTTAATATAACAGGCTTATAATGTGTTCATGTGTCCACGTAAATCTTTGGGAGATAGGGTTATAATTCATCAACTTACAGATTTGAAGGTTTAAATTTGTTGGGCGCTTGAAACATAGATAATTAAATTAACAAGTTTATCTCAAAGATGACAGTATATTTCTAGTTGATGTTTTTGACTGTGCCATCTGATGAACATGCCGATAGGTACAAAGTCATTTGCCATAAAAGGTGGTAGTGTCTTTCTATTGCTCATATGATGTGTTGAAACAAACAAGAGATATTATTGAGAGTAAATTTTATACTAAAAAGCCACATTCATTGCATATTACTAATTATGAATCATAGTATTCATGAAATAAAAATTTACTTTTATTAAGTGTAACTAATAAAGATTTTAGTTCTTAGTATTCTATGTCTTATATCGTTCTTTCTCAACTTTAAAAATACATAAAACATTTAACTTATTAATTATCATCATAAAAAGTTTAGAGGAAAATGTAAGTTGAACTCATAGTTTAATTCAGTTCAATTTATTTTTCTATATATTCAAACAGTTGTTATGTTAACTATCCAATTAGTCAAATTACAACAATTATAACACTTATAATAGTGGTAGCAGTAATAGTAGTAGTAGTAGTAGTAGTAGTAGTAGTAGTAGTAGTAGTAGTAGTAGTAGTAGTAGTAGTAGTAGTAGTAGTAGTAGTAGAAACATTAATAACATAAATGACAACGACGACGACGACGACGACGATGATGATGATGATGATGATGATGATGATGATGGTAACAACAACGATGATCATATGAAAAGAACAGAGAGAAAAGTTATATGTCAATAAAATACATACACTTTGCTCACAATTATAGTTTAAGAAGGTTATTCATTTAAATCTTTGATTCAATTAGATATGTTTTAAAACGAAAATAATAAGGATAAATAATTCTACAGAAACAGAACTACATCTTGGTGATATAGTATTGAGTATGTAAATGAATTTTTGAATTTAGGTAGTGTAGCAGTAAAAGGGGACTCTTATTACGATGTAAAGGTTAGAATTAGAAAAAAAAAAAAAAAAAAAAAATAGTGGTTAGTGCTCATACGGAAATCTCTAAAAACAAAAATAAGACTTTTTAAAGCTATGTAATATATATTTTGCTGTGTGGATTAGAAGTACAACTAAAATATACAATAAACTTCAATATGGAAATAGATGATGGAGAGTGATTCTGGAAATATGTTGATGAAGAATAATCTCAAAGGGGGGGGGGATTTGTAGGAGGTCTGAAAGGAAAGTAGGAACAGAAAAGGAAAATGGATAGAACACACGCTCAGAAGCGGACATGAAAACGCAGCAAAGATTGCTTTAGAATAATATCCTCAGTGGGAAATAAGGAATAGGGGAAGGCCTAGAATCACATGACAAAATACTGTAAAAACTGATGTGCTACATTTAGCGAAAAGTTGGAATGAAACTGAAGTCTTAGCAGGAAGTAAGTTTGGTAGTATGATTCCATAAAGTCCATATGTTTTCCAGAGGAATGACAATACTTAATCTTGTTACAAAGATACTTCATAAAATCAGATGTATTAGGTACATATAACACTATATAGCATTCTTGATAGGTACAATCAGAGTAAACAAATCTAATTAACATGCCATTATGCAGGAACAAACTTTGCTTAATGTGGCATATAACTATATTAATTAATTTATTACATTCCTTCAGAATTAACAGATATGGAATACGACGTACAATGTTTCTGTTTATATATTTTAGAAAGGAACTGCTATTCTTAATTCTTACCTGTACCAACGATATTGATTATAATCATAATAATGGTGATATTATGAATTTAAACTAATCATTTGGGCATTTCAAACAAAAAAAAAATGGTATATTGAGTCAAGAAAGAGGCCGATACTCATATGTAGTTAAACTGGTCCAATTCCTTGTAATGTTAATCACTTTTCTTCCCTGTATTTGCTTGAACAACAACTTATGCCAATGGGGAATTTTTTGATATTTTTAAAGCATTTTTTGTTTTCCTTGTCGTTTATGTAATTGGGCAATTTATTGTAGAATTCAAGTCCTGGTGCTATTAGTTTGCACTTATATATTTGTAAGCTATGCATATTGACATGCAGGTCATAGGTATGCATTTTCATATTTTTAACTAAATATATTTTCTGTCTTTAATATAAATTATGCTTCCCTGTATTGACGTCGAGTATAGTATTAAGAATTGTTAGTTTTATAATTATCTCTATCATCTTTATATGAACCAGTCTACTTCAGTCCAGCAATGTTTCTAATTACCCCATTTTTTAAAAATTAAATTATTTATTATCATATATTTTGCTATCACTCTAAAACTATGATACATACAATTATGTTTGTATACTCTAGATGATTTTTATCTTGATTCCTTATCCTTAGAAAATGTAAATGATGAAATGTAAGTACATACAGGTTTACTAGATTTACAACACGAACGAACCATTTTATAATGAATGGGGACAGAAACCACGCGCAGTGCGCTAGGCTGGGCAGTGGGTGGGTACGGAATAAGATCACGACCGTAATTGGCTGCAGTACAAATGCTGAGAGGTGATGTTAAGCGATGCTGTAATATATCCTCATCTTTACGTTACAAAACCCGGAACCTTAATATCATGTGCAATACATATAAGTAGGGTCCAATGTTTAGTACCAAATGTTAGAAATATGCAAGCATGCATGACCTGATTAATTTGCATAAAAACCATTGGAAATAGGTGCGATAAAATCATAGCGATAGGCAGCTGTGATTGTTTGGAATTCTTTATTTTCTCATGCCGGATTGGTCACTGATTCATGAGCTAAATAATCACTGTAAATGGTCATGCTGATATTAAGGCTAGTTATGATATTTGTCGATAGGAATGCGATTCAACAGTTTGGATAAAGACAAATGGTAAGTAATTTTGAGCTGTCGGTGGGAAACGATATAAGTCCAGAAACAAACATTTCAGGAAATAAAGAGCATTATTGTACTTCTATTATTAACGACTTTACGTTTTCAAAGTTTAAATGTAATTTAAAACTGTCATATTATGTATTGTTATGTAAAGATTTGAGGCTTTATTAGTAGCCAAAATATAACATGAAACGAAATTATTTAAAACTGGAAAAAATATGTGCCATTCAGCACTTCTTCAGAAAAATGAAGTACCAGGAGCCAGCACTACAAGATACGCGTAAATACATGTGTATTTATTTATTTAATGCGGAACTATCATGTATGCATAAGCTAAAGGCCTGCCATGTTGATTATTTATTTCCAGTGAACACTGATGTTTGGCAAAATTAGCTATAAACATATTTCACCAACCTGAATCTCTTACTACAAGCAAACAATGTGAATTTATGCTGCCGACATAAACGAACGTTGCTCTCAGCTACATTGAATTCTGTTACAGAGCATTAAACTCTCTTCCAGTCTTTCAGTTACCATTTTTTCCCAGCCTAAAGAATTACTTTATGCTTGAAAGTAGCTTAATAAGATGTTCCTCTCTGTTTGCCCTCCATTATTCAAAAGCTCTATGCAATAATAAGCCAACAATAAATGTACGAAGTGGAGAAAGGCAGTAATACGTAATGACGTAATAAACCATAAATTCGAAGGAAGTTACCGAAGGATTCGCCCTAGAATCTAATGTATTACAGTATAATACACTCGAATATATGTATTATAGTATAATGTCTTCTGCCTTTGACAGCCAGGGTAACGACAGGGATTCCGACATGGACGTCGTGTAACGTGTACTTTTCAGAACAAGGGTAGGAGTGGCACCGCCCATTGCAGCACAAGGGAGGAGGGTGAGTAAGCCGATCAATCAGGTAGACTTTTTTGAATATTGTTTAACGCCCGTTTTTACTACTGAGGCATCACGGCGGTATGGGCACTGATGATACATGAGATTAAATGATATATTGGGAAGGACTTTTTTCTTTTTTTAAGACAAAAACGTTCCAGGCCTAAGTTTAGGGTACCTCCCCGGCATTTGCCATTTGTGAGAACTGAGGAAAACCTGAAAAAAAAAAACTCAGGCAAGGAGGACGGTCCTGGTGGGATTTGAACCCCAGACCTCCCTCTCATGAATCCGCGCCTTAACGACGTCGGCCACCCGTGGTGTTCAGATAGACATATATTAATTTTAAATATATAGTGCGATAACTTGCAAAAGATTTTTGGTTTACTCACCCTCCTTCCTTACCGCCACGGGTGGCCGAGGTCGTTAAGGCGCGGACTCGTGAGCGGGAGGTCTGGGGTTCGATTCCCACCAGGATCGTCCTCCCTGCCTGAGGTTTTTTCCAGGTTTTTCTCAGTCCTCATAAATGGCAAATGCCGGGGAGGTAACCTAAACCTAGACCTGGAGCTATTCCTTCCCTAAAAATAAATCCTTTCCCAATATATCATTGCATCTCATGTATCATCAGTGTTCATCACCTGTGGTGCCTCTGTAGCAAAAACGGGCGTTAAACACTATTTATTTACCCCCTCCCTTAGGCTGGACTGGGCGGTGTTACTCCTACCCTTGCTGCGAAAAGTACATGCTGCACGACGTTCATGCCGGAAACCCTGTCGGTATCTTGGCTGTCGTGTTCTTCAAAGGGAGAAGACTGTAATATATATATTCGAGTGCGAATCCGTTTCGTAGTTCGCCTGTAACTTCATTCGAATTATTGTTTATTATGCAATAATACATTGGTCAGTTCTGGACTTTATTACATTTATTGTTGGCCTATTATTGTATAGAGCGTTTGAATAGTAGGTAGTCACGAAATGGAGGGCAAACAGAGAGCATCTTATTTTGTTACAAAAAAAAAATGGTAACAGAAAGACTGGAAGATACCTATTTGAATTCTCCGTAACAGAGTTCAATGTAGCTGAGAGCAACGTTCGTTTGTGGCGGCAACAGAAGTTGGCATTATTTGCAACTAAAGCTAGTAGAAAAAATTCACTCTTATATTTAGTTTTCAGGTCAGGGAAATATGTTTATAGTTTATTTTACTAAACATCAGTGTGCTCTAGAAACTAATATTAAACATGGCAGGCTTTTAACTTAAGCGTGCATGATAATTCTGAAATAAATAAATCAACGAATGCATGCTTACTCCTGTATTTTACTTTATTTATTTTTTTAAGAAGTACTGCATAACACTTATATATTTTCCAGATTTAATTTTTTTTTTCTTTTCGTGTCTTTTGCTATTAATAAAGCCTCATATCTTCACATAACAATACATAACATGACAGTTTTAAATAACAGATAAGCTTTAAAAATGTAAAATGGTTAACAATGGAAGTGCAATCATGTTCTTCTTTATTTCCTGAAATTTTGGTTTCTGGACTTATGGCGTTTCCTACGAACAGTTCGCAATTACTTACCCATCTGTGCTTTCGTATTCCTATCTCCAAATATCACAACTAGCAGTAAAACTATTTTTCCTCAGTATAGTATTTACATTGACTATTTCACTCATGCGAAGTCATTTTAAAATTGACCAATGAAACGAAACAAAATTCTGAATTTTGAACAATCACAACAGGAATACGGAGTGAAATTATCGAAACAAATTATCATGTGACGTGCATTTGTCTTGTGGTCAGTGTAGCCACTTCTATATCTGCACTATGTATTTCCTGAACACGCATTACTGACCACTTTTGCTAGATGCGGTGAGGAGCTATTGATAGCAACAAAACCATTAACACTCGGCAATCATTATGCAAAATGGAGGGTTCTTCAAAGCGTTTTGATGATGCGTCAAATGTGCAAATTGATCTTACCATTAAATTCCAAACCACAGAATACAAAGAAAAATAGAGACACTTTATGATATTTGTTTTTCTCAGTTGGTATTAGAAAATCGAAAGGGTGGGACTGAAATAGTCGACTTCTGTCCATTTCAATCTCACGGTTTCTGAATAAAATAGATATACGTGCGTATAACCATTTTTACAAGTAATAACTAATATTCCGTGCGCAAATTTAAAATATATATAACTTTTATTGTTATTCTATTCACGGAATAGTCCTACACCCATATTTTGCTCTTCTCCATTGGCATTACTGACAATCGGCATTCTTCTGTCGCAAGCTCGTTTGAAAAGGTTAAGTACAAATATACAATTATTGCAATTTTTAAGCCGTGTTTAGAGGATTTATATTTGAATTCCTATTTTATTCGTGAAATAATCCTAATAAATATCCCTCGAGGATCTGAGCTTTCCAGATAAACTCACTCATTAAGTTCGTGAATTTATCGGTAATCTCAGACCCTCTCGTGATATTACTCAGTTCTTGAATCATACCAATCCGATACGAGAATATAAGGAATTCCAAACAATCACAGCTGTCTATCGCTATGATTTTATTGTTTCCGCTTTATCACTTTTAATTTATCGCACCTACGTTGAATTGTTTTTATGCAAGTTAATCAGGACATATATGTTTGCATGTTTCTTTATATTTTAGGTTGTAAATATAGGGCCCTACTTATACACGTTGCACATGATATAAGATACCGGGGTTTGGCAACTAAAGGTGTATTCTTTGAATTGCATATATTACAACAATGCTTAACATCGCCTCTCAGTACTTTTACTGCAGCCAATTATAGTTGTGCTTTTCTTCCGTTCCACCCATTGCTCATCCGAACGGGCTGCGCTTGGTTTCTATGCATAATCTTTTGTAAGTTATCGCACTTATACAAATTAGATTTAAACAGTAGAGCTACCTACATGAATTACCACCACATTTAGGCAAAAATTAAACTCGGTTTACCTTATTCGTGGATATCCAGTGCCACGTGTTTGCATACTATACAACCGAAAACGGCGCCATTTTGTTCATTATCGATAGTTGCACTATGGTATGCTACATTTTAAATGGTCTTGGCATCATTGTCTGCGTCTCATTCTGAGCCCCTTTCTGCTATTGTTTCGCAATGTAGACATTAATCGAATTGTGTTTTGGTCTCTCTAATTATACGAATTGAAAATGTTCAGTGCTTTAGGAATCCTTTAACGATAAAATGTGATAAATCCGCTTTTGCTGATTTGAACCTTGATCGGACAACAGTCCGTATATCAATGTAGTTTTATTTTACGATCAACCATCATGACTGCTCTTGGTTGAGTGGCCAGACTACATCTCTCAGATATTTGTTATTTGGATTTAATTGTACTATATATTGGATAAAGAAATTGTTGTAAACAAAGTAACAGGCAAATGGACTGTTTTTCTTTCATTACTTTGGTTTTACCAGTCACTACGTATAATTATCGCCATAGTCGTTATCATCATTATTAAATGAAATTACTGACCATACTTAAAAAGTACGATCTTAATAAAGAGCTTAAATTTCCTTTTTATAAAATATTAACATCTTATTATTTTACATTTATAAATCTGCAATATATATATTTAAACGTTAACGATAACACATAATATGTAAATTATGTTTTTTTTTTCCTTAATGTAAAGCAGGCCAAAAAGCCCGTTGTGTGGAGTTCACCTAAGCCATTATATACGTATTTTTTGTATGAAGAATGAACTGAGTTAATGATGGCAGAGATAAACTTGGAGTCTGTCAGCTCCTCCTCGCATTGTGAGAGGAAACTGCAAAAATAAAGAAAACTTCATCCAGACAATTTATGTCAACAGGCACTCGAATCTACCTGCCAGTTGACAAGATTATATTTAACTTATAAGTCATAATAAGATTAAATTAAAGGGAACGTTGAAGATCAAAGAACAACAAAATAAAAAATATTTAAATAAGAAGTACATTTTATAACTTATGGCAGAATGTTTCACAATTGGATAGCTTCAGTAATTTATCTCTGGATTAGATATATACAATAAGTGATGTATTAACAAGTAAAATACCGGTGATTCAGAGGACTGCTATTTAGTGGATAAGTATTCATGCATTTTATAGTTCGATGTAAAATTTCAGGTATCCTGTAAGGTGTTTTTTTTTATAAGGCTTTCGTGTAAATTAAAAGAGTTAAATGGTAAAAATAAAATGGGCAAAATCAAACAGATTACATCTGTTGATCGTAGATAGCCGCTTTTTGTTTCCAGAACCAACATAATTATAAGGATTTCATATTCCACGCGCGCGCGTGTCTCTCTCTCTCTCTCTCTCTCTCTCTCTCTCTCACACAAAACACATGATAGCTGCAATTCTTCTCACTGAAACAGACTACCTAAGCGTATGGGCGTATGATTCACGAGTCATGCTTCGTCTTATTATATGTGCACTAAGAAAGTTAAAATGAACTAAATTGTAAATGGGTAAAGTGTGTCTATGTGGGGACACTTGGAACATTTTGATATTTAATTACCTTAAAGTTACGACATTGAATTTTATTTTCAAATGCATCATGCCGCATTTTACTTCTTTAAAAATGTCCTTGCTAAAGAAATACCCTGCCTTTTGAGTGAGGTTTCCATGTCTACGAGATAAAGAAACAAGCAATTTCACGCTTGCTACCGCTACCGCTAGCGTTTAGCGTGAAGGTCCCGTCCTAATGTTGCGTCTTTCACTCTCAACCTGGAAGGCTTGCCACCTGCGGTTATTAGACTAGAGACGTCAATGTACTTATACACTTGCTTGCGTCATTATCAGTATGACATCTGAGGACCGGTATGATTATAATTTTATTGCAATTAAATGATTTAATTTCTAGTATATAGTAATTAGCTCTGTTTACATTATCAAAGGAAAACCCATGCAATGTATTAGAATTTAAAAACGCAGGCTACATCTTCCAGTGTATTGAAATTAGTAACCTTTTAAATGTTGTTTACTTCTTTGTCAGTAAGGACAGTTGAGTGGTGTAGAGAGAAATGTGTGCAATCCAAATGAGTGCAAACTGAGGTACCAGAAACCATCAAAGCATGTGTTTAAAAACGATGCTTGATTTGTTTGCTGTCTAATTATCCTTATTCTGATTCCATACTTACAGTATACCCCACTCTGCATGCGCCTGGTACACGTTGACATAGAGTAACCTGAAACAATGAGACGAAGTCACTTATCTCTAGTCCACAGGTGTGTACGCAGCCCGTTTGAAATCGGGTCTGCGCTTACTCCTGAAATTTCAGCATTTAAGCAACTGTAAGAATAATGATAAATAAGTAACTCAAGCTACATTGCAAACCATGTAGGGGATTTATTCAACCCGTTCAAATGTTCTATTAGAAAGTTTGTTGAGTGGCAAAACTGAGGTAAATAAATACAAAAATGTGTCAAATGTCTCCGTATAGAGACATTTCAACCATTTATATGTTTGCACATTGCAGTTCATTCTAACTTCCATATGATGAGACGAAACATAATTCGTGAATCCCACTGTATACTATCTGTACAGTAACCTTAGATTTGAACGGATCATATGGTGTGTCAAAACAGTTCAAGCTTTATTAAAGGCACCTGTCTTGATTTGCCATGCTCCCCGTTCAAAGACATTTTATTTGCATGATTTTGTAAACAGCATAGTAAAAGGGGCAAAGAGACTTCTCTCAAGGTTCTGCACATACTTTTTATATTTTTGCAAGAAGTTAGTGGGGAAAGTATTCTTTTTCCAATAAGAAAATAGTACAAAACACATCTTTGCTTTGTTAAAGATATCTAAAATGCAGAAGAGAGTAGGTGTTGGAAAATATGATATAGGCACCTCAGTTCCTGGATTACAACATAGTAGAGTAGCATTGAGACGACTAAATCGGGAAGCAAATACCGCAAATGCCCAATAAACATATAATATTTGTTAAAACTTTTGCAAAATCCACGGTCAAATTTCTGCTGAACGCCTCATAAACCTATAGATTAAATGCCATACACATGTAATGAGTAATCATAGTCTGGAAACGCTATTTTCAGAAAAACAAAATTTAAATTCTAGTAGTTTAATGTTATACACAAAGTTAATTTTTGGCGTAAATTTTCATTGTGTAATATAAGTAAATTTATTTTCATCTTTCGTAATTTTATTTTTACATTGTCCTGATTTATTTTTATTTTTGGCGAAAATGCGTGCAATGTATTGGATTAAAATGTAAGTAGTGCTGTAGAGACACTATGTAACGGAACTAATAATGCATCTTATGCCATAAGTTGGTTGTACACCTAACTTACCTCAGAGCAAATGTACACTACCTTTCCATTGCCGACACACTGAAGAGACGAACATTCTTGTTACCTGATAGGTCTAGTGCAGTGCAGTCACGATGTTTGATAGACTTGGATAATATTAAATGTGCCAGGGGTCGTACAGCATGACAATGTCTCAAAGAACTGCAATAAGCTTGAGCAAATTTGTATTGCCTTAGAGAACAGATGGATAAAAACGCCTTTAAAGTGCGGCGCCAACATATGACAGGTATGACGTGGGCGTGTGGTTCTAAGGCCCCATTCACAATGGAAATTAAACGTAAACTTAACAGAATAAGACTAACATGTTTATTTAGTAGTAAGTAGGCATTCACAATGAAAGACGCAACTTCCTATTAGCCAATCAAAAATAACAACAACAAGCGAAGATCAACTAACAGCTGATTGAAAATGACTGCTTCTGAGTAGACGGCGGTAGTGTTTATGCATGCAAAGTGCGATAATTAATTTGTTTGGAGTAATATAAGCAAGGATAGCTTTCATATAATACAATGAATCTTTTGTTCATTGACGCCATTCTGCCTACAGAGTCACTGATCTTCAGCTCTCTCTCTCTCTCTCTCTCTCTCTCTCTCTCTCTCTCTACCATAACTTGCCCTTACACAGAGCACGGAAATCAAGTGCAATTTCTGTTGCTAGTTGCTGCAAGTCCCGAGCGACATCGGAGAGAGCCGAACTACTATGCGTGGCCGCAGTGTAAATGTTGCATTATTATTATTATTATTATTATTATTATTTTTTTTTTGTTAAACATGACATAACCTATGCGCTGTCCTCCGTAACTTTTAAATATAAATTGATAGCGATTGTTATACTGTAACGGTGTCAAATCTGCTCTTATACAAATTCGCAATTAATTCATATATATACTAACGCTAACCTCGGGTAAATCCTAGAATCGTAAATCGTAAATATCAATTGAAAGGGGCAGGTAAATAACTGTAATGGTGGCAAATTTCCTTTGATTTCAGCAGGTAAAAAATCATAAAAATTTATGGTTCATTTTCTGCGTGGTATGTTCGCTCGAAAGCCTTATTATCTAGCTATATCTGTGGTCATTACCTTCGACTCTCTCCGCTGTCGCTCGGGACTTGCAGCAGCAAGCAGCAAGAGTTTCATTTGATTTCCGTGCTCAGTGTATGGGTAAATTCTATCAGAGAGCTCTACAAACAGAGCAGCTATGATCTGATTGACTGATTTCTTAAGCTTAAGATAGATGTTGACGAAAAAACTTTGGGCCTCGCAAGTTTCTAAGTTTACGTCTAATTGTACGTTTATTTTTATGTTTACGTAATTCATTGTGAATGGTTTAATTACAGTACATAGCATCTAGCTTTTGCGTTTAAGTTTACGTTACGTTTAATTTTCATTGTGAATGGGATCTAATGCAAGTGAAGAAGAGATAGCCGTTTCCGAATCAATGGATACGGATCGAAGCCACACGATTTGAAAGATGGTCCTAGAAACAGGATTATAGTGTGCTGCTATGCTGCACATCGCGAAAGAAATCTTGTAATTTGAACATTTGTATCACATGCTTTGATGGAAATGTAGAAATTACGATACGATGCTGCTCATACTCGCTTGGAGTGCTATGAGTGCGAAGGAGAGGCGTTCTTACGCCCAATTATTATGCTGGAAGTGACGTAGGCTAGGCTATACAAGCAAAACTTGAAGCGTCAAGGAAAAAGTGGTCACCACGAAGATCAAAAGTTCGTCAATCATACATTGTATGGTGATTCTCTTGAATGCCTTTGAGAGTGTCATTTCAATGTATGCAACTCTAGAGTAGTCCGTCAATGCGTAGTATTATAGTTCGTTTTTCAAACACAATCTGCAAAAGCTTTGATATTCTGCAGAACTCGCCAAATATTTTGCATAACAATGCATGAACGAATGCAGCACAACATGTAGCTGCTTTGCTCAGTTGATTAATTTGGGAAATACTTCACCATTCACAATACTTGATTATTAATATCACTTTGAGGCATTCGCTTCAGAACTCCTCTAAGCTTCTTCAAGCAGTGAACAGATCTACGAGTACTTGAGCTATCAACAGAATAGGTACTAGCATTGAAGGACTTTAAAACTTAAAAGCATATATGAATTCCGAGTCAATGGTAAATAAATAATGGTCACTACAAAAATTCCAACCCTCATGTATGTTTATACATATATTGACATATGAATGCAAACGTACATACTACTCAGTGTGTGCGTTCAAGGTATTTTAAGACAATAATTGTACTGCTTTATTTCTCATAGGGTTCAGATAGTTAAAGAAGGCAGAAAGAGAAAGATTGTCATCAAAGATGCCAAGGTTACTGATGCTGGAGCTTATACCTGCAACTCCAATGCAGATACAACACAATGTGAACTACTGGTGCAATGTAAGTGAGAAATATCTTCATAAAAATAATTTTGTCAACTTTAAATAGCCTGAAACTTTCAATAATATATTTTTTCTCAGTTTATTTCTATTTGTCACTTAACCTATGAAATACAAACCATTTTAAAATTTATTTTAAGTACCTCATTTCCTACTCTTGATTACTCAAAGAAAAACATTTTAACGAAAGTAATGTCCACTTTTTTAATTTTGTAATTTAATGGCTATTACTTTCTCTAGTTTATCTTAACATGTATGTTTGTATTCTGATTACATTTTTATTACATTGCACGAGAGCCATTTAATATAAAAATTCTGGACATACCCATCTCTATGGAAATGCATTGTATAAGGTTTTTAATATTTTTGGATTGTTTTTATTTTTCTTCACGGGATTACAGCATTGTGTTTAATATTATTTTTTTCCATTGGTCATTAATTTTAGTAAACTTTTTTAAAAATTTATACTACATTAATAAGTAAACATGACTTCAATTTGCCGTACACTCAAGGTGATGTAAAATTCCATTTTTCTATGACTAACAGATTTGTATTAAAATTCACAATTTGGGGGAAATGGTGTTTAAAATATGCTGCTTCAATCACTTTTAAAGTAACCGCTATTTAAAGGATTGGGTTTAAGAATTAATTAGATACCCCTTAAAGTTTTTAAATTATATTCAATGTTGATCTTTTCAAGATTGCTTGCTATTTTATTTTACTGCAATGTCCAAAGGAAGTCCACCCAAGCATGTTATTTGAAGATATTAGAGGATAAAGTATTCTCTACCGATGATAAAATATAGCTTTAGAAGATCTACAGGATAGAAATGATAATAAAAAGGAGTTATCCTACAAAAGCAAGTTGAAAAAAAAAATAAACAAGAAAATCAGGGCAGTTTTTGCTACAATGAATACTTCAATAGGTGAAATGAGGTCTTCAGTATTTTTAAAGACATTTGTAAAACTGTGCAAATATCATAAATTGAAATGATCGTACAGTTATAGTTTGATTGTAGATGAATCCACCCTGTGTAAAATTGTTCCTCCAAATGGTACCACAATACCTTGGAAATAATATAAAATGCACATGGAGAAAATGCTGATACTCAAACATTTAATATTTAATATATCACTTTATTTATTTGTCTAATTTTATTACATGCCAGCTGTACTTCTTTCATTGCAATACACATTTAGCTTCAAAGAAGTTAATTTGAGATCTTATCTTTTGTATTCTTTAACAAAAGTTTCAACATGTTTCCCAGGTCTTTTTGATCTTTTGTAAATATATGATCATATACATAATGCAAAATTATAATCTGTCTTTTTAATACCAATATCTGATTTTTATACTATCCTAGTAATAGAGGTAAACCCAGCTTTTCTTCATGCTTTTGTTATTCACATAATACTGATGTGCTAATATTTATCCCCATAATTCTGTTTATTAGTATTTTTTCTTCAATGGATGTATTCAATTTACTTTTTTGTTTACATCTTCAAGTCTCCTATTACTTATGTTATGGTTTTTATTGGTTTTTCTTTTATTCAAAAGGATGTTGAGTTTTTTAGCATATTTAAAGTAACTTTTTTATTAGTTTTGCCATGCTATTCTCTTAAAGGATAAAGTATGTGCTCATCTTATATTAAGCTTGTAGCACGTTATCAACAAGATCTATATCATTAACCACTTGTATGCTTGATCACAGATTCAAATAACTTGGAAGCTAAATTGTATTACTCAGCAGATTAAGATTATTTTTGTAATATAATTTATAATTATTTTGAGTTATTGTATATTATGTATGTAAATGTACAAATTATAATTTTACAGAATAGCTATCAGTGTAACAACTGCCCACTTGTGTTAATGGCTGGGCCAGTGTAACATATAAATTTGAAATAATTTTTACTCTATTATAAATCTTTATACAAGGGCAAAACCTAAATTTAATACTTAGTAAGCTTCTATGTAATATGTGACATTACGAGGCTATTCAAAATATTTTTCTTAAAACCACAGACCAGAACAGATTCAATAAGAGCCTTAAGGACACCACATGTATTGAGAGAGACAAACTGGTGCTGGATGTAGAACTGCAGGATCAGACTGCAGCAGCTGAATGGTTCTTTAATGGAGAACCAATCCAGGAATCAGAAAGGTACGTATCCACACACACACACACACACACACACACACACCTTCTTCGAATAAAATATGTAAACCTCAGAATATATTAGGAAACTTCCATTATGTTAATTTGATTTGACTAGATATCTGCTCAGCTCATTACTGTTTAAAGATTTGCTAATAAGTTAATGAAACTTATGAGAACTAAATGCTTTAAATTAGCATGATGTTTTATGTAGAATGAAAAAGTGGAAACAAATGAAGTTGTATTTAAAAGTTTGCTAACGTATGTGTAATTGGAAACAGCTAGTAAAGTTAGTTCTATAGTTAGTATGTTAAACGGCTGATTTTTAAACGAATAACAGTTATAGTTTTGGAATTGCAGTGAAACAAATTGGTCAAGGTCTCTCTCTACAGTTTTGAATAATAAACTTTCTAAAGAAAATCGATGTCTTTCTTAAATATCATGCAGTCCACGTACCTTGCGCAAATACACTGATATAAAATAAATATTGGCTTTGATACTTATGCAGGAAAAGCAATGAATTTTAGCAGATACATAAATACTATTAAAAGCAGTAATTCAAAATGTTATAGCTCACTTTCTTAATGTGTACATATTAAAAAAAAAAAATCCGGGACTGAAGCTGTAGAAAAGGAACCAGTGGCACTATCTGCGCCAGTGGGGCTGCTTGGTCTCGTCCATTATCAAATTCTTGACATTTATTCCATTTAATCGGGTTTATTACTAATGAATCAGTAATAGTTTGAAGTGAATGTAATTTTGTTACTCGTTACATTTCTTTAAAATGAAGCAACGTGCGGTAATTTAAGTTAAGATATGATAACACAGAAACCATAACATTTTAAATTATGCAAACCGAATATGGCATGATTGTCTAAGTCGAAGCCAGGTATTTGAATGGGTGTAAGATTTAAAACTGATAATAAATCGCTAGATTACGATCCACAAAAGCGTCACTGGTGACAATATTATTTTCCAACAACCGTCGTCTAATCATGCAAGCATTGTCCGAGGAGACGGGGATGAGTTTTGACAGCGTTCACCACTTCGTGCACGAAGTGCTCGCTCGCCAAGAGAAAGTTGCGTGCCAGGTTTGTACCGCACACACTCACACAGGAGTAAAAGAAGTTACTTATTGTCTCCCAGTTTTTGGCCAAAAAAATAGTTTCTGTGATTGACCCCCCGATTTACTGGTTGGTCCCGATAGACTGCTTCCTCTCCCAAAAACTCAAAACTGTATTAAAAATTCGACGATTTGATGGTGTGCTGACCATCCAGAAGGATGAGACTACTGTTTTAAACACTGTATTTAGAGAGCAATTTTCCCAAACTCTTCAGACCTCTACGAAAGTTCCAAGGCATGTATAGAGAGAGTTGGAGAGTAAGTAAAATCCCAATTAGTTAAATTGTTTCTTAATGAACAGTTGCAAAACAGTCTTTAAAACAGTCCCGAAACGTTTTGAATGTACTGTGTATAATGATGGCAACAATAATAATTTTTTCAATACATTTTTTCATTCACAGAATAGAAATAAAGAACTTAGGTGGAGGAAAACACCAGTTAATATTCAAGAAAGCAGAGATGACAGATAGTGGAGAGATCAAATGTCAGTCCGGTCATCTAGTTTCTACATGCCAAGTTACAGTCAAGAAAGGTGAAACAAAACCAGTTATCAATTTTGGTGATAGTGTTGAAGGCCCAGCTTCAAAGCCAATTATTTTTGAGGTTCCATATACTGGTAAGTTCGACTTATGATGCAAGTAACCTAATATTTTCTGTGTCTATAATTTATTCTAAATGAATATCTTTGCTGTGAAGTATAATTAATAATTCTGATTAATTGGTTCTGCGTAAATATATATGCATTTAATTTCTTCATATTATTTAGTTCAAGGAACGAGGACTTCACAAGTCGAGGCAAAGCTAATCAAGGACGGTAAAATGCTACCGCTTAAGGAGGTTGAAGTAATTGTAACTGAAGATAAGGCAAGCTTCAAATTTAAGAAACCGGCTAGAGCCCTGTCTGGAAAGTACCAGCTAAAAATTTCTAATGCTCAGGGTGAAGATTCAAAGGATATTAATATCAACATGCAAGGTAAAAGTCACATAAGATGAATGTTCCGTAAATTACTAACATCTAGCAGGATATAAACTACCTCCAGTTTAGATGGTTTATATATTTATAATTCTGTAGTGAACGTTTGATAAACACCTAAATTCTCACTGAGAATTTTGGTAGGGTGGTGAAATTTCCTGGTGCCAAAAAACAGTAGATGGCTGTTATACTCTTCGTTTATAAACATACAAAAATATAAATAAAGAACAATGTAGCTAAAATAAGAATTAGAGAAGTAAAAATAATTAAAACGTTCATACAAATAGAGCAATATTTTTGCTGCTTGTGATCTTCAAAGTCGAAGACAAAGTAAATATTCTTTTTTAAGGTAACGCAGTATGTAGAAACAGTCTAATCAGATACACAAAGAAAAGGATTACAGCAAGTAACACAAGTATATATATTATATGAACAAAATATTATTCTTTGTATTGAAAGATATAATACAAAGACAGTTAATCAGTAAATATTTTTATCTCTTCGCTTTCTACTTTAAGCGCTGCGTTTCGTCTCAATTTTTGTATAAGTAGTAATGTTTAACAGGGGTTCGATGTTGCGATAGTGCGGGATTGGAGAATCCAGGTACTCTCGGACCATGTAAACACTCCAAACCTGTTTAGTGTAAGGGAGTGCGCGTGATGTGGATTCTAAGCACTTGCACGTTTTAAACTGGAGTTGCATATCGTTCAGTTACAGTTTGCATCTTTGAACATACACATGTAATCACGGCAGTATTCCCTCAATGTGCGAGTAATTGCAACAATTTTATTTTATAATATTCCTCTAAATTATCAAATAAGATATTTTTATTTTGTTTCTTTTTACCGTGAGTGGTAATGTAAATGCACGGAAAATTTATTTTATTTCATTAATAACTCATCATAAATGGTTGTAGTTATATATTTATTTTAAGTACGAATAAGTAATCATTTTATAGCGTAAACATTTATTTTCTTTTATTCTTTCGTTTAAATTCAAATAAATGTGTTTCGCATTTACGTACGTTTATTAAACGTTGAAACTTTACTGTAAATACACGAAAGAACTGTCTTAGGAAGCAATTTATTTAACATGAATACCATTCACTAATGCAATTACTGCAACATAATACTGGCCGCTTTCCGACATTCAATGAGTAACAGGCAGCGGTAACATTATTTCCCCTTTTAACATTGCACAGCATAGGAACAAGAAGAAGACGTGTTTACCAAACGCCGCTTTTTTTCCAAAAAGTTTTTCTACAAATCTAATGAAGATCGATGAAAAGTGTTCATAACCATCTTCACTGTCCTTAATCTTTTTCTGGTTCAAAGGACCATCGACATGTTAGATTGTGTGTGTATGTATATATATCTGTGTGTGTGTGTGTGTGTACACCAGTTTCAATCAGGTTTATACTTCTCGCACTTCGGTTAAGAGTTAGTGACTTAAACTGTCTGAAGAACGTTTGTAGTCCGCGTACTTTTGACCTTGAGATGGGCCGAGAGAGTCATTACTGCAAGTATGTGTTTGCGCCGTACTGTGGGAGACTGCAAAATGAATTTCATACAGAACACCCCATAGAATGCGTCTTTTGAAACGGGGAAATAATTGGGGAGGACACAAGGTTAGTCATTATTTCGATGAATTTATGATCATATATCATGGATTTTCAAGATTCCTCTAAAAAGCATTACCCAAAAATTAAACTAAAAAGACTATGCTTCCGCCTGTTTGCTGTAACCAACCCTATTAAATCCATTTAAATATACAATATGTCAACCATGCAGCGATTTGAGTTGAGACAAGAAATACTAGGTTTTCATCCTCCGTACTCACCGCCTGTGGTGCCCCAGTAGTAAAAACGGGCGTTAAACACCATTAAAAAATTCTCCGTACTCATACCAAGATTCAGCTTTAATTTTTTTTTACAATTTTGCGATTTGCTTTTATGTTTGTTTCAATATCAGTTTGACTGGTTCTAAATTTACAATAGCATAGCGTTCAATTTTGCTAAATAAAGGTATCCATAGTTACATGATCAAAATAAATAACTGAATTACTCATAAAACCTGTGTTTGAGCTCTTGTAACAATTTCTTATGTCGTAAACGACTTTTCGTTTCATTGTTCTTGCGTACTACCATCCAACACCATAATATCGCGGTTGCCTTGTTTACTATCTTACAAATGTTCATCTTCTATATTACCTGGAAAGGTGGCTCATTCCTATTGTAATATTGCAATGTTTTTTTTTTTTTTTTTTTTTTTTTTTTTTTAACAGTTTAATGGTTTAAACCGAAAGAACACTTGATCTAAAGAATGTCCAACTCCTCTTCATTTAAAGCGCGGAAATAAAATTCTGAATCTTCATTTTTCTGTGAATAAAAACAGCGAAGTTCAATGGCCGTTTTTTGTTGCTTTGTGTCCAAAATACTTGCAATTCTGCAGGCCTAACCGCATTCAATAATTTACGCAGAGTAATAAAATTATATAAAGATCCAGTATAGTGAGGCAATTACTTAAATTGTGCTTATTTATTGTTTATTGGGATAAATATTGTTTTATATTCTTGTTGATATTTATTATTCCCACACACAAAAATATCAAGTCGCCATTGCATCTGCCTCCTCTGTCCTTTAGGTTGCTGGTCAATATAGAAGAAACAAAATAAAAGGATTGCGAAAATGTAATATTTGTTCTATTTGAAATGTAGAACCACAAAGTATTGTGTAAATTGATAAAACACGACGAATGAAACATTATTTTATTTTCGTTGTATTAACGTCTATGCTATAGTTTATGACAGAAAAAGAGCGATAGGATAGCCGTGATACACAAAAATTAACGCATTGTTAATACAGTTTATAGTTTTTAAAATTGACTTTGCTACGCACAATACTTAGGCATCTTTTAATGACTGTTGTAATATTCAAAATTCCGTTTTTGAAGTAAAACTTATACAAGCGTAATAGAATTCTGGAGTGACGTTTTTTTAAATTATTTAGAAAACAGGCCAAATTCTGAAACTGAGTTGTCTGTTTCCGAATTAAGAAAGTAACTAATAGGTAATTCTTGGAGATTAGAAGTCATATGTTGATCAACAAAACTCAGACCACGTTTTAGCTCAGTGTTAGAGCATCGGTGCAAAGCCAGCTACAAAAATGCAGGATGCAAGTTCAATTCGTGTTGATGTCAAAATATTGGATAAATATAATTCTATTGGTGCAAAAATCATTAGCAATTATTTTATTCATTGTCTTAAGATTTCGGCGACGCACTTGAAAATAATGGTAGGTAAGTAAATATATAATTATAGGCATAAGTGCCTTAGACGTAAAAAATTATAAACAACACTTTCGTACATGCCACGAGCACATATTTATAAAAAAAAAACGCATGAATTACTCATTTCTGATTTATGTTCAGGTGAGTGGTGCGTCATAAATTCATAATGACAATGTGCATTTTTCTAAGCGCTGATTCGTCGCACTCATACAACCCACCAGTTAAGCTTACTGTTTATGCCCCTAGATAGCACTACTTATTATTGCCGCTAGATGATGCTGCAGTAGTTAACGCAGTTCCGCCACAATTAAAACTGTTTACCGGTTACTACTGGTGGGCTCTCAAGCGGATGCAGTTCGTTATACCTCAAATGCATTTACAGCTAATACAATAAAATTGCAGTTATCGCAATTGATAACTTCTCATCCATCTCTCGTCTGTTTGTGCCTAAGCTATGGCACCAAGCGGATGTTTTGAGCTACTGTATAGCAGTGGGTGTAGGGGAGTCTTGCTCTCTTGCAGCTGCACAATTGCTTTTATTTCGCCTTTTTGGTAGGACTAATTTTAAGTAAGTTTCGTTGTATTATAGCAATACTTAATAAAAGCTCTTTCAGAACAGCCGAAAAATAGTGACACTTGGTAGACTGACAGGTAATAGGACGATCTCAAATACTTATGAAAGTCAGAGAACTTTTCCCCTTCACATTCCATGCATAAGTTCCTAACACTTAAACGGCTCATATGGAAAATTATGCCGAAATAAAAAGTCACATGCTAATTTAGCTGGGGATTTTGAAGAAAAATATTTTGATATCCAAAGCAATATTTTAACTGACATACCTCTATTTCACATTTCTGAAATAAATCCAAGTTATGTAGGAAGAATTCTGAAAACCAACGTTAAAAAACAAGTTAATGATTCTGTACTTTCAGTTATTATAACTTTCATGACACTAAAAAATTCAAAGTATTAGCAATACTATATAAAATGAGTAAATACAAAGATATATTTTGTCACATACTTTTTCTGACTTGGCAGGTGCAGGGCCTCTAACACATTTATCTATTTATTGATATGTAATATATCGTATACTGCTATGAATCCTTAAAGTATATTTTAATAATGATATTTTCATTATATTCATATAGATACAGAGCTGATACATGCTCATGGTAACCAGATTTTTTTAAAGAAAAAGTTGAGATATTATTGCGAACAATTGCTTCCCTCAAGCACAAGTTAAGAATGCACATATCAAAGCTTATATTTCATATAGCTCTTCTAGTTTGATATCTAAAGTTAATTATAGAAGATTCTCAATATTAATTCTACAATATTTTCTCAAAAATTTGAATTTGCAGATGATTCAGAGTTATATTTATCTCACACTTTACTTTTCTTTCAGATGTACCATCTACACCATTGGATATTGATGTAACAGACATATTTCAAAATTCCTGTGTTGTTCACTGGAAACCTTCCAAAGATGATGGTGGTTTGCCAATTCAGCACTATGTTATCGAGCGCCTAGATCTCAGCGTTAAAGGTTTGTTAATAACTAACAGTAATTAAAATTGCATTTGCAATAAATATGATTTGTGTGTGCACTTGTTAACACACTTATTTTTAAATATTTCTTAGGTGGATGGGACAATGTTGGACAGGTTCCACTGGGTGCACCAACTACATTTAAATGTGAAGACCTGGTACACAAGAAGGAATATAAATTTCGTATTCGGGCAGTCAACAAGCTAGGATCTTCTGAACCAGTATTGTTCAATAAGACTGTGCTTGCAAAGGATCCTTGGGGTGAGTTCTTTTAAAGAAATACAACCAATTCTAATATAAACAGCCTCTAAACTTTTAAAATTTGTTTCTCCAATCAGTTTTGAAGCCTCATTGAGAATTTGCGAACAATGTTTGTTTCAAACTGTACTAACACAACTTATAGCATTCCTCACATTATCTAAATGTAGTGCTGGTTTTATATTATATAGCTCGTATATTATAAATTTGTGTTGCTGAGAATTTTTTAAAGGATGTTTGCTTATCTTTAAAGGTAAACATTCTTTTTGTGTTAAAGAACTGTGTTTTTTATTTTAGACCATTCTTTTTTAATTTCCTGAATCATTTGGAAGACACATAGCAGTTTGTTCAGGGCACTTTATACGTATATGTAAACACTTATCATAATTGATTTCAACACATTTTAAATAAGTGTTGCTAGGTATGCAGAACTTTCAAGCTATCTTTCTTTAAATTTTGATTTTAAAAGAAAGCATCATTTTATCTTTTGGGCAGATGTCATTCAGGAATACAAACAGGTCAATGACCAAATACTTGAATACTCTTGTCATTTACTAATAAGTGCAGAAATATTGGAAAAATTTTTTCTTCAAATACTTCCATAATAAACAGGTACAGCAAAAAATATAAAATATGCCCACAATTAAGGCTGTCTCTTATTATTTTGAGCCTGGATTCTAGAAAGTAAGTGTATTAAAGCAAGTTCAATGATTTTGTTAAGAACGTTTCACTCAACCATTGATTGGTGAAAAATTATAATAAACTTTGCAGATAATACAAATGCATATTATTAACATAAAATAAATTTGTTACATTCTTGAACATCATTATTAAATTTAACACAAAGCTACACTTATTTCTGTATTTCAAATACTGTAAGTTTAAATCTATGATTTGTAGCTTTTATTGCAGCAATTTTCCTTCCCCAATGCATTTCCTTATTTTGCACAGAAAAAGTACCAATATTTAAAAATATTATTTTAAAAATAAGGGTCTCAAATTATAGAAATGGGTTTTAAATTTGTACACAAAACATACAAACTCAGATGGGGAGATTTTAGGTGTAATGGGACAGGGCATAGGAACTCAAATGGATAAACAATGGCATGGTAAGCCCCATAGTTCAAGTCCTTGCTAAGAGCTTGAAAATTTCTTATTTGACTGGGATTAAAATTTTGGCCTAACACACAAATTCAGTGAAATTAAATCACATTTAATGTAATTTAACTAAAATGGAGTAATTAACTATTAAGCCTGAGCCATAAATGTTAGAATATTTTGAGTCGTCTCTAATAAATGAAACCTCTTTAATGACATGGGCTTAGTGGCATCCAGGGCTTTTAGATTCTGAAGGGGAGATTCGTGGCTATGGTCGGGCAGAGTATGGTAACTCAAATGGTAAGAGCATTGCCATGGTAAGCCAAGTACTAGCCATGATATCGAATGTTTCCTATCTGACTCTGATCTAAAACCTTAAGACTAACACATCACATTTAAAGATTTCCTATATTTAAAAAAATATGTATATATTATTTATTGTTAAAGTAATAAAGTATTGCACATACCTAAAGATTACAACAAAGGAAAACAAATTTTAGGCTTTTTTACTTTTTAATTTCATTCAACGCTTTAGCCTTTGAGTATACATGCTTCTATTATAGGGCTTAGTTTTCAGGGAATGGTACCAACATCTTGAGGAGGCATAAGAAGGCAATATGTTTTGAGAACATTTAAAATATTTCTTTTTACATACTTTTATTGCTAGTGTCTACATCTATTGGTAAATGGGCTCATTTAGAAATACATAAGTAAATAAATAATGCGCAGTATGTATTACCTATTTATTTTACATTTGCCAAGGAAGAAATTATGATTGTGTAGAATTGAGTGCTGTCAACACACTGAGTGTGCAGGATACTGAGCTGGATTGATGTCAAGTTAGCGACAAGTGAAGCGGCAAAGATGGGTTGTATCTGCTTAACCGAACCCATAACTGGTGTAGCTTTATTTTATTTATGACCATTAACAATACAGCCAGTAAAAGTTGTTTCTATGATTATGACTTCTGCTAGCATCTTTACATAGCTACCCTAGGTTATGTTCTGTTACGAGTCAGGATGATGGGGAAGGTATCAATAAAAGTGGACGTACCCACAATTTGCAGTATTTCATAAAAATCGAAGATGTAAAATTAGCGGATAATACTACTTTCAGTGTTGTTCTTAGAGTCGTTTTGTTCACACTGGTGTACCTCGCTGCTGTTTTTTATAATCTCCGCTATCATTTTAATTCTTTTAGATTTTGTTTTTTTATCCTTCCATATTAAAGATTTTGGACAAATACACTTAATGTTAAAAGTACATTTCCAAGTTGTTGCCCTAATGTGCTACAAATAATGTGAACAACCAGGAATACGCTAGTCAGGAGTTTATAAGAGGATGCCCTGCTTGGGAATAGTCATGTAAGGGATATTGCATTGTTGCTGAAAGGAGAATTGGATAAATGCTATGTTATTTTTAGTTACTTTAAGCCTGGAGCTACGCTTGATTCTATTACATTAAGATCTTGTTAAGTTAACTTCTGGTTTTATCAAGCAGGGCCCTGTTGTTATAGGGGATGAGCCAAGAAATAGCCTAGATAGACACTGATTGTAGCAGTGAAAATGGGGAGGGGAAGCAATCATACACCGAAATGGCTGAGTGTTTTTAAAGGTATGATAAACCATAATTTCAAAGAAAGGTAAAGAAGATGAATCTAAGACTTGAACATACCTTGATAGAACCCAGTTTTTTTCAGTTAGATACTAGACATATCTAGGTATAAGCAACCAGGTTTACGTCCGCCATTCTCTTACCCTTAAATCTAGAGTTAAGAAGAAGCTTTTTCTTTTGATTGAGAGTGGAAATGATTCCAGTTGTAAGTAATAGGTGATTCTTTTTAGATTAGGAATATAGAGTAAAATTTACTGAAGAAATTCATAACAATGTTAGTAATTTTTATAACAAATGCAGTGAAACAAACGAGAAAAGATTAAATTCAAAATGTAGCATTAGCATTACCTATATATATATATAATACTATAGTTCATCAAACTATTGGAAGCATGAGAAATAGAACTTTTAAATTATTAGAATGTTTCAATTACAACAATAAATATAATTGCTATAGCATTATACCGTTTTCCAGCAGTGATTTTCAAAGTGTTCATAAAATATCTTGCCGTTGCCCTACATTCTGTATATTAACTAACTAAAATGCTATTATTTTCTGATGATATAAAGAAAGATTATTTAATTCCAAGAGCAGAAAACAAAATCAGCTCGACATTAAGCAGAGATCTAGCTCTGACATATATCTTGTCTCGCACTGTAAAATTTTCCACTTGATTGAGACCTGTAACTAGGCATTACATAATATATTTGTGAGTTATATGACCTAACTTTTAAAAGATATACTCTCTAGTTAACAGATTGTCAGACCAATATGCCTAAGTAATGAGTATTGTGTATACAATCATAAAGAAAATAAAGTAGACATATAACAGGTTCAGGATTATAAACAAAGAATATCTTCAATTAAATCTTAATAATTTTGCTAAAAAAGCAAAACAGGAATCAAGGACTGAAGTATAATATGCTGCATAAATAACTGTAAATTTAAAAACTTTCTAATATTTTCAAAATGTATTTTGAATCATGCTTTCCCTTCAGGATACAAAAAAAAAAAAAAAGAATAATTAGAATAAACATAATAAATGGATTACTTCAGGAATAAAAACAACTTGTAAACAAGAAAAACTTTACAATGAAATAGAATGTAGCAATAACTTAAATGTAAAAGAGCATTATTAATCATATTGTATGTTGATTTTGAACTGTGGGGATTTTCACAGTGAAATATAGTATAACATAACAAATTATTATTGAAGAAATCACTCAGATTTCACTAATTTAGTTCCACTTACTTGGCTGTTTTTACCACGTGATTCTGGCTTATTTGGAATCTTATTTTTCCCAGATAAACAGACGTTTCAGATAAATAGCAAGTAAGTGGAACTAAATTAGTGAAATTTGAGTGATTTCCTCAATAATAATTTTTATGATATTGCATATTGCTTGGGAAAGCTATAATAACAGGAAAAATTATTTAGTATCATACTTATTGAAAAAATTGACAATAAAGTAAAAATTACTTGAAATGGTTTAACAATTAAGCAAAAACTTACACTGCTAAGATTCAATTACATTAATTTTAGATGATGAAGAATCGCACAATAGATGGCCATTTTGCAAAATAAAAGGAAATCATAGAAATAGTTTTATATTTATAATGTCACTTCAATCTGGATCCTATAATGACTCTAGCCAGCTCTGAAAGAGTTAGTCTATGTTCAGAATGTAAATGTCGTCAAAACCTGAATCCTGTAAGTGGAATTACATTAAAATTGTAACATTAAGATTTGATTCACAAATTTCTTTGAAAATCCATTTGTACATTATGATTTTACCTCATGTCTCAGTTTGTCTTTTGGATATTGGAATAAATAATCTTAGGAAAGCAAACTTTTTAAGATTTTTTATTGTAAAACAATATGGTTAGAAGTATCAGTCATGTCAAAAGAAAATTTGCTTGAGTCATTTTATTTTTGTAAATCTGGTATTAAGAATAAAGTCAATGGAAAGCAGAATTATTTATTAAGTAAGTCATATATTGTAATAAAACATGCCTTCATTAATTTTAAAGATGAACCCAGCAAGCCGAACAATGTGGAAGTAGTTGACTGGGACAAGGACCATGCAGATCTTAAATGGACAAAACCAGATACTGATGGTGGTGCTCCAATCACAGGATATGTTATTGAATTTAAGGTAATATTCTCCAAAGTAACACAAATCAAAGTTTACTTATTGTCCTAAACTGCATTCATTTTTAAGAATGCAAGAAGATGTGTGTACTGCTTTAAAGTGGCTTATTTGTAAATTGGTGCTCTTGAATAAAACACACAGAAGATGGTGCTCCTAAGAAAGTTAGTTTTGTATAACCTTTTTACACTTGTGCTTAGATCTTTCAGTTAATGTTGGTTTGATGATTAGTTAATGTCCTTTTCAAATGGAATAATATTGCAATATATTTTTATATTTCTCTCAGCATGTACTGTTTCAGAATAACCATTTAAACTAAAGAATTAAAATTCAAAATGTTGATCCTTGTGCATATCAATGATTTTGCTAATCTACAAAATCATTAGCATTCACAAAATAACCATAAGTTAAGAATCTTCCTATTTGTGAACAAAAGGAAGCAGTATTCATTCAGTTACAAGAGTATTACAGGAAAAATCTGTCCATCCATCCATTCATCTCTTCAAACATACAAAATATAGGCATAGTGATATATGTGTTTATTTAGATAGTTATAGTTTTGCTTTACACACCCACCCACACACATACATCCTTATGCCTACATTTTGGATGTTGGGGCAGATGAATGGATTGATGAATGGGCAAATGAATTGGATACACACACACACATTGGGGCATTTAAAACTTCTATTAAGAATTTCTATTGATATGTCATTTTCTGATATTGAAGGGTAAAGAATAACTGGAATTCAGATTATCGAGATTTTAACATAGTCCATTTTTGCTGAAAGTTTCATTTTATAAAGTCAACAATGTTCATTAATTTAGGAAAAAATAACATTAAAAATAAAAATAACAATAATGTTTGCTGAATTTTTCTGTTTAAAATATGGCCATTAAAACTACTATTAATGAATGCTGGATATATTAATGGTAAATAAATCATTGTTAAGAACAATGTAAATAATGTTTTATCTTCCTGAAATTTTCAAACATAAAATAAAAAAAAAATAAAAAAAAAAAAAAAAAAAAAAAATTAAAAGGACAATAAATTAGCCAGTACTGACAGCTCAGTAAATAATGTTATAATATATAATAGGGTACATGTTTCAAGGTATAAAATGTATTTTAACATTGAAATATTGTCTCATTTTATCTTTGCCAGGCTAATAAATATCTTTTCTTCTAAGTATATACAGCCTACTTTAAAAGTGTGTATTCCACAATACCTCTGTACTGGTATGTGATAAAGTTATGAGTTCTTCTCTAATCTTCAATTATGTGTACACAACTCATCCAAAGCAGACCTGTGCAAATAATACTAAAGATTTTCATTTTAATGTGCCCCATCATGTATTTTATATAGAATTTTTCACTTTAAAATATATGCCAGTTTAAATTAGCACACTTTGTAAACTCATATTTCAGGAGAAATTTGGAAAGGACTGGGAAACAGCAAAAGAAGTAGGAGATATCACAAAAGCTACAGTTGAAGGTCTGAAAGAAGGAACTCAATATGAATTCCGTGTACGTGCTGTAAACAAAGCAGGCCCTGGTGCTCCAAGTGATGCTACTAAACCCATTATAGCCAAAGCAAGATTTGGTGAGTGAAATATCCTATTATCTTAAAGAATGATTAGCTTCACTGTGCAAGTTCCAATTTACAATTAAGTATCCTATTATCTATTCATAGTTCTAATTTTTTTGTACCGTATTAAAGTTAGGTTTTCTATATTTAGCACTGAGTTTGATTCATTTGTTGCACATATTCAGAATACTATACATGTATTCGTTCTTCAGTTTAATTTCAATATTTACGGAAATTTAAAGAATGATGTTTATATGTGCACTGAAAGGTATTGCAACATATTTTAATAAAATCTAAGAATGAAAAAATATAGAATTTTTACCAATAATTGATTGATTTAAATATACTAAAACATGACCAAAGAATATTCTGTGGTAATATTATGCATGCCAGAAGAGAAATGAAAATGTTTTTGTCAATAATTTTTTCATTATATTTAATATTTAAGACATGTACTTACTTTAAGAAAACTTTAAATCAAGTTATTCATTAAGGTTTAGAAGAAAAAAAATTAAATAGCATTAAAATGATAACATTTGGTTGTTCCATGAAACTTAAGGTATGAGCTAATTTAGATAATAGTCAACAAAAGAGAGGAACTAACATCTCATAGTTAACATATAAGATATAAAAAACACATTTCTTTTATGACCAACATTTTAAATGCTTTTCCTTATTTGTATCGTGTAACATTGACATTTGGTTACTTATCAGTAGCACTATTAAAAATAATGAAATGCAGGAAAAAGTAGTTTGATAGTTATGTACTATGGTTTTAGAATAGTTGTCAATAGATATTTTGTAAGTTTCAATAAATTAGCAATACTAACATATTGCTCTTAATGATATTCAATTTTACCAATAGTTCTGTTCCTTATCCGATTTACTCTAACAAAAAATATATAATAGTGAAGTAACTACGAGCTTCAAATGTACAGCTTAGAACAGCATGATTAAAATATAATTATTTTGACAGGAAATTCTGATTTGTTTCATGTTATATGGAATTGTTTTTTTGTGTGTTGCACTTGATACACATATGTCCTCAGAATTAAATTATCATCCCTAACTGTTAAAGATTTTGCAGAGAAATATAGAAATGAATGGATTATTTATACCAATAAAGTAAAAAAAGCTACACATACTATTACAAATATAATCAATATCAATACTATAATTAACAATATAAAATATTCATATATCATTTTATATATACATGTTTTCTGTCTCAAGATGCTTCAGATAATAATGATTTTGAACAATAGCTTATATTAACTGTAACTGCAGCTCTAGCACATTACTATTTCCAGGTTTAAGAACACTATTGTGAATAAGCATAGTAAAATAAACTATTAGAATTGCATATTGCCTCTTTTAATTATTTATACCACTGAATATTAATAAAGAAAATTATGAATTTACTTATTATTGATTAAGAACCTTAGAACCAGAAATTTCTACAAATATACTTAAAAAGCATCTACTGGTATTCTCCATAAAGACATTCCTCAGACTATAATAAAAGTTCATCAGTAGACCTTTGGTCTACCAGCATATTACTTCTAAATGAAAG
This sequence comes from Metallyticus violacea, assembly GCA_030762175.1. Taxonomy (NCBI): domain Eukaryota; kingdom Metazoa; phylum Arthropoda; class Insecta; order Mantodea; family Metallyticidae; genus Metallyticus; species Metallyticus violacea. Next base: position 240,084,194 of record CM060846.1, read on the forward strand.
CACGTTGCACTCTTAATATCTTAAAACAATGTAATGGTATTGAAATAAATAATCTTAACATGCATTCATTCCTGCATTCCATTTAATACTGTCAAAACATGCTTCATAAACCTGACTTAAGAAATATTACCATTATTTAATATGTTCTGAGCGAAAAATATATGTACAGATATGTCGCTTATATTCATATTAATGACACAAGGACATATGACATGTGTATGTCATCCTATTCATTTTCATAGATTTTATAATCTATTTAAAGGAAAGTGATAGGAGACAAAAAGTAAATTGGTGGATGCATATTGTTGATATATACAACAATTAAAAAGTAAATTGTTTTTGTTTCTAATATTGCATGCACATTTGTTGTTGTTGTTATTATTATTATTGTTATTGTTATTATTGTTGTTGTTATTATTATTATTATTATTATTATTATTATTATTATTATTATTATAATTATTTACTTTTTTCAGTGAAACCATTCATTATTGGAGATGGGCTGACAAATCTTGTAGTCAAAAAGGGACAAGTAATTGTTTATGATATTAAATATGGTGGTGAGCCAGAACCAGCTGTACGTTGGGAACAAGATGGCAAAGAGCTTGTTGAAGATACTCAAGAGAGGTAGATGTTCATGAACCTTTGAATGTTTATTTAAATATAATAACAGTGATATTGTTATAAGAAATTCTGGTTTACTACTTTACATTAGCAAACTCTTTAAAAATACACATCAATATCAGTTAATGAAATTAAGATATATAGAGCATTGTCAATGAATGTAAAGGAATTATAGTATATTTACTATAGCTGCTTATATTTTGGTACTCAGAAGGAACAGGAAAATGGTGTCAATCATACAAAGATATCTAGAAATCTAGAAATTATAAATAATTACATTCAATGACAAAATATCAAATGGGAGTATTATACCTAAAATGACAAAATACTATTCTCAGCATTTTAATTGTTTATCCAAGCACAATTTAAGAAGTGCTAAAAATGTATTCTATTTGCTTTACTGGTACTGCTTGCATGTATAAATTGAATCATGTTACTATACTATAACAGCTTTTCTAACACCTCAAGAGCTGTGAATAGTTTTTCAAACATATAAGTATGATGCATTACTTGTTCAATTGGGGTTAAATAATGGGGACTTACAAGTATCATCACAAATAAAAGTGTCCTGGATCAAAGTCAGGTGATGTACAGGAAATTGGACTAGTGGTAGTATATCTATTTATATGTTATGATAAATGTTACTAAGTACTTCTCAAATATGCTTAAAATGTGCTGGAGCATGGTCACAAGATCCATAGAGTGCTCTACTGCCAAAATTGAATTCCATATTTTGAACAATAAAATTTTTATACTTGCTATAATTTGAAATATGAAAACCTGGATGATTGCAATAATACATTAATGATGGATAAATAATAATTATTGTAAATATTAAAAACTTGTAGATTTTATCTAAAAAGCAGTTATTTATTTAAATAATAGGCAAAATTTAACCATAGATAGCGATTAACAAATGTTACAGTTTTGATGTTGATACACCTTGACTTTTACCATCATACCAGTTTCATCATTCATGTGTTTGTGATAGCTTCAGAGTCCAAAAAATAATTTCTATTGCTTATCACTTTGCATAAATCAGAACAGTTGACAGCCGAATTTTGTACTGTTTTTGTAATATAATCCTAAACATATTTATTGAAAGTCTCTTCTTTTTCTGTCTATTTTTTTGCATTCACAAATGAAACAAACCTCTCTCCACATTTGCATTGCAACCATTGAAAGAAAAATAAAACTTGACTACCTTTAACAATGGGGGTATGACTCTTTAGACATACAGTGCAAAAAAAAATCTCTCTTAATTTTCATGTTGCGTTTATGAAACCATCTAAAATAAATCTTCCAAGGAAGCTTCAAGGTGTAGGAGCAGCCAATAAAAATTGTGCAGATCAGAGAAAGACGCACTCCATATCATGAAATATTCAACTGCTACCTGATAAAATAAAGTTGATTCCTGTTATATTTTGTTCTTTTGATACTTTGAGCATTGCACTAGCAAATCCCTAATCTTTAATGTGAGAAAACAATATTTTCTATTTCCACCAAGGTAAGAATTACATAAAGGACTTCCAGCCTTACAATGTTTACTAAAATTGTCTCCCATTCAATTACACTTATAGTCTTCTGCACAGAATCAGCTGTTCATGCAAAAACAGTATATAGATATTTGCAATAATATAATTAAAAAATGTTCCATAGTTGAGAGGCATCTATTAAAACAGAGGAAGTATTGTTTCAAGAGTTCATTCATTTCAATGAGTCTTTCAATACCAGTAATAAATTTAGCCATCCTTTCCTAACATGTTTTGCAAGATCTTTGTAAAACATTTACAAATGCACAATATTCTTTTGACTATTACCATCTGCGTAAAGATTACAGAAAGCAGCTTTTATAGCACTGTAGAGAATATGAGTTGCACAAGCAACTCCTATTATTGGTGAATGAAGTTTATATACTAGTTTTATAAGTGTCATTTTCCCCCCTTCCTGCACAGCACTCAAAATTGGTATTAGTGTTATCACTTCTGAAAGAACTTATCCTAATCTTATTTTTATCAACTGAATTGGGAAGATAATGTGCCACAGTTCATATCAAAAGCTTCATTCTCAAATTCATCAAAGCATAATATTTAGTTTGAATACTATTTCCTTTATCAAAACACTGTGCTACATTTTGTAGTACTTAAGGTATCTAGGTATCTTACTTATGTAATTGAAATTACTTTATAAAAATTCTTTTTTAATCCCATTCTGAATAAAACGAGCCATTAAGTTTTTTGCTGTCTATTCAATTGGCATGAGAAAATATTGTTGCTACGCTGGAGTCACAAAATATTGCGTAAATCAATTGGCTTGTGCACAGGAGTAAGCTTATGAATTGGAGGTATTACACAGTTGAATGCAAATGTGGATTCTGCTGCTACAACTTTTCTTTCCTTGTACTTGTTAGTTAAAAATGAATTAGGCAATGGTTTTGTTGTGATAGATGTTGCATTTATTTTTGTTTGGATGTGGATAAATAATCCTTGTTCTTTTACCTCTATGGCTAATCAAGATATAGCATTTGTTAATAAAACATGATTAAAATGAATATTCATATAATTTTTATACCAAAGCCAATTGAATGTATAAATTTTTGAAACTGAAATTAAATTTAATGGTACTTGTATATTTGGCTATAAGCTTTGTTGTTGAAATGTTCAAAAGATGAGATACTTTTTTTAGAGCTCTTCTATGTTACCTAATGTTATCTTTCATTATACAAATTCCATTACTGCATATTCTAATCAAATTATCTTTAAAAATGACTGTAGTAAATCCATTTTTCAAGAGATATTTTGAAAGTGTGCATTCTATTATCTCAGCATATGTTTCCTTAAGTTCACTCAAAAGAAAGTACTGAAAGTTTTAGCATTTGGAAATTAACAAAGAAAGAGATTTACTATAAACTTTATACATATTTTATATTAAATTTTAATTTCATGTAAAACATGTTAAGGTAACATTTTAAGGCAATTTTTCATGTATAGTACGATAACAATAGATTTGTACTTTAACTTAACTGGGTAATGTCATCTATTTCTGTAGCATTATTGGAAAAATATTCATCGCTTGCATTGGTATCACTAGGTATTGCTGGCATTACCAGGTTCATAGATTGATCTATGACTATCAGAAAAATCACTCATTTATTAAGCAGATAATCTTTTGCGAACTCTTCCTGTTGCCATTTTTACTGTGGAGTGGGTTAAATTGGTGCAGAAGGAGAAGGATATTTTATTACTTCATCTTTGCTCAAGGGTTGGTCATTTGTGCTGATGTCCCCAGTGGGTGTACTTCTAGGAGGAAGTATCCATATATGATACGGTCGTTGATGGGATCCCTAAAATGTTCCCAATTGTAACACCCTGACACAAGCAGAGTCCCCCTCCAAGGAGTTCGAGCCCCTCAAAAGGCTGTTTCCTTACCAGATGCCTAGGCAGAAACCCCTTTCAGTGCTAGCCATTGCCACAACATGCCAACTGTCCTCACCCTGGCACTTTAGCTGTAACAAAACCAATGAAAAGAAATTATTTGAAAATTCGTGGAAAGATAAGAACCATCCCAGCGTTCATGTTAGGTTTTAGATTAGGGTCCGAAGCCTTACTAAGCAGAGTAATTTTACTATGAGTTAACATTTTTATACTTTCAATAAACACTGAAAAGCAAGGAAATCAATATGCCAGTGCCATCTGTTCAGACTGTTTCAAAAATGTACAACTATGCAAGAAGGAAGAGTTGAACTTGCCTGTCTAAATATGTGCCAATATGCAAAATGACTATTCTGAGGGCTAACATATTTTTCTTCCAAACCAAAATAGAATATAAGGCTATAGTTGTACACACATTAGTGAACATAGAGATCCTAGACTTGTTATAGATTAATATGAGCAAATCTTTTCTCTTCTAATGCCGTCCAAGATTTTGATACATTTGAAATTGCATTGTAGACTTCTGCTGAACCATTGCTTGCCAATGATGCAAACTAAGCTTGTTTATAACCATCAGTGAGACTTAGCAAAATACCACACCATTCTTTAGAATTATTCTAAATCTTGACATATTCTTTTTCAATTTCTGCACTTTCTTACATGCTAATTGCCCCAACATATATTCCTCACATACTAACAAGTGGTAGTTTGATTCGTTTATTTAAATATCAAGTGCTACTGTGGAATTCCAAACAGCTCATAATTATATCTAAATTATAATTAATCTGTCGTCTAACACACTCTTATGCTTCACTTTTAAATACAGTGGGACCAGTTTCGAAGAGACTCCTCTCCATCTTCAACCAACTTGATGACTGGTATGAGAAACTAACATATATGAGGACCTGTGGCTCCATTCTGGTGGTGTTTTTTTCTTAATAAACTGGAAATTGGTATTACATTCTCCTATAATGTCGAAATTCATAAGATGATCCCTATGTTTTTTAATGTAAACACATGGGAGAAGATTTACATTCATAAACATAGGGATCATCTTATGAATTTCGATATTATAGGAGAATGTAATACCAATTTCCAGTTTATTAAGAAAAAAACACCACCAGGATGGAGCCACAGGTCCTCATAGATGTTAGTTTCTCATACCAGTCGTCAAGTTGGTTGAAGATGGAGAGGATGTCTCTTTGAAACTGGTCCCACTGTATTTAAAAGTAAGTGAAGCTTAAGAGTGTGTTAGATGACAGATTAATTATAATTTACATTTAACAAGCTTCACTGTGTAAGTTTCAACAGAATTTTTTAAAAATATCTTATTTTTCCAAAGTTATTAAATGAGCTCATAATTATTCATTAACAAGTTTGAAAATTTCAGGCATACATTATTGTTGTTGTTATTGTTGTTGTTGTTGTTGTTATTATTATTATTATTATTATTATTATTATTATTATTATTATTATTATTATTATTATACACAAATGGCATTAAGCCTAAAATGTTTTATTTGTAAATTCAAAAGATGAATGCATATATTCAGTTCAACCTTCAAGCAAACTACATAAAAAATGAACCATAATATTTTTCCAAAGATTTTAGATCACCATCTGGGAAGATTTTGCTGTGCTTTTCAAATAGATCATAGTTCAACAGAGAAAACCGGAAACTTTCTAAGAACTAAAATCATCCTTTTACTTGAGATAAAGTACTGTCAACTATTTCCAACAGGCCCTTGCAACTGACCCTTTCTGAATAATTATCTTCTTTTAGTCACTACCTCTTAGGAGTTTCTGAATAAAACTATGGCATATACCATGCAACATCATCATAAATGTTCTCAAAGTCCTCGTCTCTTATTCCTTGAATATTTCCAGCGAACTCCTCGACTTTTTGGGCCCAATAGTCTATAATAAAATTCTTTGTTTGCACAATATTGAAGGCATCCCAAAATGGAAAAATAAATAAAAAAGTAGAGTGCACTGAAACTAAAAATATTGGTTTTGAATTTACCAAGGAGAGCCAAAAACACTTGAGCATTCAAAACTTGGTCACTCTCCCATTCATCTGATACGTCCAAGACATGTTGAAAAAAATTGTATCAGCACATCATAGTATTCCTTAACAGAGTTCAAAAGCCATAACAAAAAATTTCATCTTGGTGACATTACCATGGGTAACTTCTTCACAAAGTCCTCAACAGCAGATTTCTCTTCGTACATTTAGAAAAAAATGCTGTAAGACCCAAAATAGTTTGAAAAAAGATCCTACACTCTTTAATGTTAGATGTAGATTGCTGAAGTGTTAAGTTCAGAAGGTGATTGAAGCAATGGATGAAAGCAGCATTCTGATATAATTCTTGGATCTGTTTGCATTTACTTGACCAGACACTACAGCTGCACCATCGTATCTTTGGGTAACAGCTATTTTCTCACCATGTGAAATCTTGAAGAATACTCTCGACATGTTTAATCAGAGCTGTAGCAGTATGATCATGACTCACGTTGGAAAATGAAGAAATATTTCTTGAACGTTGCTATTTTTGTCTACAAAACAAAGGACTGTCGGAAGCTGGAACATATTTACGATGTCAGATGTTTCATTCATAATAAGTGCGATAAAGTTTGCTCATTTAATTCCTGTTAATATCCTCTCATTCATTACTGTGCTGATTACTGCAATCGGGTCATTTTGAATGTGCCATAGAAAAGACTAGTCTGCTTCAAATGAGCCTCTAAAAGGGGGTAATTACAATGTATTAAATCAAAAAGCTCTATGTAATTACCTCTATTTACTGACATTTGAGACTCACCATACCCTGTAATGAAGTATGTCCATGCCGAGATTATTTCTAACTTTTTCATTGTGAAGTTAATCAGCACTTCTCTTCTGATGATAAATCCTGCTTCTTCCCAAGAAATTAAAATTGCGGAAAATAATGCGGTTTACTGACCTTTCAGGCCATGTAATATATAATGTCAAAGTATTTAAATGATCAAAAGACCATACTGTACTGCTACTTATAAATAACAAACATGACCAACAATATAATGTATTCAATGTATCTGACCCTGTTACCAGGGTGGTTTCTGTATCACGATACATTGAATGTATTCCTCATTGTTTTTAGGTTTGGCAAATGAAGAACATTGCGTACCTTCAATATTTCTAACTTCTCCGTGATAAAGGATTACTTGTTAAATCCTGAACAACAAAAATGCAACATCTTCTAACTGCACACTCACTATGTCTCTGTAGCTCATCGCTCATAGCTTTACTGATCACGATTTTAATGTGGGATGAACAGGCAGCAGTGAGTGGGAGTTGTTGAGCGGATATGGGCACGCAGAGATCAATCGCTTGTTCACATCCGCTATAACTCTCAGTTCTCAACTTTGAGTAGCCTTCGTGAACATTTCAAGCATCATGTCACGAAGAAAAATAGTGAAGGAACGATAAACAAATAAAATGATTTATTTTCAAAGTAAAATAGCATGTTTTAAGAATTCATCACTAGCATTTACATTAGTTCTTGGCAAGTGAAAGCATGCACATGTGAAGTAGTCCAAACAACATTAATATAGCCTTTTGTAAACTTTGCAAAATGTTTTTAGCAACAGCCACTTTACTGTGGCTCTAAATAAGTACCCGTTTTAATTCTGAACTTGCAAATAGGTAAAACATTTCTTTGGGAAGTGTAAAAGCAACAGCTATTGTAACCAATGTACTTGCACAATTCTCATTCCAAAACCACATTAAGGAACCTTTTGAATGGGGTTAATTATATCTTATAGCAATAGACATATCTAATCATAGACATATCAAGATATTTCCCAAATATTCAGACATTTTGATTATTAAAAAGAATTGTGCACTTGTTTTTAGATTATTATGATGATAGTTATAATTGTGCAGTTGCTATTATTTTCCAGTTTAAAGACAGATTAAAATCAAACAGACTAACAGACAGTGTAAATAAGAATTTTGGCTCAAAACGCTCAGTTTATATACTTCTGAAAAAAAAAATAAAATTAAAATTTGATAGGATCTTCTTGTTTGGTCCACATAGTTCAAAACATAGCAAAATATGCATTGACACAGTTGAGCTTTTTGGTTTAGAGGGTTTGTAACCAAAAAACACGTGGTTGGTTTGCAACATTAACATCCGAATATGTGGTTACAAAGTTTGCTTTTTATTTCAACATTTCATGGTCACAGGTTATTATGATGTGATTCATTGTTTGACAATTGTTTAAACACAAGCAATTCGAGTGACCATGAAAAATGGATAAGACTGGAATTTGTGGTGTGAGTCGATTCATTTTTCTGAAATGAAAGGAAAATAGCACATGAACTTCTTGAGAAGATTCGATAATGCATGCCCTTCCTTAAAACCCCTCGATTTTGGACAAATAAGCATAGCAGAACAAGTATCTATTGAAGACGAACCAGTTTTGGAGTTCCAAAATCAGCAGTGGGACCAGAAATCATCATTGTGATTTTTTTTGTAGTGTTTAACGACTGTTTTTACTACTGAGGCACCAGGCGGTGGACACTGATATATGAGATGAAATGATAAACTGGGAAAGGATTTTTTTTAAAGAAGGAAGCGTTCCAGGCCTAATTTTAGGATACCTCTAGCATTTGCCAGTTATGAGGACTGAGGAAAACCTGGAAAAAACCCCAGTCAGGGAGGACAATCCTGAGCTGAACAAGATCACAAAAAACGATTTTTTAAAGTGCTTCGAGGATTGGAAAAAACGTTGGCACAAGTGTATAATATCTGGTGGGGATTACTTTGAAGGGAACAAAATGGGATTCAAACCCCAGACCTCCTGCTCACGAGTCCACACCTTAATGACCTCAGCCACCTGTAGCGGTATCATTGTCATGAATATAATAATGATTGTATTAAGTATTTATTTCATTTTTTGTTTCAGGATCACGATTGACAAATATGAAAGAAATACAGTATTAACTGTAAGACGTACAACCAGAGCTGACAGTGGAAAATTTAAACTAATTCTTACAAACGGCTCAGGAACTTGTGAAAGTGTAGCTGATGTTGTCATCTTAGGTATGTATTAAAAGTTTGCATTAAAACAGCTTCTTAATACAGTACAATGTGATTCTTAATGTGCAAATCCAGAATTATTTTACAATATAATACTTTTAAATTAGGACTATTTATTGTTTTGATGGTAATTATCTGCATATATATTTCTACAATATATACAATAAAAAATATAAAAACTTATATTAATTATAAATTAATGTTTAGATAGAGTTCTATTTGCATATTTTTCTTATGTTCTATGTAGGCAATGTTTGGAAATCAATCTAATAGAAAGAATGTTTGGTCAGGACTGGAAATACAATCATGAGTTTTGGCTTACTCATGATGCTCTTATATTTAACTACTTTATCCTCCAAAGAAAAATAACAAACTTGTTTGATGTCAACCCACATTAGCTGAAAAAAATTGATTATCTAAATGAAAGAAATTTAAGTCTTAGGGAATGAAGAGAAACTATAGTTTCTTATAGTCCAGGCTTCCAGTTAATGGTGCTAACTAAATAAGTTTATGCTTGAAACTACGTTAAGCAATTTGGAGACAAGAATTGAAAAGGTAAAACAGATAAGGAAACATGAGGTGAAAATAGGAACTAGGATGTTCTCTGCAGCTCTAAGGTATTAAATCTCTTTCACTGGCAAGAAACCGAAATATTTTGTTTCAACTAATACAATTGCATCAGTATTCAGGATATGATTATTTTCTTATATGGTGATAAGATATTTTCTTGTGTTACTGTGAAGTTGCCTAATAGAGGTCTCATTATAATGATTTATGAAATAAGCAAAATGATTGTGGGGATAATAATTATAATATAGATTATTTGCTCTAGTTATTAAAATTGTTTTTTGTTCAGTGAATCCTGATATGCGCTATTCCCTGCTGCAGTTTAGTCTTTGTAGATGTCTATCACATTATGCAATTTAGTCTTTGTAGCTGTCTGTATCACATTATGCAATTTAGTTTTTGCAGATTTCTGTATCACATTATACAATTTAGTCTTTGCAGATTTCTGTATCACATTATGCAATTTAGTCTTTATAGATGTCTGTATCACGTTGTACAATTTAGTCTTTGCAGATGTCTGTATCACATTGTGCAAATTTGCTTTATAATGGTATACTATATGTACTATGATATGGTGTACCTTAAGGTGTAATCACTTATTAGACAACTACTGAATGTAAGCAAGCATAAGAAAATAAAAATAACAACAACATATAAAATATTACGTAAATAAGATAAGAATGGAAACTAAATATCCTCTAAATTTACAGATTTCTGGTAATGTGAAACAAAAGTTGGTTCACAGAGTAATGATCAATTCAGCGAATATACTGAGATTTGCTGGGAAGTAAGGTGTGCCATAATGATGAAATTGGTCTAGAAGATTAATCCATATAATTTTTCAGAGTAGGAGCACCCATAACACTGTAAGGGTTGAGAAAAGCAACACCTGATTTAACATTTGTATGAGCACCGAGAAGTATTTTGTATATATTTTTCTTCGAAAATGGTTCTTTTTGTTAACTGACTATCACTGCATAAACACTTTACACAGATGTGTGAACCGAGAGTATATTCAGCAGGTCAGAATAACTGGCAGCTATAAGAAATTATATTCAATGTAGCTATACAACTATACAGAGGATGAAATCAACATATATTAATAAATGCGCATCCATTGAATGTTAGTTATATAGCTTATTCATCAATGAAAAAATTACAAAGAAAAATGAAGAAAAGAACATACATAGCATCAAATTTTATTCATCGTACAACCTGCAATATGCAACCAACATGGCATGTGTGCAATGAAGATACAAGAAGGTATGATTTGAGGAAAATGTACAGTGATTCGGAAACATCGTCTATGTATGCTTTATAGTTTCTTTGATTATTAAACATACAAAAATCAATGAGAAACAGAAAATTTTACAAGATAAATGTCATTAAACATTAAATATTATCCTAATTTGACGAGACCAAGGAACATAACTTTAGGGTTCATTTCTGGCATATCTAACATTTAATAACTGAAGTAGCTAGAAATATTAAGTTTTGAGCTTTAAAGCATGAATAAGTTTTATTGATATTTTGAAAGTTACTTTAGAATAGCATTTAATCATATAATTAAACTCCAAACAAGGAAATGTATTAAAAACAAAATAAAAGGGGATGAAACATTTGTTACTAGCAATTAATGAACATATCCATAAAGAAAGAAAATACTGTGTCTGAAATTGTGAACAAAGCCAATTCAGCTACAAATTTGTACAAAAAAGGAGAGAAGGATATCAAAATGACATTGCACAGTGCAATTACTGGATAGATGCTTCTATTTTAAACACACTTTATATATGCTTCCAAGAACCATATCAAAGTTTTCAACCTTTTGTAGCAAGAGAAATTGAACAAAAGCGTCCATTATATATTTTTATGGTGACAAGTTCAAGTGGCAAAAAACAAAAATTGTAAGCAACTTTTTATATTTACATTCAAACAAAAAACAAGGAAACCCAACTACACCTTGAACTAATGGAATACTTCAGTCCACAAGCATGGGATTCCAAGAAAAAAATCTTAAAATGCGAAATAATTAAATCTGTTAATTTACCTCTGAATGGGCATTCTAAGGTATAGGCTGAGCCCAGCCATACTAGTGATAAATGTTTTTGTCAAATTTGAATATACACATACATGAAAATCACTCGTACTCTGTGACTGCTACTTTGCACAGGGGTAAAAATTAATTTAAAAATCATCCTGCCATACCAAATGATATCACTGGGTGCCTGTTTCTTCAGATTTTATACAATTTACGTATAGACACTAACATAACTGCATTCCAAATGCTGCAGTCAAATTTACATAACAAAATATTCACTCTGAATATGAATTCTATCGGCAAATATCTACAGACTGAATGCATTATTAGGCATGACAGAAAGCTGGTGACAGTTGCAGTGAGCTGATTGAATAATGGGAAAGGATTTATTTTTAAGGAAGGAATCGTTCCAGGACTAAATTTAGGATACCTCCCCGGCATTTGCCATTTATGAGGACTGAGGATAACCTGGAAAAAACCTCAGTCAGAGAGGACGGTCCTGGCAGTATTCAAACCCAAACCTCCCACTCGCGAGTCCGCGACTTCACGATCTCAGTCACCCGTGGCAGTGAACTGATTGAGAATTTCAAAACTCTTATAGACGGGGCTTTCAATACTGTCTTATATCGTGTGTTTTTCAGATGTGACCGTATTTCTTCTGTTCAATGCGCATTTTGGAGTAATGCTTACTGCTTTGATGAGTTAATTAAAAGTCATCTGCATTAACTTAGATGATTTGCATAACTTCGCATTCTTAAGAAAACTGACTGTTGATAAGAAGTCAGAGGCATTAAGCAAGCCTGTACACATATTGCCATTCAGATTCAATTTTTCAAACTAATGATGGTCCTTTGTACTCGGAGTATTCTAGTGGATAACTGCGGAGTTTTACAGAAATACACTATTGCCAGTGAATTCAGAGGTAAAATTTATATAAATTTTGGTATAATTTGCTTTGTTCGAATCAAAAGCTTTTTCTTGAGAGAATCTTTGAGATTTTCACAATAAAGAAACCTACATGAGATAATTTTATATTTGTATTTGGAAAACCTGCGGTATTTAAGTGGTATAACTTTTGGCATAATAAGCCAGAACTTACTGGTTGGAGTCCCAGCCATGGTTATGGAACATTTCCTACATATAATAAATAAATGGTACTATGAAATAAAGAGTGAGGAACCAATTGAAGGTTGTATTATTTGTATTTTTATAATTCTAATAATATAGACCAATTTATAAATGCAACCTATGTAATGCTTGTTACTAGTTAACGTTTGTTCAGCGCTCTTATTTTCTTAAGTAATTTTTTGTGTTTATCAGTTCATCAGTGTATTACACAGGCTCGTAGGTTGATGACAGTTTAAAATTGATTCACTAATAGGTTTCATTGTAGATGTTATAATAATATTAACATGGGCATATAACATTAATGTATATGTTTTAATAAATTTGATATTATTTTATAATAAAACTAATAGATATTAAATAAACAAAATGAAACAACATCACAACCAGCACACCCAATTAGCATCTCAAAATCAGTGATTATTTTCATCATATATTTTAAAGCAAATATATTTTCAGGGACTAATTGGTTAATAAAAATTATATATTAATTGTGTAAAAATCTCTTAATCATTAATTTACTCGGTAATTGGAACAAATATCAAGTATATGAAAATAACAATTGTTAATAATGTGATATTGGTCATTTAAGAACGAAAGACAGAAAAGTGGGAAAAGATGTCATGTTTCTGAGCCAGCTTGCATTACATGTTAAATTACAAATATTTTAGCAAAAATTGTATTTTGTAACAACCACTGAATTTATAACATAAATCAATAATATCTCTCAGAGAACATTCCTGTAAAAGTTTATCATCTCCATATATTGGAACAAGTCTGCTATGCCTTATTAAAACAACGTAAGATTTCATCAGTCTTCCGCTCAGATACTTTTATAAGATTATTCATTACAATTCTTTAAATGCATAATGGTTCTAATTATAAAATACACATGGCTATTAGATGGCTATCTACAGTTAGATATGTCATAGCCTAAATAAAGTGGCATTATGTTTCTTTGATAATTATAGCATATCCTATGAATCCGAAAGATTATACTTTTTAAATAAGAAGTATAGCTTCTCTATATTTTAGTAATCTGGAAATAAAAAGTAGCTAATGGACATTAAGGATACCATATACTGTTTATTGCATATTTTGTTAAGGAATACCTTTTATGAACCAAAATTCTATTTGTATCAGTGATACAGGGTAATTCATTTCTTTTGTAGAAGTATTGCAGGACTCTCAAATTATTCTTATAAAGATAGAATTTCAATTTTCCCATAGAACTACTAAATGTATTTATTTCATTAAACTTTTTTTACAGATAAACCTACACCACCCCAAGGTCCTCTTGTTCCTGAAGAAATTCGTGCAAATCATGTGAAAGTAAAGTGGCAAAAACCAGAAGACAATGGTGGTAGTGAAATTACAGGTTATGTGCTTGAAAAATTGGACATGGACACTGGTCGCTGGGTACCAGCAGGAGAGGTATGCAGAAGTGGAATGATACCTAGAAAAGTTTTATAGATATAACATTGGAAATAATTTATTATCAACATAGCATATGTTAATCTGTGGTTAAAATCCTTATTAGGAAAAGTGTAGATGTGAAACAAAAAACAAATTTCTGTAAACCAAAACATCCAGCAAGCAATGCATTTATACTATAATCACTTCCTGGAATCAGGAGCAACAATACTATTTTGAAAGAACCTTGAGTTCTTGTACACAAATTTGAGTGATTTTTCCATATATGTGCTCCGTCTTACTTTTAAAATATCCCCAGCCTGAACATTTATTTAGCTGCAAACAATTTTCATTCCAATTGCTATCCTGCATGTTTCAGACTCATAAATATAAAAAGTAACTGTCCCGGATTAAGCAATTATATTAACGGTAATCCTACCACTATATGATGATGTGGCTTTTAACCCTTCCCTCCAGGAGGTGTGTGACCATGTGAAGAAGGGGTAGTTGTCATATAATGGGGAATATTGTTAAACTTGAGCTTAACCCAGGACCACTTTTATTTATTTATTTATTTATTTATTTATTTATTTATTGAATATGTGCATACAATTACAATAAATACACATGATACCAAATGATGTGAAGTAAAAATAATGTGTGGCCAAACTATGAACTAAAGGGGATTAAGGGAAACAGTAGTGGGGGGAAGCGTTTGGTTGGAAAACTGTGAACTAAACATGAGATGGTAGAGGGGGAAGCCTTTGGCGGTAAAAGTGTGAACTAAATGGGATTAAGGAAAATGGCCTGGGTCAGGAAAGTACTTGGTTTGCAAAACTGTGAACTAATCTGCATTAAGAAAAATGGTGGTGGGGAAGCATTTGTTCGCAACTAAATTGGATTAAGGAAAATGGTGGGGGGAAGCAACTGGTGGCAAAACTATGAACTAAATGGGAACACGGAAAATGATGGTAGGGAAGCACTTGGTGGCAAAACTGTTAACTGAACTGGATTAAGGCAAATAGTAGTGGGGGAAACATTTGGTGACAAAAATGTGAACTAAACTCTGTTCGGAAAATTGTGGGGGAGCTGCTGAGGGAACAACTTTGAATTAAATGTTTGCTACATATACGTGTTTTATTTATTTCTATTTTTATCACAATAGCACAAACTGTGGAATACATTCACTCTGTTTGCACAGTTAAACAACAGTTCGCAAAATTATTTTATTAGTACCTATTTTTGTACTGTAATATTATGGCGTGAAATTGCAACAGTGCCAAAACTTGTAGTGTAAAGCAATAACAGGCTAAACTGAATATGCTTTGATCTATAATGGTAATTTTTTCAAGTGTATTGTATATGGCAACAAAATATATTTCCTAATAGCATATTATCTTCTGATATATTGTTACGGAGGACAGCACATCTTAGTAATTAAACTATGATCACATTGTTATGATAATACTTGGTTTTAAGTACACATTGCCACAAAAGCTTCGGACTCATTGTATATGAATGTTTTTAATTTTTTCCACAAACCAGCATATTTTATTTATCAGCATGTTATTGGGATGGTATTTAGTACTTCTTAATCTTATATTTTTACCTTCTATTGCTACCACCACATAGCTATTTAATGCAGTATATTTTCAATAGTAACTTTCTTCTACAGGTTCAATCTTGTTCACACCTGCCCAATATCATGCGGCAGACATCTTGTTAATAAAACTGACACTTTGCAAGTGTCAACTTGTATGGTGACATCAAGAGCTTTGCTTTCCATAATGTGCAGGTTCCGACACGTTTAGAATGACTGGACACTCTAGTGCCAGAGCACCACTTAATACTCTACAAGTTATTGCTCCCCTTGGTGATGTCACGAGATTGATTTTCCCCAAATGTAATGGTTCAGACGGGTTATTACCCCACCCCCTGCTGACGTTATATGACCTTAAGGACCACATCTGATGTACAAATGTTGTTATTATTTCCACTAGCCATGTGACTTTCGCTAATACAATTTATTGATTACATCCCTTCATTTTAGCTCAATAGACGTCAGTAAGTTATGTTCAAAGCACCGCAACACAATTTCATTTAAGATATGTCGTAACATTATTATAAAATATTAGTTTTATATCCAATATTAGAGATTATTCATTTTCTGCGCCATTTTATAAGTCATGTTTTTAATCATTGTGTAAGTAATTGTATATGTACGCAGCTTCTAGTTCACAGTTTTGCCACCTAGTGCTTCCAAACAAAACTTCACATTTTTTTAATTCATGGTTTTACCACTAAATGCTTCCCCCATCACCCATTTCCTTAATTAAGTTTAGTTTACAGGATTACCATCAAACGCTTCCCATACCACCATTTTCCTTTATCGCATAGAGTTTACCCCTTAAAATATCACCATTTTTACTTCACGTCATTTTGTATTATGTACATTTTTGTAATTATATATAAATAATTAATAGTGATCCTGGATTAAGGTATTAGTTTAACAATATTGTTTCCATCATATTACACATACTCACTCTCCACATGGTCACACACCACCTGGGGGATTAAAAGCATCACAATCGCCATCTGGTGGCAGGATTATCCTTAATCCAATTGCTTAATCCGGGATGAATACAACTAGTACTATACCTACACCCTAAGTTCGAAACCAGTTTGTTGATCATTCCACAGTCCAATATAACCGTAGAATTTAAGGATACGTCATTTGCTAACTGTGACTCCAAGAATGTATATCATTATGTTATACTGTAATCTTTGTAAAGCATTTTATGTTGGTTTAACATTTACTGCCCTTTCTCATTATAGTTTTCTGTTACAACTAAATCTTTGTTCAGGTGGTTCAACATACCTTGTACCATTAAAAGATTGTATATTTAATTAAATACCCATTGACGCATTAACAGTTCACATCCCTGACAAATGCAATTGTCTAGAGAGATAGCAGCATTTTTTTTACATAAGTGCGTGCATCACCTAGCTAAAATGTTATGAGTGCATATGCCCTTTTAGTTGGTATTCTTCTTCTTTTTTTGTAATTAAAGTAATATACTTATTTACTTCTGCTCTTGGTGCTTGTTTGGACAGTTTCCACCATTTCGTTATCTTGAAGATCCAGAATTTAAAGTTACTTTACCATTTTCATTGTCTACTGCCTTTGAATAACACCAAACTTTTTGAAATTGTTGTATCTGTGTAACCGTTTCATTCAGTATGTAATTTATTTCTGCACCCGTATTTCTTTTGCATCATTTTAGTTATATTGTTTATGTATGAGATGATTTATGTAGTTTTAGTACATATACAAATGTTAGGAGATCTATTCGAATAAAGACAAAGACCAAAAAGAAGAGGTTCAACATATGAAAGTTGAAAAATATTTTGGTTTTATTTGAAAGTCTACTTCAAAATCACTTCTCCATTCAAAATTAAAGTGCATCATTCTCTACAACATAAAAACATTATGAAACTACTCAAAATTTACTTTTATAATTAACAAATTATTTTCTATCTTTTTTGTGGGCTGTATATACAGTTCCCACAGAATCGTATTCAATTCTAAAACTTAAAAATTAAACTATTCATATCAAAATTAATCATCATTTCATGGTGGCTGTTATAATTACAGACGAAATGATATTCGCCACTTTGAAAATAATTGTATATTTTTTAGCAACTTTTGTACATTTAATTATATTATATCTGAAAAGGTCCTCATTGTCAAAAGCAGTACAGTAACTACTAGGTAAACACTATTTTTAACCTTTTAATATGCAGAACATAGCTCAAGAACTACAGACAATTATAGAATAACTGAATAAATTAGTTAATTCAGAAAAGGTATTAGAGAAATTATTTAATTGGTTGGTGAAAATATCATTAAATTGATGAATTCCTAACTAAAGTTTAGATACTAAAACATAATAAAACAAGTTGCAAAATTATTTTATTAGTAGTTCCTATTTTTGTACTGTAATATTATGGCGTGAAATTGCAACAGTGCCAAAACTTGTAGTGTAAAGCAATAACAGGCTAAACTGAATATGCTTTGATATATAATGGTAATGGTTTCAAGTGTATTGTATATGGCAACAAAATATATTTCCTAATAGCATATTATCTTCTGATATATTGTTACAGAGGACAGCACATCTTAGTAATTAAACTAAAACCACATTGTTATGATAATACTTGGTTTTAAGTACACATTGCAACAAAATTTTTCAAGAAATGTTATTTTACCGTAAAGTTAATCTACTATTCTATCATAGTTGGGCCATGGGCTGTCTAACACATGAGTAAAGTACAGAATTGTCTTGAATTTCCTTTGGTACTGCAGGTACATGGACCGCTAGAGTATCTTATATTTTAATTAAATTTTATAAACTAGAGTCCAAAATCAACTGTTAATACAAGATTCTAATGGGGACAAATACGGAAATTGTCAAGGATATGGAACAAGATCAATCTGCTAACCCAGACCTCTGAAAATAGTGAACACGAACACTAAAATGTTTTGGCACTACCCTGTTAGTATGTTATGAAAAGTGGCACATCTTTCAACAGCTGCAGTAATATTCATCTGAGGAAAACTGTAGTAGATGGCACCTCGTAACCGCATAGCTAAGAGAAAAGTTGAAAGGAGAATATCCTTGACCACATTAACTGGAATCTTTATTGTCATGCTGGCATAAATTTGGATTGGAAGTTATCCCAAACATTCAATTAAGGGGCTGAATAGTCCAGCATATGTGAAACATGCTTTACAGTAAACAGTACCAAAGGTTATATATGGGATTGTACAACAATTACAAATTGGGTTTTTCCTGATTTGTTACTGTGTTATGTGCGCTAGTGCAGAGAATTTTCTGCACTTGTGAAAAGATGTTTGCCAAGTTCCGAAGTTCTCACAGTATGCCCTCACTCCACTATAGGTAATATAAAAAATGAAACTGTATTACATAAATATTACTATACATAAGCATATGTTGAATGATGTAGCATACGATGATTGGGATATTGTTGAGATAAACATGCTCTGCTGATAGGTCATTGAAATTTTCTAACCTCATATGTACAAATCATGTCAGTTATCTCTAATTGGATGTATCCCTTCAATTCACTCTACTGGTAGAAATATGAGCAGTTATTGATGCATATACTTGCAGTGCCCAAACAATAGCTCATGGTTATTTTCTAATGTGCTGATTTGACAAATATTCCATTAATAATCTGGTTTTCAAATATTTGGTGAGAGTGGAGGCTTCATATACTGCAAATTACTTACTCTCACCTTTTCTTTCAGGTATCTTAATATTTAAAGAAAACAGTTTGAAAATAAAATACTTAGAAAGTTAACAGCTTTAACTGCAGCTGGGACAAAATCCACTTAAGAAAGATACTGGCGTACTACGCAATGCGCTAGCATGCAATATATAAGCATGGGCTAGAGGAGGGGCGTATATGCATTCGCTTTCCATTAAGAGTACAGAATTACCGGTATGTTCTGAAATCGAGGCTTGTGATTAGCACAAGGTACTAGGTGCTGGTGCGACATTTACCTTATTGTATTTTGATTGCTTGCACTCAATTTGTTTACATTTTAAAGCTGATCTATAATTTGCCTCATTTCAGGGTAGATTTTGTTCCAATTCTTCTTATAACTGACTGGCACCAAACTGCTTTGAAACATGTACAAAGTAGACCTCATTATTATAAGAAAGAATAATGAAAAATGCATTAATTAATTTTAAAAAAAATTCAAAAATAAAAGTAATCATATAAGCTAGTAATGTGTCACTATCATCTCATAAATGCTATAAATGGATATGGTTAGGTAAATTAAGTGTTTTAATCTGTCAATATTTCAAACTAATTTGTGTTCTCCTAGCCAATTCAAACAATTAATAAATAAACTAAACAACAAAGAAAGAATGAAAAAAATGCCCTAAGTAGTAGGGCGGCTAACTATGGCCTGGGCATCCATGGTTGGATTCCTGGTAGCAACAGGGATATTTTCTCTGCTCTAGCATATCCAGACCAACCCGAGCTGAATAAGAGTGTATTCTAATGAGTACTAGGGAAGTGTCCTTTCCTAAAAATCCCCTAGATGATGAAAAGTGCTGAGTACACCACACTCATTGCTCCTCTGGCATATCAAGGATGTTCGTTTACCTTGAACAGTTGAACATTTAGGCAGCAAACTCCTATTTGTTGGTTTTTATCATATCTACACAAAACTCCTGGAACAATTATCAGAAAGAAAACGCAAGTTTTCAAACTTGACAGAAAGGAAAAGAAAAAAGTTAATGCCTAAAAATTTGACTCCAAGGCAGCACTATTGTGCCTTTTAGTTTAGCATATGCTCTTCCTTAAAATAAGTAATTTAAATGATAGATACATTTATTAAGCCTATTGTTGCCATTATGTGTGAATGCTCAATAAACATTTAATTTCATGAATTGATCTTGTTGCACTTCATATGGCGAATGTCATTACAATCCACTATACATGTATATCATCTCAAATTTGCAGTAATAAAAGCGTGCCTTCTTTGTTACAGGTTGGACCAGATAAAGACACATTTACTATTGATGGTCTTACGCCAAAGAAGAAGTATAAGTTCCGTGTTAAAGCTGTGAATAAAGAGGGAGAATCGGAACCTCTAGAGACAGACGAAGCAATTACTGCAAGAAATCCTTATGGTAATCACAAGTTTTTTACTTAGGCCTATTCTATTATCACTAATTTTGTTTTTAACAATTTAATATCGTTTTGTCATGCAGATATATCTGTTCTGTAGGTTACCATCATATGATATTGATTCTGTTAGCAAGCGCACAAGTATTTATAGCTAATGAAGGCCTCTCATTAATAGAAAATCTCTGACTCTGTGATAAAATATGACAGTCTTCATGGTCTAGAACGCTTGAGACAGTTAATCCTGAGACCCTAAGCTAGATTCCTGGTCAGCTCAAACTGTCTGAGTAAGGTTTTCTAATGAGCTTTTCTTTACCCTGAGAAGGGGAATGTCAGATAGCTTTAAGGTGCCATGGACTATGAATTCATTTGTATCATTAATAATTCACTTCATTCATCCATAGGTTTTAAGTATCCCAGTTTTAGAAATCCGCTGCAATATCACCATGCCATGGGGGGAATGCCCAGAAATTCATGAAACGATGGACTGGCATTAAAAAAAAAAGTAGTCTTTCATTTTCTATGTATTTTGGACATGTACTGATGAAGTTAAGCATCACGTACTGTAATTCCATTTTAAGTTACAATCAAAAGGGAAGTAATTTAAGGTCTATTCATATAAAGGTTATGCTGGCCTCTAGCAAAAATTAATTCACTAACAATTATATGTGAAAAATATGAGCACACAATGCAAAGAAATATGCTTTAAACCATCCCTGTACTTTATCTACCATTTCCATTAACAACTCTTGTATAAGGATCTTATATGATAGCCCCTTCTGGAATGGGGTTCGTAGAATGAGCTTCTCTCTTTAATCACCATCGATTCATGCACTGAAAAGTTTCATCACCTATATGCTATTGTAGAATGGAGTTAATTCTTTCCTAAATTGATGCTTTCAAATCTTCTATAACCACTTATAGGAGCAGTTTACTCCAAAAATGCCCTTTTCTACATTATTATTTATTTATTTACCTATTTGATAGTGCATTCAAATATCAAATTGTTTAGTAGTTTTTTTGTATTGGGGGTTTTCACAGTGAAATATATTATAATATGACAAATTATTGTCACGAAATCACTCAAATTTCACTAATTTTGCTCCCCTTACTTGAACATGTTTCAAAGGCGATTGCCTCCATCTTCAGCTTGGTCTCACAGTGGGACATAATTAGTGAAACTTGAGTGATTTCATAACAATAATTTGTCAAAACAAATTGTTAATTTGAATGTTACATCTGTTTCATAATAATGTAAACGAATTTGAAAATGTAACACTGTAATTTAAACACATTTTAAATTCACATTACTGTCCTTTTAGTTCTAACATTTTAGACATGCATGTATAACCGAATAGAAAGAACAAGCTGTTTAGAAACAATAAATGAACCGCTAAAAGTTAATAGCTAAGTATCGGAAACAGCGAACCATTTCTGCGCATACCTTTATGTTTAAATTTTTTGTGAAAAATTTATTTCTTACTAGTTATATTATTCTGCATAGCAACTTTATATTTTGTATATTAAATATATGAATAGTTCAAGGGGGAAAAGGATAAGGATTCACTTTTGCCAAAATTTGTTTGGAGACCTATATTTCACTAAGCAGGATGGCCCAGGTGGTAACACACAGAACTTGCTTTTGGGAGGTACAGGGTTCAAATCCCTTGGAGCCATCCTAACTTGGGATTTTTCCTGGTTATGTAGGCAAATGCTGAGATGGATGTTTACTTTCCACGAATTTTACGTTCTTCTGTTTCATTTCGCTGATTCTGTTACAGGGTTGAAAGTGCTAGGCAAAGTGACTGGTGTGGTGTGGCAGTGACTTGCGCTTTGGAAAATTTTCTGTTCTGATGGAAACGGGCATTTTGAGGGGCTAGAACTTCTTGCAGGGGGTCTACCGACACCGGAATGTTCTATCTGGAAACATGTTAGGGATCCCATCTATGACCGTGCCTCACCCCCCATGGGTCTGGCCGCATGTTGTCTCCTTTACTCATCCCATCTTCCAGGAGGTGTATCCATTGGGGAATAGGAACAAACAGCCAGCCTTTGGGCAAGGCTGAAGTGCCAAAGGATCCCCCTCCACTTCTAATAATCCAAACCAACCAATATTTTAGTCTAATTCTCTGTGTAGAATCCAGTGTTGTCTTAAAGTGGTATAAAGATGAGGAGTTCACTTCTGCAGCTATTGTTATAAAACATGTAGAGAAAGGAAAAGGAGTGTTGAATAATGCCAAGATGTGAACATGGGAGGTACCCAAATATGTTGGCTACATTGCAAATATTTGCAGTACTGTAGCACCAAATTGAAATTTTGCTGATATAAGGAAGCATTAAACACAAAATTAACCAGAAAAGTCACATGGAAGAATAAGGATGTAACTGAAATGTTTCATTCAGCAAGCCATGAAAGTGAACCTTGTTGTTATTGTGTAGTCACAATGTTTTCAGATTATTAGTGAACATGAAAGAAAGCAGATAATTTTTAATTTCCACAAATTATAATTTTATAATAATAAGTTGACCTAACTGCGCTTTGCGGAACTTAGCTCATCTCGCTGTAGAAAAACTGGCGATGTAGTTGTCTTACATTCATATTCATATGCATTAAGGTTATTAAGAACTAGTGCATTACTAGAGATATTTGTGTCTTATGTCTCATGGCATGAGAGCAAAAAGAGCGCATTTAATACAACTTTGAAAAGTATCGGATAAATCACTCCAGATGGTCATGGAAATAATCAATTTATACCCATCAAATTATCTGTTAAAGCTCTTCATTGTGTACATGAGAACATAAATTAATTTAAGAGTAGATATTCTCATTATTATCTTATAAATTTCAGAAGCTATATTTAACATCCAAAATGAATATAAAAAAATGTATTTTATATAAAGTGACGAATGTCCTAAAAATATTTTGCAGAAACAATTCAGGATATTCAATGAAAATATTGGTTATCCAAATGTGATACATGTGGCTTACGTGATTAGCTGAAAAGTAAAAAGTAAAAGAAAGAGAGAAAGAAAAGCAAAGGAAAAAAAGAAAGAAAAATATGACTGAAATAAAATAAATAGAATGAAGATAAAGAAAGTCATATTAAAATGCATTAAGACAAGTGTGCTTAACCACGTGCTGCACGCATTGGGTAACAAAGTCAACACAGTGCAACAATGCGCATTGCGACTATAATTTTCAGCCTGCGCCAAAGTGAATGCAATCTAGCGGTGTTCCACCAGTTCAGATAGTGGAACATAGTACCAGTATAGAAGCTGCTACAGCAGTTGACACTTATTTGCAATTTGCATTTAAGAAGAAGTGAAAAAAATGAATGATGATGGCAAACAGAGTTGAATGATCAAATAGTTCAGCATAGGGATTGAAACTGTGCTGAAATTTCAAACATTTTAAAATATTACCAAATGTTGACTTTTAACTGAGGAAAGCAACGCAGTCATTTTAATTTTCCATTAAATGTTTTTGTAGCACTCCTTAGCCATTTATTTTTAATTCTGTCAAAGCATAATATCTTAATATTTTGTTGGAATGTCTAGGGTGTTTCGCATTTCATAGAATTTATTTTTCCCTATAAAATCAAATAAAGTGAAGTAATCTTCATCCAGTTCACTGCAGTCTACTGGGAATTATTCAGGTTTGTGCACAAGACTGTACAGTTGAATTTTGTGCATGTTCACACTCTGCAATCTTTAATGTTATGGGTAAAACCTGGCTAGTGTTGGATCGCAACAAACCTCACTGCATACCCTCATGTTGAAGCTGGGGTTACAAGAGCACGTTAAGGAGTGCTGCCCATATAGTGGCTATGTGACGGATTTGTACACACGTGTATGTGCACACTCTAGATTACATTCAGGTTTATGAAAAGTATTTAACAAAGAGAAATCACTTTCCAAATAATATGGATATTCTATACATGTGAGCAACGAAGATTAGAAGTACGGAAATGTAACTATAATGAGGCAATTCAGGACACTGATAGTACATGAGATGAAATAATAAACTGGGAAAGGTTTATTAATGAAAGAGCCATTCAATGCCTTAGTTTAGTTTAGAATACCTTCCCGGCATTCGCCTTTTATGAGGACTGAGGAAATTCTGGAAAAAAAAGAAAAAAAAAACAGTGTCAGGGAGGATGGTCCTGGTGGAAATCAAACCCCAAAACTTCCACTCTCGAGTCCTCAACTAAATGACCACGGCCACCTGTGATGGTGTCTCACATATCATAATATATTTTGTTTACTATTGTAGACACTGCTGATCTTCCTTTTCAATGTTCATGTGTTATAGAACTATCATTCTGTACTTTATATCTACACAGAAATTACAGAAAAAATGAAACTGAAGAAATTTACTAATTTTTTTTTTTTTACTAATATTTCAAGTTTTTGCTATAAGCTTGAAGATTTATTGCATATATCAATTTGAAATCTACGGCATTGTAAATTTTTATTCCATATTTCGCTGGTTTCAACTTCATATATACTGTGAAAGGATCCTCTGAAATAAATGTGTTCCTCATCCACAGTCATATGAAAATCAGACATGATTATAATTAAAATGTTTGAATAATATAAAATAGCTTTATTTGGTCTCTATATCAGCTTCTCTGCATCCATATCTTCTAATTATTTTATCAAGTCTTAAGAAAATAACAGTAAGCAAAAAGGAATAGACAGAATTACTTGCATGATTAGGTTGAATATATTATTATATTAGAACATTTATTATTGGATTGGTTAGCATTTTGCCTTCCAAATCTGTGCTAATCAACCAAATTAGTTACTGGCTCATGTTCTGAAACACATGCCTGTGCATTAATTAGAAGCAAAAGAGGTTTTGGAATTACTAGATTGCATATTTTATGTTTGTTAAGTACTAAATAAAGTAAATTGCAAAATATAGATTATATATTTTTATGCCACGTTAAGCACTAAGAAGTGTAAAATAATGATAAAATAATGGATGTCTACTGACTCTGCTTCTGGCCATACTACATAGTCAGAAGCACCCATATTCCCATAAATAAAGAGTGCAAGGAAAATCTACTGTAATGAAAACCAATTCCCATGTGCCTTGCTTCCTTCTGTGATACATTCAACAAATTTCTAAAGATGGTTTGTTTGTGGATTTAATGACCCCATGTTGGGTGCCAATTTGTAGCAAATTTTTAATGTTGGGGCATTTGGAAGGTTTGATTGAATGTTTGTTTGATTTAATGGGGATTGACCTTTGGATTTTAATTGGGAATGGATTAAGTAGTGCGAGCCACTAGTGCATGGGCCAGCTCCTGCTTTGTCTCCTCTCTACTGGCGATTATTGTCTCAAAGATGCCTCGACTCAAAGCTCATATGTAGTTATTCCTAGTTACAAGCAGGAATAGCTATCAATCCATGTAGATCTGCTGGATTTTCTGGTATTTATATCAAAGGGAAGAAGGGAGTGGATAGCTGGGATGATAGAAGACATTCATGAATTAAATTATAACCACAGTTTATTCTTGATTGATTCCTAACTGACTACGTGCATCACTGCATATTAATAAGAAGAGGAACGTCATTTACCTCACTTAGCAGCTGAATTGTTAACACCAATATTGAAGGTCATGTTATATGTGTGTGTGTAATATATTGTAACTGGGTTAGACGCTCATAACCGCAAAATTGAACTTTACTTGAATTCGCGTACTTTAAAATCTCTACTGTTGCATATGACCTTTGTTTAAAACATATTCTCATGATTATTGTTTTCTATATACAAAATTTCACTCACACTACAATTTATCATTAACACTCACTAAAAGTTGTCACTGTTTGATGCATACTTTACACAGGCTTAGAATTTATACTTGAGAATGATGCGTCCTGCTTCTTCCAAATCTAAGCTTCAAGTGTTAAGTTACGCATCCTGCCTCTTCTGAATCTAAGCTTCCAGTGTGTCTCTGAGACCTTAAATTGCCTCTTTACACTAATTTTAAATTCTAGCAGTTAAAGTGCTGCAGTGATCTTTAAAAAATTTTTAATAGAAGTTTTGAGAACTTTTCCTTGAATCCCCTACTCTTATTGGCTATGGGGCTTTAGAGACAGTCTTTCTGATTTGCTCTTAAAATGAACCTTACGCAAAAGTCTGTCCATTTGCTGCATTTTAAATCCCAGACGGTTTGTCAACTCTTTAAAAGTTGCGGGATTTTCCCAGCCATGCTTGTGTGAATTTCCTCACACAACAGTTTCTTTACAATTTTGTCCTTTTAAATAATCAAACAAAGCAAAGCTTTTGACCTGAGCACAAAAGAAGAATCTTGAAGAGACCCTCTTTCCTTTGTTGAAAGTTTCCCCAAAACATTAACAGTGGAGCAGCATGGCTATCTCATACAACTCTAGCTAACTAGAAGTACAGAGTAATAACATTCCTCTTGATTGTTTACGCATAACATACTTAACATGAATATGTTCCTGTTGATGAGCATTCAACAATGTCATTAAAAATATTTAACTTAATATACAATAGAGCAAACATGGTAAGCATACTTAATTATATACATCATGAAATTAATAGTTCTGATAACTAAATAACTAAGGAGTTGAAGCCAGCAATTACTGCTTCATGTATATTTTGAATAAATGGTGGTTATGTTCTTACAACATTTTTAAAAGCAATTGATTAGATGCACAGTATAAGCATATTCATATTTTCAAATTTCAATATGTTATTTCTTAAAATATTTAATTGCAACAGTATTTCTTTTTCAGGAACAGCTTTGGTTTATTATTTGTATTATATTATTTTATGTTGTCCATTAGATGAACCTGATCGCCCTGGAAAACCAGATATTATAGATTATGACAATAAGAGTGTAACATTAAAGTGGGCAAAGCCTGAGAAAGATGGTGGCCGTCCCATCACTCACTATACAGTGGAGATGAAGGATAAATTGTCTGTTGAATGGGTAGAAGTGTTGAAGACAAAAGATGCGACTCCAGAAGGCATTGTTGAAGGCCTTAAAGAGAAGAACAGTTATCAGTTTAGAGTACGAGCACATAATAAAGCAGGTTTTAGTGAACCAAGTGAGCCTACAGACAATCACCTCTGCAAGCATCGCCACTGTAAGTTGATTACATTTTCACCAACCAGATGAGCTATAATGGAATAAATGAATATGTTTCACATATATTATGTGTAATGCTCTAAATGACATACCTTTAGCTAATTTGACTAATACATTTATGCATTTATTTATTTCATTATCTATTTGTTTAATTATTTAGTCACAATATATTTTCAAATAGTAGGAACACTATAGTTTACTTTTTTCTAATGGCAAAATCCAAAGTGACAAAATGTAACTGATGTATATCATAGATCATTATAGCAATGGTTTCAATTTTCATACATAATATACTGTAAATTTATATTTTGGTTATTTTTCAAAATTTTGTATTACATCACACATCCTAATACAATAGGATATAATGTGTGGTGTAACATGTGCAATATTTATTGCATATGTGTATAATAATATATGCATTTATTGTATATCATGCCATTCATATGTCAGGGCTTTACATTATTCATCAAAATGATCCTGGCAATCATCAGCCATGTGATCTGTTCAAAGCTGATTCCTTTTCTTGTATAATGGTTTAATAATAGAATCTTTTTAACTTGTCCGGGAGTGTCCCTGTTAAAAAAAATTTACATATTTGATTTAGGGGATTGCTAATATTGTCAACACATATTTTTAGTATTTTGTAGCAACTTTGTCACTCCTGATATTTTCTTGCTTTTGAAGGATTGTATTACTTTTTATTTACTTCAGTTGCACTTGTGAGCACTATCATCAGATAATTTAACTTTTCCAAGCACATTTCATTTGGGTATGAAATTGGGTCTTTCTTTTGTGTTTCTTTATCAGTAACTGTGCTACCTAAGTGATATTTCATTAAATTAGGTTGCTCTTTGTTATGGATCTTTTTTTGGCAATTTGATTTGCTGTAATTTCTTTTATTTCATATTTTGAGTAATATTTACCAGTCTCTATTTTTACAGTGTTCCGATTGGTTTTAGGTTTGTTATATGAGGACTGCAAAGCTGTTAGCAATATTTATAATGTTGTAGAATTTTAGGTTAATTTTTATAGTGTTGCCTGTGTTTAGAATGTGTGTTTATCTAGTAGATATATAAAGTTTTACTTTGTGTTTGGAAGATAATTTGATTCCTTGTGTTAGCAAATCATTCCTATAGATATTATTATATTTGTGTATCCTTATGAAAGTATTTAAAAAGGAGATAAACATGTCAGTTACATTGTTGGTTTTCTATATTTCTTCCCATGATTGTTTTGTGTAAACTGGTCATTAAACTGTTTAAATCTTTCATTGTAAATGATTCTATAGCTTGTTATGCGCCTCACTATTTTGCAATTGGGAACACAATGCATCTGTCCATCACAATCTGAAAGTCCATTATATTGAGAATGAATTTCATGGTACTCCATTTTAGATATATCTATGAAAACATTATCAATTATTGTTTTCAAAATTTTTTGGATTCTCATTAGAAAATTGACTGTATGCATAAGATTATATGTTCTTTATATTGAGCAAATTAATTCCTTTGATTACTCTCTATCATGAAGTGTATATTTAAATCACCACAGAAATAAATTTAATTTTTTGGTTAAAAGAGGCCTTTTAAGACTGCGTCTAGATTATATATAAAAATTTCCATATTTACTGTATTAGCTCCATATATTGCTAATATAAATGTGCCTTCATTTCTTATATTGATATGAAGAGCATAACACTTAAAACTTTCATCTTTTGTCCTGTTATCCATTGAAAAATATAATTTATCCAGTTTATTCATGCACAGTTTTGCTCGATATAAGATATCGGATTTAGATTTTCAGATTTGAAACTAATTAATAATTCATTGACTTTGTTTCTTAGACTTTGAATATTTTGATGAAATACTGCTAATGAACCATGTTTATTTGTTGGTTTTCTTCGGTTTCTTTGTTTCATTGACTTTTAATGTCCTTGCATATCTATGATTTAGCCTAAAAAGGAGAAATCCTACTGATAAAAATTGCAAAAACATTGGCTAAGACCAGCATTATGATTGAAAACATTGGTAGCATTATATTTTTCGTCCAAGTTCCCCTGGAGTCCTTCTCTGACGTACCTAGCATGGCTATTTTCTAAGACTGAAACCCTACCTTTGTCATCAAAAGACCCCTTTCCTGGATTGGATCTGAGAGTAGATTCCATTTCCTGCAATGACGTAGCAGGCCCTTCATCTGGCAAAGCCAGGGAAGACCCACCTCTGGCATTAAGCCGAGACACTATTGCACACCTCTGAGGTAGCCAAAACTGTGTTTTTCCCACAAAGTTGCAAACATACTCCTGCTAGCTAAATTACGAGATTTTTGATGTCTATAGTTAAAAGATTTCTGTTTTAATAATTTATAACCTTAAAGGCCAAACATCTATTTTATTTGTTCTTATCAATTATAAGATAATTAGCATGAATTCAGGATATTAATACAGCCATAATGATGAATGAGTTGGTTTTAAGGGGACATTTATCGGCAGTACAACTTTTTAGAAATGATTGAATCACTGTCATCTAAAAATAAATGCATGTTACTATCATAGACTCTTTTCAGTAAGCTTTAATTCATTTTATGATCTTTACCTTTTGTGTTAAATATAATTAAACATAAAAATCTAGTCCCTTTAAAAAATTCATTAAAAGTTAAGAAATGTTTATATGCTATTACAATAGATCATTAGTACATGGGATATGCTGTGGAATAATTTGTGCCATAACAATTGTAAATTGTATTAATATTTGTATTTAAACAAAAATTTTTCTTTACAGTGAAACCAAGAATAGATCGTGAGACCTTTAAGAGTATTATAATTAAGGCTGGGCGTACACATAAATGGGCAGTAGATGTCAGTGGTGAACCACCACCAACTTGCTCATGGGTATGGAGAGATAACATCTCTCTTGTGTCCACTGAGAAAATTAAGATAGATAACATAGATTATCATACTGATTTCACAATTATCAATGCTATGAGAAGAGATTCTGGAAAATACACACTTATAGCTGAGAATGCTTCTGGAAAAGACCAGGAAACAGTGGAACTCACAGTGTTAGGTAAATGCACATAATTTTTCCTAAGAAAAAGTAATATGTTTTACAAAATAAATAGAGCAATAATCAATAAAAAATCTGTTGGTAAGTTAGTTAAAAGAATTTAGACTCACTAAACAAAAATTGGGCACCTCCAGTTTAAGCCATCCTACCCCACACATGATTAATTTCCCTTTTACCAATATATTCCAGTATTCTCTATCAACAATTTTTCATTTTTTCTAAGCATGTTGAAAACCATTATCCTGGAACATGTTTGTAATTATAGGCTATAGTTCAGTACCACCACCTATACCACAATCTCATCATCATCATCACCACCACCACCACCACCACCACCACCACCACCACCACCACCACCACCACCACCACCACCACCACCACCACCACCACCACCACCACCACCACCGTCGTCGTCGTCGTCGTCGTCGTCGTCGTCATCATCATCATCATCATCATCACCACCACCACCACCACCACCACCACCACCACCACCACCACCACCATCATCATCATCATCATCATCATCATCATCATCATCATCCTGTCCTCCTGCTCATTATTATTTTACATTTGTATGGACACATTACAATTGCAATGTTATAAAGCAATATATGCATTTATTTATTCCCCTTTGCTTTTAAAATCTGAAGACAATTCATGACTGACTAAAATAATTATGTTCTACAAATTAAAATTAAAAGTACTATATTAATTCCTTAAGCACAAAAATGTGTAGCAGTTCATTATAAACACAGATTTAAGATCTACTGATGTGGTCAATGTTTTTGACTGGTGGATTCACCACAGCAAACATTTAATACATATTTTATGTAAATCTTTTAAAAATTTAACATTTTTATGGAAAGTATCACAGCTATATCATTTATAATATAAAGTATTCAATGTATTTAAAATGTTTTACATAATCATTATTATTACATATTCTTTAACAAGTTAGGTTTCACAGTTTGTGAACAAAATTTGAATGTCTTGAAAAACAGAATACTTGTAATGTGACAAACAAGTCAAGCCTTTATGGACAGGTTTCTTTAGAAGTTATGAAATATTCTATATATACTGAGAATTGTATTGTTTTATTTGGTTATTTAGAGAAAAAAGCTAAAAATGCTATCTTATACAAAGTGTATGAGTTTTGAAATTATGAGATTTAGTTCAGTACCTAATCAGAAAACTTACTTGACAAATGAATGCTTTCATTTTGTTTTTAGTGTATATAAATGACTTGCCTAATAATATTCAAAAGGCTGATATGGTTCTTTTTGCCGATGATACAAACATTCTTGTAAAAAGGAGATAATGATACTGTATTGCAAAATAAAGCAGACACGATCATGAATAGCCTCAATAACTGGTTTAAAATAAATGAACTAATCATAATCAATGAAAAAACTATTGCTATGACATTTCATAGATGGCAATGTAAAAACAGTATTAAACCTCAAATTATATATGATGGAAACATTATTGAGTACAAGGGAGAAACAAAATTCTTAGGTATACATGTGAATGAAAACGTTAAATGGGATACTTGCACTCATCATTTAGCAACTGAACTTAGTTCTGTTTGTTATATGCTTAAAAGTCTAAAAGGGACACTGAATTTATTAGGATTGAAAAATGTATATTTTCATAGTCGATTAAAATATGGAATAAAATTTTGGGGAGAAAAATGGAGAGAGTATTTAAAATCCAGAAGAGAGCAATAAGAATTATAAGTAGAATTGCTAGTATGACATCCTGTAGACCCTATTTTAGGAAACATAATATACTACCATTAGCCTGCCTCTTTATAATAGAAGTCATAAACCATATTAAGAGACACCAGGGAGAATTATGTACAAATATATTCATTCTCATAATACAAGAAGGAAAATTGACCTTCATGTTCAGATATGCAGGACAAATATTTTAAAAAATAATCTCTCAAATGTAGGCATTAAAATATATAACAAACTGCCAATAAATATTAAAGAAATAACCAATATAAAACAATTTAATAAAGAAGTCAAAGCCTTTCTACTAGAACATGCCTTTTATTCAGTAAGTGAATATATGAACTTTAAATAAGGCATATTGTAAATCTAGTATAATTATTAAACTTATATATTGCTAATATTATATTCTGGACGAAGCCCATATCATGTAAATGATCCAAATGGTGAATAAAGTATTATTATTATTATTATTATTATTATTATTATTATTATTATTATTAAAACCAAAGTTTTAATGTAATCTATACTGTTTCAATATCCCAAAATTATAGCAGAAACTTTATGAAAGAATAATAATGCAAATAATAAACAATTAAGTTGCAAGGGGGTTATTAGGAAATAGCTATGTAGACCAATGAACACATCTGTGAGAAAACTGGCTTTATTTATTTGTTAAATTATTAATGCATTCCATACAATATGCATTTGAAGTTAAGAGAAATAGGATAATGCCACAATGTATGGTATAAGTACTATTGTGGACTAAAAGTATAAGAAACATATTAATGGAAACAATTATGTATTTTTTATATCAGGAAGATACAATGAATGTTGCTTTCAAAATTAAGCTTATGAACTGTTAAACAAGAATTTGAAAGAGAAGACTGGAATGGGGGTGGAAAAGATTGGTTCAGGAAATACTTGTCATAAGGGGATAGTTAATCAGAAAGTTTTGGGGGTTTATCTAGATGTGTATATAACTGACATTACATAATTCTTAAGAAATAAATGGTCACTGGATCTTTACATGATTATAAAATATAGTACTGAATGATACATTGCTGAAAGTAATCATAAGAAGAAGGAAGAATGGCTAAAAAAGGAGATTGCATATAACAACTTGATGTTAAAGTTTAGATATATAAACATGATTGTGAAGAGGATCTTTTATATATATATTAGTGTGGTGCAAATAATGAAAAATGGAATGATGTAATATTCTGCTGAATAACTTTTCAAATAGTGAATAATTTACTAAAATAATTTATAATTAAATAATTGTTTATTATTACAAACAGAGCTAAATATGCTGATGCTCTCAAGGGTTAATATTCTCTTAACATTATTCTACCTGATATATGTGGATTTCAGGAGGTCCAGAATTTCACTTGGAATGATCCTATACCTAATGCAAATTATAAAACAATACATTTGATATACATCCAATTTGATATACAATGTGTTATATATAAATTTAATTTTAAGCATATGAATAAATCATTATAGATTGTATGGTGTCAGAACTACATTCTCTGCCCTTTCAAACATTCTAATAACAACTCTTTAACATTTATCTTGCAGGAAAACCTGGAGCACCCAAAGGTCCTTTGAAAGTAAAGGATGTTACAAAGAATTCTGCAAGGCTAGTATGGGAAAAACCAGAAGATGACGGTGGCCTACCAATAAAAGAGTATGAAGTTGAAAAAATGGATGTGAAAACAGGAAAGTGGGTTAGAGTTGGACGTGTCCCAGGAGATCGATCTTATCCTGAAATGGAGGTCACAGGACTTGAACCTGGTGCTGAATATAAATTTCGTGTTATAGCTGTGAATGAAGAAGGAGACTCTGAACCACTAGTAGCAGATCAGTCTATTATTGCAAAAAATCCATTTGGTAAGTACAAAAATATTCACTGTTTAATCCTATTTTGAGTTAAAATTAATTTTATTAAAATTGTTAATATTTCATACGTTTTGCCACGTAGATTTAACTACAGTCTGTTTGGTTGAAACAGGATAATTTTGCTGCTATCTGACCCTGTCTAGAAGGAGGGTGCGCTAATGATGGTAAACTGGGCTGAGAAACACTATCAGTCATTCTGCACTGCATAGTCTCTCATTGGCAATTGTACTTGTAATATGTGTTATGACCAGTTGTACCTTTTGGCAGTGAAATATGGAAATTATCTTTTGCATATGTTTAGCAGTGCTTATTCTGCTTGCTTTTGTATTACAAGTGGGTGTTGGGAAATGAGCAAAACCAGTGTAATCAAATGCAAGAGAACTTGTATGTAAGGTGCACAGGAATTTTACTGATGAACTGGAAGCATTAAAATCCCGTAAAACAACAATATCGGTCACTCAGGTAATGGAAAGAACATCTGCAGCAGTCATAGATGAAAACGGGATTACTGTTTCAACTCCAGGAAAGGAGGATCCAACAGAACACCAATTGAAAGAGCATTGAATTCCTTTACGAAATGCATTATACACCGCACAATTAATGGCTTGTGTAAATCACATTTCTTGCCGGGCCTAAATGATAACAATCAAGTGTTAAAAGCAGACATTTTCAATGGAAGTAAGATAATGGAGGGTACAGGTTTTCATTATGTAAAGAATAATGTGGATGTAAAGTCCTGACGACAAACCTGATTTGATAATAAAGATTTAAGTTTTTAAGGAAAATGAAATATTTAACAAATACTGGGCAGCCAGTCATCTATTTAGTATTCAAACTTGGGTGAATGTTAATCACTAAAGGTGAAAAAATACACTTCCAATCTAAGCAATTAGAACATCCTTTGTATATGCCATTAGGAAAAGGTTAAAAATTTATTATTTTGCAAGCATCTGCTGGAATCATCCCCATTGTGCACACTTATTTAAGTCGCAATCCACAAAAGATTGCCACAAAGAAGTAGACGATAATATATTTAAATCATGGTTTTGTAATCAATTTCTGCCGAACATCCCTGATCGTAACATTATTGATATGGATAATGTCATACCACTCAGTTAAAATTGTTGAAACTCTTGTTTCAAATTCGGAAGAAAAAAAAAAAAGATTGTGAGATCAACGGGTTTTGAACTGCATTATTAGGAAATATAAAAATGCATTTAGATGGTAAGAAATTGAAAAAATGTTGAATTAAAGGGACACATTAGAGTTTCATTGTCTTCTTACCATTGCGACATGAACCAAATGAACTAATATGGGTGCAGATAAAAAAAAATTATGGTAAAATTCAACAAATCATGTGATGTACCTAAATTCACAATGCTATAAATAAATTTACTCCTGAAAATTGGCGGTGTGCTTGTGAACATGTGAAGAATACAGAAGAATACTATTGGCAGAAAGACGTATTAATTGATGAAGTGTTGAACAGTTTTGTTAAAAATTTAGAAGAAAGCGAGTCTGATGGCGAGGAAGAAGACTGACCAAAAAGAGGAATCCGAGAACAATGAAAAGGAAGAAGCTTATTAGCTTCTTAGCTTGCCAAGAACCTCTAAGATGACATTAATGGATGGTGTATCTTTACTGCCTCCATCCCCCAGTAAACCATGAAGTGCATGTAGTGTTTGACAAAATTGTAGAAACGGCAACATTACCGGAATCCTGAATCATATTCTCTCTTTCTTAATTCCATGTTTCAACCTAACCCATACTTCATGTAGTAAAAGTTTCAGTAATAATATTTTTGAGATTAGGGAGTTAAGAATTGTCTACTGCCATGCAAAATATAGAGTTATCTATTTCTACTTTCCATGTTTCAACTAAAAGCAATTGCTCTGTAGTACAAATGAATTGATTTTCCTCAAATGAAAAATTAAAATTTTATTAAATCCCTACTTGCCATTCTACCAATTATTTGATACATCATAGAATGGAATATATAAATAAATAAATAAATAAATAAATAATTCAAATCTGTATACACTGGTACCTAGTTTCTTAAGCCAGGACGTGTATATCGAATTTTCCATTTATTGTTATAAACTATACAATACAATAATCTCTTACTACATTATTTTACAGATTATCCTAATAGCTAGATTAAAATAATATAATAAAACAGTAAAGAAAACCAAAACCGAAAGTAAATAGATTAAACCAAAATATAAATTTACCAAACTGCTTCCCAATTTAATATTCCAAAATCTACATAATCTACCAAATTAACAATATTACAGGGAGCCAGTAAGAATTATAGCTGGTAGCCAGCTATTCTATCTTATGAATTTATTCCATTACTATACAACTATACTGCTACTAACCACTGGTTACCAGCGGTATTGATTGATTTGATTTATTTATGGATGCTGTTTAACAGCTCAGGTCATTAGCATCCCATTCAATTCAGGGCATGAAACGGCCGACAAATTTTGCTCAGAGGCCTCTCTTTCAGACTTGAGGTTCTTTATCGTGCCGTAAATGTATGACACGGGACCCAAAGCTTTACTTCCCTTCTGAAGGAAGCCATACTTAGGATTTTTATGCCCTGAAAAAATCCATCGGTTCTGGCTGGGTTTGAACCCACAATCACTAGCGGTATGTAATGGTATCCAGTACTTGGCAGAATTTCTGTTAAATTGAACATTATACTTAATTGTAATCTCCTTAACTTATCACAATCATAATAATCACCTTCTCTTTAACAACTTACTTCACTTAAAGTTCATTTGTCACTATTAATCTTTCCTACTCATTTCATTTATTTGTCCCAACACTTTAACTCATTGAACACTATCATCATCTTGCTTCCACCATGTCACTCCCCATCTTTTCTTCCCAGCCATCCCTTCTTCCATCTCTCTTGGTCTTCCTGGACCCCTGGTTACACCATTTCTCGTGCTGTGCTCCTCCTCCCCAGACACCACTTCTCCATCCTCCACGTGGATTTTCAGCACCCTTTAATCTCATCTGTAATATTTCTTCTTCCATCTTCTTCCCGGTGCCATAACTCTTAAGCCTTCACCTTCCTCCCCATTCTCTACTTCAGGTTGTAAATCAAAATTATCCCCTTCTATTATAAATTTAGGTAACTTCATCTCCTTCATCACCCCCTTCTTCCTTGCCTTTATCTTCTCCTCTAACATTCTCTTTCTGTTGATTTAATTAAAGTTGTCTTGTATATTTTCTATTTTTGTTAAGTTATTTGTGTTTTGGGGTTGTTTTTGTATATGTATGCATTCTGATCTTCTTACTTCTTCCTCAGCTTCTTCATTACTTATTATCTGTTCTTGTGGTATTACCTCTTCCCTTGCTAGATTACTTATTTGGAATGCAGCCTGCTCAAGGTTTTTATATAGGCCCTTATTTCTAAGTATATGTGCCACCTGATGGCCACTTAAAATTTCTCTTGGAATACGCAATATATAGAAAAACAATACTTTTGTTATAAATAAAATAATTATGCCTACTTTGCAAATGTAAGAATCTCTGAAGAAGTTAAGGCCAAATGTAGTAAGTGATTAAAATTAATAATGAAATTCTTGAGTTTCTTTGCTTTTGCAAAGCTCCAGATATCAGAGGAATACTTAAATTTAATCACGTTGGATGTACGTATTCAATTTAAATTAAAGTAAATTGTGTATATTAAGAGTGCTTTGGTACAAGTGCAGTATTTAGATAGCTATTCTGTATCTTGATTATTATATTCTATAATAATGTGTAGACAAACCAGAATGTGGTACTCTCACTATATATCAAGAAGTAGGTGTCTGCTTGTCAACTGGTTGGTTCAATTTCAATTCCTCTTAAGGAAAATTTTCCAAATATAATTTTACCAGATTTCCAGCACCTCTAAAAGGTAAACTCTAGTTAACTTCACACAACAACACACTCTGGGAACTTTTGTGCCATCATTAACTCATGGCACTTATCATCTTGAAAATTAAGGCAGTCAATATGGAACAATCAGTACTTACCATATGAACATACATATATACTAACACATGCACACAAATTTCAAGAAATGGTAAACGTATTATGACATTGTATAACTTTTATAAAAATATACTATAAAATGAATCATTGATGCAAATGTGCTGGTATGGTAAATCCATAGTAAGTTGAATTGTTTATTTTTTTTTGAAGCATAAGTGCAGAGGTTAGGAGGTTAGTTATAATGGCTCTTAAAATTGCATTCATTATCTCTCAGCAGAATGTGAGAGAGGCAAAAAGGCCATCAATTTTGCAGTTTTTGAGTAATGGCAATTCAGTGAACAACTGAAGATAGGAGAGATTCTCCCAAAACAC
The DNA here is from genome assembly GCA_030762175.1 of Metallyticus violacea. Lineage (NCBI taxonomy): Eukaryota > Metazoa > Arthropoda > Insecta > Mantodea > Metallyticidae > Metallyticus > Metallyticus violacea. Next base: position 240,123,394 of record CM060846.1, read on the forward strand.
GTCTTACTTTTACGTAAGTAAGTGGTGTTTATTGTAAAAATGAATACCTAAGCTTAAGTCATAATGATTGTTATATTGAAACAAAACTGCAACCACATGAACAGAAAATATCAAAATATGAAGAACTAAAAATCTAAACTTGTAAAAGCTTCTAAAAGGGATTCAGATTCATAGTCATAGAATTTGATTACAAGCAGAACTTACAGTACCAAAGCTTATTATAAAGGCGCAATTTTCCAAATGTCTATTGTAGATTAATGTATTCAACCTTCATCACCAGAATGATATTTTCAGCATCCTCTGAGATGGATGTCCAAAAATGGGGACACTGTTGCTTTGGTTAATATGATTTCATTTCATGTAATGAACAAAGCTGGCATTACAGAGATAATGCTTCTAATAGTTCAGGTGGACAAAACAAAAGCTTAATACTCCTTTGATTCTGCTCATTCTTGGCCATACACTATAATTATTCTCTCTCTTCCCAGTTTTAGATCACAATCATGGACAATGTGACAGAAATTTCGGAGCATATTCCAAGAAACTCAAACATGTAAAAAACATCTATATGGCTGATGAATTTGATTGGTGAATTATTTCAGGTGAAATATTGTCACAACCTGAAAAGGAAACAGAGAAAAATTCTGCCGAACTTTAAAGCTACCAATACTTAATGCTAAAAATGTGGCATTAACTCTGGTAATACCCAGGAAAAGGTTTCTCAAGTTTTGGATGGCATTATTACCTCTATAGTTATTTTGTATCATACAAATTTCTGAAAATAGGTAGAAAATTTGAAAGCTGATTTTTGAATCAAAGTAATGATTGTGCCTTAAAACTTAATGAAGCCTATCAAAGAAAATATATAAAAAGTATTCTTTCACTTCTTGCAAGAAAAATACATTAAATGATTCACAGACTTATTTGGATTAAAAAAATTAGAAAGATAATGGAAACATTAATGAAACAATTGTCTAAATGAAGATTTGCTCATGAATGTTAGCACAAATTTGATTATTCCATCTTATTTGAGTTTAATTTTATGTTAGCTCAGCCATGCTTCATTTTTGTTTCCTTTTCAAGGTAGATGAACAATCTTGAAGTCCATGACTGCACATTATAGAAGCTTCTTTATTCTTTCTCTTTAGCTGGTACAAATGTTTTCTTCTACTTTTCTGATTTCTCAGAGCTTCCATGATTAGGAGATTTTAACTATGCACCTTTAAGTATTTCTTACTATTCTTGTGAAGACTGACTTATTCAATAGTGTTAATGCACAGATGCAGAGAAATGAGTGTGATAAACAGTATTTTCTATTACATGGTAATGTAAAACACAATGGCATATGATTGCTTGTGGTGCCTCTGTAGCAAAAATGGGCGTTAAACACTATTCATTCATTACAATGGCATATGTAGCCAACAATGAACACTAAGAAAATATCAGGTAACAGCTTTGCTAGAAGCCCTAGTGAAATAATATGGATAATTAATGTTTCAGAGTGCAGAGGAAAAATGATATCATATTCTACTTAAGTTAGAAGCATGTGTTTTATAAATTTTTTAAACATTTATTTATGCTCTATACAAATATAAATTTTTGCAAAATCTAACTTCATGGAATGGGTGGCATAGGCAAGTGACTGATCATATATAACTAATTTTTTTAAAAAAATTGTTTCTATCAATGTAAAATTTACTTCTGAATTAGATGTTTATATTTCAAGATTTAGAAACTTCAGAGTCCACAGGTGACAGGGTTTAAAGTGATTCATTGCTATGAAGAGAAAAGCAGTGAAGAGTCAAAATATATGTCTTGAATCTCAGGATCATTATTAAACTAACCTTAGATCAACTAAAATGTTTTCCATTTGCTCCCTAATTTGGTTTTCAAATGAATTTTTCCAAATTATATCTTTGTTTAGGATCCTGATATTTTTATTGGAGCTCTTATATCTCTTTATAATTAACAACAGAAAAAATGATAATTTAGCAGATTGATGCTAATAGAAGACCAAACTTAAATTCCAGAGAAATTATGACCAAAACTTATATTTTTTGTTACTTCAACATGTTATAAAATGTAAATTGGAACTTTCACAGTGAAGCTAATTAACATTGTATGATTCAGTTGAACTACACACTCTTAAAACTTCACTTACTTTTCATAAATGTATGGAACTGATTTTGAGAACATTTAGTTCCCATCTTCAGCCAGGCCAGGTTGGTGTTCCTATGGCTTGAAGGCCTATTTACTACTTCAACATGTTATAAAATGTAAATTGGAACTTTCACAGTGAAGCTAATCATCATTGTATGATTCAGTTGAACTACACACTTATGCTGCATTGATATGCGTATAATGCAGATGCTAAAACCAAGCATCTGAAAATATTTTTGAGCTTTCGGTCAAAGGCACATTTTAACATTTTAATGACTATTTCCATTAGATTTGTCTTATCATAAGCAAGTGGGAGAACCAGAAAAGCATTTTGACTCAGTTTTTTTTATAGTGAGGGGCAGATTTCTTATTGGTTATGTGAAAGAAATTGTCAACTTTTAGTTAGTAAAGAATTCAAAATAATGAAATGCAACTGTATCCCCATGCTTGACTTTGTCTTGATTACCTACAGATTGAAATAACTGCAGTTAGTACTAAATTTCAGTCACTATTGCAAAATTAAGATTTCTACCTCCCACCTCTCCTTTGTAGTAGTTGTTAATTTCTGTAGATTGCACTAGTAAAAACCTGAGCACAATCCACTTACTTAATGGCATGTGCAATTTATCTTGTCTTTAAGCCTTACACAACTGCCATGTTGTTACAAATCTTTAATGTTAATTATAGATCTATGTACTTGTCTAGCCATTGGTGGTTTTCCAAAAAGTATTTTAGAATTGTATTGCATAATTGTATTGCATAATTGTATTGCATAATAGTAACAGGATTTCTTTTGATTCATTAAAGCGCTCAATAAACTTTATTCACCGCATCTTAGCTAATTGCACTTCTAAAGATAATTAGCTGCATTAACCAAATAATTATAATGTAAAACTTCCACGGTTTGGGGTGCCTATGTTTTAAACAATTTTGGTTTTATAAAATGTTCATTCTGTTTACTTCTCTTGCAATAACTGTATTTTATAAGTGAAAATAGCTAGATAACTGCACTTTAAAATTCTGTAAATTTTATTTTGCTATATTCTTCAATGATTAGAAATAATTTTTCAACTAATAATTCTGAAACATTTTCAAAGCATTTGTTTATGCTAAAATCACGTTTTGTTACTGTTGAAGTTACATCTGGCACCAAAATATTCTATTCTCAGAAGAGTCCCATTTTTACCAAAAGCCCTACTACAAATAAATAGTCATCTTTTGCAAAGCTAAGTTTTTCACTTATCTGAATGTAAATATTGTTGAGTAAATAGAATGCATCAAGCATTATAATGCTGCTGAACAATGTTCACTCAGTTTTCATAGATTCTAGCAACAAAATATTTGCTCTGTGCTTTTGGTATAATTTTGAACTCTGAAGAGCTTTTGCATTGTTGGCAGTTCCTGGAATTCTAGATAAATTCTTTAATTATTACAGATGCATTATAAAATTAATAGAATACATAACTGGTAAAGTGGATAGAAGATAAACATAACTGATTAGTTTCTCTATTTTTAAACAGATGTTTACAATGAATAATGATATATGAAGTAAAGTTTTGGGTATGAAATCATGTGCATTAAAATGGATCAAACTTTTGCAATTAATTATTATTTTAATTATGCACAGGCTATCATCATGCAAATGAAAATGAAAAATTAATAGTCTGAGTAGAAGACCCAAAGATACATTTTTAAAAATAGTTAATGGGAAAATAATTAGTAACTTAGAAGGGAAATTTGTATTGCATAAACTAAAGCATAATCATACTTTTAAATTAATGATTCATCTTATAATTATAGTCTAAGAAAGCATTTCTGCTAAAAGTATTCAAACTTATAATGCAAGGAAAACAGAAGGATTAATTACATTTGGTTGTGATTTACTTATCTAAGGCTTTTAATTTGAAGCTGGTGAATTTATTGTTCAAATTTTAAACCAAAGGATAAGGGGAATAATTAAAACATATTTGGAAAGAGTAGGATTTGATTAATAAAACTATCTTCCATAAAGTTTGGAAAAAATGCATTATATTAATTGGTTCATATTGAACATGCACTGTATATGTTCAATAAAATTATGAAGCATGTATCTTTCCATCTGACCACAATTTTCAAAGCTATTTTAACACTCATACATGTTCTCTAAAAGTTGAATCAACTGAAAAGTGCAAAATGAGAACAAAACAAGATACATGGTTTTTATTTTGCTACCATTGTTGAGATTTTCTGCTTTCAGACCTTATGTATTCTTAAGTTTTAACTGTCTTATTAGCCTTAACAATACCTGAAAATTATTTTCATTTACCACTATTCAATAATTCCTTTCACTGTTTTTACAGCTTGTTATTGACTTTTATGGTATTTACAAAATGTATATTCAGGATTTATATTTCAAAGGTTTACACATTTGGAATTCAGTGCTCTCAATATCTGCACAAAAAATTTCTCTGGAAGAATTTATAAGAATACTACTTTATTTTAAAAACTGAAAATCTAAAATTATAGTTCTGATTTTCTACATGTTTTATTTTATTGCTTTGGTAAATTATTATTTGAAAATGACATAATGGACCATTAGGCTTTGGGTACTGGAAGTTGTTCAACATTAAGCTATTTTTCCAATAGTTTTAGGAATGTTGCAAGGTTGTAGATTTTGTGTGACATTACGCAATTTAATATAGGTACCTGTGAAGAGCTTTTTTCTTAAAATTTTTTTCTGTATATTGGCAAAAAGAAATATTAATTAAAAGTAGAAGAATTTAAAGCTTAAACAGTAGCATACATTTAAATTATTTTATCTACAATTTTTAATGAAATATCAAATGAGATAGTACTTGCAGAAGAAATCTACATATCAGAACTATGTGCTACAAGGGATTATTCAGTTTCTGCATAAAATGTAGCTTTTTGTTAAAACATTCTCCAAATTTTAATTCCACATACAACCAGCATGTGAAATTAACTCTGCTACTTATACCATTGCTAACAGAATTCCTTCATTTTAAATGTTATTTATCATGAATTAGCAAAAACTCCTATATTTTTGACTAAAACCACTGTGAAAATTAATGGTATATTGAAGAACATAATTACACTTCACCTTTTAGCTTTGCATGCCTTGCTAATGTTGTACCTGTGTAATATAGTCTTAACATACAGTTTTCTTAATAAATGACTGCTATTATGCATTTCTGCTTTTAGATGAACCAACAAAGCCTGGAATGCCTGAAATCACTGACTATGACAATGAGAGTGTAGATCTGAAGTGGACAAAACCAGATAGTGATGGTGGTGCTCCTATTGAGAAGTACATTATTGAGAAGAAGGATAGGTCTGTACACTAATTTTAATATAATTTAGCCTAAAACCACAGTGTTTCACCAAAAATATGTAGAAACATATTAGAAGTTAACGGTTTTGCAAAGTGTGGCAGATTTTGTTCTATGATACAGCAATAGGGGGAGGCTATATATTATATTGCCATCAAATAAGACAGTATTCATTATTTTCACAATGAGAGATCTAATAACAATTGCAATTTATTCCCCAAAGCCACACATTGGTATATGCAAATTGTTTTCAACATGACACTACCTCATAAATGACTGATTTTAAATTTTATTGTTGTGTAGAAGAATATAACTAAGAAATTAAAATACAGACGTATGAAATTCATAAAATGAAAAAAGTATATTTTTGAAATTAAAGTAGTTTGATCAATAATAGAAAATTTTAATTCATAAGTGTCATATAACTGTGTACACTAAAATCACATTAATTAAAATTATATAAGCAAAATGCCATAATTTTAATTTCATTAATGACATAAAAGATGATATATTACAGTTAAAATAAGTAAAAAAAAGTCTTAACTAATGTAGCTTCAATTTCTATTGAGAATCACAGAAAAAATAGAGAATAAATGAGTGTACTGATAAATTTTCACACACACACACACACACACACGCGCATGCTTGCACGCACAGAGAGAGAACTACAAAAGCTAATCCATAAATTTAATTTCTTTTCCTTTCAGTTATGTTCCAACTTATTGCAGTTTTTTCTCATTAATTTTCTTAATTTATTTTTAGTTAGATATCCATCAAGAAATTCGAAACTATAAAAAAGGGCTTAAAAGTGAAAATCGTATACTATTTTAATATTATGGGAAAATGTTTAATGTTGCACTAATGTATAACTTATTTATTTTAAGCATGGAAAAGGGGCCCGAAAGTAATTTTAAGTATTGATGCTTCTTTATTGGGGTTTTAAAACATATTTCTATGATTTTTAAGCATTTGAAGCATAAAATTTTACCCTTCATTTGATGTTAATAAACCGCCAAATTCCTGCATATGAGCTACTCCTCTTTGAAAAAAATCATTTGTTGCTTGAAGTTTCTGAAAAATGTTCATACTTGCAGTAGTCTGAATCTTCCTTTGAATTTTGAGAATCTTTTCTAAAAATAATAATGACAGGATACAGGAAAATAATTTAGTGTTAGATGTTACAAAGTTATTTACAGTGGTTACTATATATCAAAGGATCTTGGAAATATAGTTTAATTCTTTTAGGCTATTCTTCTGGTTCCTCACCATTTTTATGGGTTACAACATGACTTTTCTTTCATTTCTTTTGAGTGATGTGTCAGAAAACTACATACATTAGTTTTTCACTCAGATATTACAGATGACTGATTTGCTAGAGTGCTGTTTGCTGCTTTGGAAACATTGCTGTCTCCCACATAAAAAGTATGTTTTTTCTTCATAAGTAGATAATTAATAGTAGCCCTGAGTGGTGAACTATGCTTGTATATATGAGACAAAGTAGAACAAAATAACAAATTATTTTTTCTTCTCAGTTGGTTAATTCCAATAAAGGAAAGTTTTCATTGCATAAATTACGCCAGTCATCCTTCTAGTTCTGTTTTGCTCCAGATGTCATAATCCTGATACCTCTATAAGTAGTGTTGCCTAGGACCAAATTGACAACTATAGCAATTCTCTTTAGTCATCTCTAGCATAGTTCTTAAGTAAATATATGGTGCAGAAGTAAAAAACTTCTTGTTCAAATGTCATCACTTTCATCTACATTTCATCGTACTTTTAGTTATTTTTGTTTACGAGTATCAAATGATATGAAAATTTCTTTAAACTACTTGAATTAACTGATGTTTGACCTAGTAGATTTATATCCCATATATTGTATAAACACTTTATCTGGGATGATTTTTAAAATGTAGTGTCTGCTAATTGTCCTAGTCTAGTTTATGTTATAACAGTATGAATGAATTTTATTTCAATAAATCACATTATAATTAAATTTACATATCACCCTTAATTCATAAATCACCAAATAGTATTATAAATTTTTTAATTATAAATAATTAAATACAACATTTTCCAATTTAATTGCCTCACATCCCAGTTCCTGGTTCATCAGCAGTGGCCTATTGGAATATCCAGGGGCCCAGGCCCTGATTCAATCAAAGGAACAATAATAAAAGTATTTTAATATCTATAATAAATAATTATTCTTATCAATTAGCTGCAAATTCTTCAAACTAATAATTCCATTATTTCTAAGGTAAGTATTAAACACCTGTATTCATCAAAACACAAGTTAACAAACAAACAAACAAAATATTTAAGAATTCAGCACTACAAAACTAAGGTTCTCCCATGCCTTAACTTATCTGGTTATATGTAAGGTAAAGAACCTCTAAAATAGATTGCTATTTTCACAACTGATCCTCTCAAGCTGCTTACTCATTCTTTTTATCACTCTTCCTTTACTTTTTCTAAAAATTCCCCAATCTTGTTTAATTTCTCTCTCCTCATATCTGTCAACAGTTTAATTGCCACTATGTCATGTTATAGTTTGTTCCATTTTTCATCCCAGATTCCTTCCACCTTTTTACCATTTCACATTCTATTAGACAATGAAAAGGAACATCCACTTTCCCACACATAATACATTCTTCTTTAAAATTTTTCCTTAATCTTTTTAGAAATAATGTACACACACATATACATAAACATATACCTATTCTTCCAAATTTTTAGAAATAATGTACATACACATATACATAAACATAATATACCTATTCTTCCAAATTAATCACAATTATATATATATTTCTATCATCCCCAATTCCGTCGGTCCTGGTGGTGTAGTGGTTACCATACTTGCCTCCTAAACCCAAATCGCGGGTTCGAACCCGGCCAGGACCGATGGATTTTTTCGGGCGTAAAAATCCTAAGTATGGCTTCCTTCGGAAGGGAAGTAAAGCCGTGGGTCCCGTGTCGTACATTTGCGGCACGAAAAAGAACCTCAAGCCTGAAAGAGAGGCCTCTGAGCAAAATTTGTCGGCCGTTTCACGCCCTGAGTTGAATGGGACGCTGATGACCTGAGCTGTTAAAGAGCGTCCATAAATAAATCAATCAAAAAAAAAAAAAAAAAAATCCCCAATTCCTTTTATCTATTTTGAATAGGTCTAAAGAACTTTTATCATCAAAGCTAGCCCAAAACCCTTGCTTCTGTATATCTTCTATCCTCTGCTTTTTCCCAAACTCCACTGATATCATTTTCACTCAGTTGTTACTCACCCCACCCCCCGCCCATTCCAATTTCTTCTAACTCCCCAAACCAACTCTCTCTTTCCAGCACATCTCTTTGATACTTAAGACATTGTTTTATTACATTGATATTATCTAATGTTATACATCTATGTCAATATTTCAAGATTGTTTTTCCATAATTATACATTTCCTTCATACTCTTTCAGTTTGGCAAAACTCATCACCCTCGGCAAACTTTAATAATCCCAAAACCTCTCCACATAACATTCTATGTACCACATTAACCTTTGTCCACCCCTTTGGCACTCCCCAAATTTCTACTCCATCGAAAGAGTATCTAATGATTATTTATTTTTTCACTGAGAAGGACCTCTAAACACAATTTCATCATTATCTTCAGAAGAGTGAAGGAGCCACCATGGAAGAGAGGACATGGTAGCAGTGAAGTCCATTGTTTCTGCATAAGAACTTTTCAGCAATTTTCTGCGTGGTTTTTCTTTGCTTTCTTTCATCTTTTCTAGAAGTGCTTATGAAGCATCAATATCACTGTTCCTCCTTTGTCATTCATTTTTCTTTGAGCTATTATTAGATTGTTTTTATTTAAGTATTCCTTATAACATCTTTAGTAATTAGCATCCCATTTAATTCAAAACATGAAACAGTGATAAATTTTGCTCAGAGGCCTCTTCTTTCAGGTTTGTCTTTGAGCTATGATAAAGTTGGCTGTTCTTGCAATTTCATAATTTGCAATGCATTAACATGTTATTTTAAATAAGTTATTCAGAAATAAAACTAATTTCATGACTTGCTAGAGTAGGTGTTATCTAAGTGGAATATTATACCCTGTCATTGAATATATTCAAAATTCTTTTATATATTATAATATTTTCTGCTAGGTATGCTTGCTTTATTCCTCATGGTCAGAATTTTACAAGTGTTATATTTTGTATATCATTAATGATATTTTTCCCTGAATAAATGAACAATTAAGAAAGTTTGCATTCTTCATTTAAAAGTAATTTGTTGTCCAAAAGAGTAATTTTATTGGCTGACCAAGAAGGTAGGATTCTTACTTTTGTTTTGTTATTGTGTACAGCCTATATATTTCTGCAACATTCCTATAAGAGATAAAATAAATAAATAAATAAGCAAGAAAATAATTTTGAATATACTGCTCTAATTATTGCTAAATTATTATTAAACTGATTATAGTTCACTATTAAAAGCAAATTTTTTAATATATAGATAAAGAATGATACACTAAGTTTGCACCATATATACCATAAAAATATTAGCTTAGCACTTGATTCCAGAATAATATTTCAATAAATTTATAAAAAATAATGTTAATACAATGATGCTGTATCTAATAATAATGGTAGAAATAAATTACATTCAAGAACATATACAGCAGTATTTCAGAATGGCTCCTGTAGCCTTCACTCTCAACAAGAAATTGAAGTCAGTCAGTTGGCACAAACTCTGCACCACCATATTTTATTTATATACCTTTGTGATGTCCGCTATCTAATATGAAGCATATATAATTGTATAATTTTTTTCTCCGAGTGTGGCTAGTAGTATATATAAATTATTAGACTATAATTTGAGTCTTTCAATAATAAAATTGTTAAATATTATGAGAATATAAATTGTCATTGAAACTGTATCATTAAAGTTGTTGAGTAATCTATAAAATTAAATTATTAATTTGAATAAAATCGATGTGAAAATTTACATCTATAAATGTATTCTTTTGAAGAAGTAATTAAAAAAAACTTTTTTGGACCATTGTAACATAATATACTATCACATAAATGAGAAAAATATTACTCACAAATAAAGCAATAGAATTTAATTGAATGCATGTTTATGTATTACAATCTATGCCACAGTTTCCTATACTGAACTTTTGAAATCATTCTGGACATTATCATATTTTCTTACAGCTAATCATTCTTTATAATGTAGGAGATAGAATAAGTCATTAAAGTAGAATTTATGTAAATGTATATTTTTTTTTTCTTTCTTTGTTCCAAAATATTTTTGTTTTTTTTGGCTTTGTTACATAGATTTGGACAAATTTTATAGTATGAATTATTCATTTCATTCTGCTAACAAAATAATTTTAGAGCTTTAATTATCATTCAATTCAGTTAAATTTCTATCCCCACATGTGCACCTGTGTATAAATATGCAGTTGTGTGCCTATAGAATGGAATGCATCTAAATATAAATAAATTAATAACAGCAAAGCAATATGATTCTGTACTAATTATCCCATTGAAATTGATTAGATGTCACCTTGGTGTTAGTTTCTCCATCTTTTAAGCATTTCAAAACATACCAGCCAATAGCTCTGGATACAATTGTTTTTATGTTTCTTACATGGCTTTATGAGTAGAATATTAAAATAAATGTGATATTTTCAAGAGCATATTTAATTTGTATAAGGAAAAAAAGAAAGAAAAGAAAGAAATAAAAAGAAAAAAGATATGATTAGATTGTAAAAGTGATCAGTATTTTAAGTAAACATAAGCATTTTAAATTGTGTGAAGTAAATAACATTTAATGTGAATCTATGCAATGATCTGTAATTGTATTTGAAGAGAGATAAACTAATACATGAGTAATTGCCAAAGAAAAAAGTAAAACTTGACCTAAAAATGTTTAATGGATTAATCAATAAATTTCCCATGCATAAATTCCTAATACAATAAACATGCATATGTAAACACATTTATCAAACTTACATACACACTCAAATGGAATATTCAATATTTGCTAAATGCTATTTAGTTATGTCATTACTGGAAAGAACACTAAGTTGAGAATGACAAATACACTAGTCAGATACAGTACAAGCAAGAAATGTCATCCATTTGGCTTGTAATTATGATATAAAAGACATTAAATTTCTTAATTTATCTTTCAAAATTATGACATCGTAATTCATCCATTATTTTGAAATAAAAAAAACCTACTTAGAAATGTACCATTCTTTATTATGTTTTATGTTTAAAAAAAATATATATATTATAATTTTAACAGGTAGAACATTAAGGATCAGATAATGCTCTTTTCAATAGAATTTCACAAATGCCAACCTTCTTAAAGCATCATATGTATTTTTATGAATAGAACTCATAGTTATAGGAATATATCATACGAGTATATGGTGAGACTACTCAGCATAAGTAATCTTCTTGGATAATATTTAACTTTAGCTGTTAAAATTGCATATATTTTAAAAATGTATACTAAAGATACAAGAGAAATTCAGTCAGAAAATAGTTACCATTTTTACATGTACCTATGTAACTGAAATTCTCTTCAGTAGGTAGATGAAATTATTCTTGAGAATTGCAAGGAGGTATTTCAGTAGCTCCTTGACCACTTTTATGAGCTAATATAGTTTACATCACAAATAAATTATTACTAAAATAATCAATGAAAGCATTGTGCGTAGTTTAAGAACTTTCCTAAAATTTGTAAAATAACTCATGAGTAATATTTGTGAATATCATGACATATAAGCCTATTGCCATAGTGCTGATAAATTCATACTCTATCTCTTATACATACAAATTATGACTTCTGTTTATAAAAATAATAAAAGAAATATTTTGTTAAAAATCAACTCATTTTCCTATTAGATGTAGCATTACTGTAACCTTGAAAGGCTTTAGTATATGAAAGGTGGTTTTGTCAGAAGATTTTGTGCAAACAAGGGTTTGATAATCTCTTCTGAGTTGAACTATTAAAAAACATTCTTTTTGGCTTCATTTACTTGAAATTTTAATTATTTTTAACAGATTCAAACCAGACTGGGAGAAGGCAGCTGAGGTTCCCGGTGATCAACTTGAAGCACATGTTCAGGACCTTAAGGAACGTGCAGAATATCAGTTCCGTGTAATTGCTGTTAATAGAGCAGGACCTTCACCAGCATCAGACCCAACAAAATCCCACTTAGTAAAACACAAAGCTTGTAAGTATTGGTCATAAAGTATGTTCTTCTTTTTTAGAGTCTGGTAATAAATACAATAAGTAATGGCAATAGTCTGAGTATCACAAAGATATGAAGGGCAAAGCAGTATATTTGTTGCTTTTCACTCAACAAAGTGCAATTTTTTATCATTCATACCTCTGTTAGAGGTCATTTTCAAAATGCATATACTATCTGGATACAATTGCTAATCATTAATTTAATTATATAATAAAATAATTTCTAAAGTTGTTCATTATATACTAAAAGTTACAACAGTCTAAAAGTAATAGTACGGCTACAGAACCGCTAACCTCAGATAATGTGATAAACTAAATTGTGTTCCTATTTCTGGAGTATAGACAAGTAAACTAAAATGATAAAAGATAACATTGCATAGAGTCTGTTGTCTCCAGCAGGAAAACAATACTATCTTTCACACTATCTTTCAGATTGTTTAAGCATGTAGATCCTTCTCAATTAAATGTACTTACTAAGCTATTGACAGTGGAGTGTTATATATATATATATATATATATATATATATATATATATAAAACCAATGTACTAAAATTTGTTCACACTATCTCCATTCACTTACATAAAAACTGGACATATGTTTCGGGAGTGATCCCTCCCAACTTCAGCCTGTAGACAAACTGTTCTTAGAAGTGTGAGGTAACTTTCTGTTGATTTTAATATTCATTCCATGTGCATTAAATATTGCAAGCATAATTCAATTATATTTTGTTAATGTAATTGAATATATAAATTTTACAATATTCCATTTACTAAAATTAAAAGGAATAAATATAAATTTTTTACTTTCATATCTAAGAAAATGTTTTATTTGTAAATAATCTGTTCATAAAAGTAGAATCTATAGATATATTGAACATACAGCATTTATTATAAATGTAGCAAATATAATATACCTATATGTAATTATTTTATTAATTCTACTTCCCTTTAAAAATGTATATTACTGCATACACATTTGCTACCACAGTTTTGCAACTCTGTGAATATAACATAGTTGGAATACATAGTTGAATTCAGTCTAAGCATAATATATATATTTTATTATTTTATCAAATTTACTGTCCCTTAAAAATGTATGTTGCATATATCATAGTGAATGTTCTCATTCATCTCCCTGAGGCCCGCCATGGGTGGCAGAGGCTGTTAGGGTGAGCAATCGTGAGTGGGAGGTCTGGGTTTGATTCCCACCAGGACCATCCTTCTGACTGAGGTTTTTCCAGGTTTTCTTAAATCCTAATAAATGGCAAATTCCTGGGAAGGTACCCATAACTTAGACCTGGAATCCTTCCTTACAAAAAATACTCCTTTCCCAATTTATCATTTCATTTTATGTATCATTAAATTACTGTAATAAAAAAAAAGATTTCAGCATCCCTTCTACATTTAGAAACAAAAAGATTTCAGCATCCTTTCTACATTTAGAAACAAAAATATGTTAACATTTTTACCATTTAAGAAAATTTCATGAAAATTCAAATTGTATACATTGGAGGTTTTGTATCATTATATTTAAATTATTACACATAAATATTTTGATACAATCATCATAATGTATGCAATATTATTTATTTACCATTTAACCAACATTTTAATAATATTCATTTTGTATTAGACAAAGAAATAGCATAACATAATTATGTTTCCAGGTATAATCCTGTATGTTACTATTATTAATAATGAGAAAGTTGTCCAAATGTATTTCTTAATAGCAAAAGTCAAAAGAACATATTTATTTGCACACTCACATGATGTATATTAATTTTATTTGCTGATAGTAAGAGCTTCATTCTAACAGCATAGTTATGTATTTATTTTGTCAAATGGTATCAACAACACAATTAGAGTACTTTTGAAAAGTCTCCAGTTCTATTATTCAGTTTTCTCACTCTCACTTTTCTGTTTGGTAACTGCAGTAGAAATATATAGTATTACATCAGCAATTTCATTCAGACTTTATTCCCTCCATTGAGAAAATTAATATATTAGATATCTATTATTCAGATATTGAGCAAAATGCTTTACTGATAATATTTTGATTTGAAAACATTAAGTTTATGCACAGGAGCTGATTAATCTGCACTTTACTCTTTCTTTCTCTTTTTCTTTGTAGTAAAACCGAGAATTGATAGGACAAACTTGAAGCCCATTGTAATAAGAGCTGGAAAAATGGTTAAATATGATGTCAATATTAGGGGTGAACCTCCTCCAACTGTAAAATGGTTTCTGGGTGACAAAGAGGTAAGCTATTTTCTTAAATTCATTTGTATAGCTATCTTGATTTGTTTTCAGGTTCAAGAAGTTTTTAACTTTATATTTTTTCTTATAATTAGGTGATGTCTGAGGGAAATATAGAAATTATCAATGTAGATTACAACACCAAACTGACAATCAATGATGGGGTGAGAAAAAATAGTGGTTTATGGAAAATACTTGCAGAGAATCAACATGGCAAGGATGAAGCAGAAGTGGAAATTACTGTTCTATGTAAGTTAATGTCTAAAAAATGTATATACGCTCTCATAAACTTGTACTTCTCAGTAATAACAAATGTTTTGCTTTAGCTGCTCCATCCAGGCCTAAAGGACCCCTAAAAGTGTCAGATGTGACAAAGAATGGTTGCAAACTGAAATGGGAAAAGCCAGAAGATGATGGTGGTAAGCCCATTACAGGATATGTAGTTGAAAAACTGGACACTGCAACTGGTCGTTGGGTTCCTGTTGGACGCAGCACAGAACCAGAAATGGATGTTAAGGGGCTTGTGGAGGGAAATGAATATAAATTTCGTGTTAAGGCTGTTAATGAAGAAGGAGAGAGTGAACCACTGGAAACTGAAAAGCCAATCATTGCTAAGAATCCATTTGGTAAGTTGAAATTTTGTCATTAAAGATTGCATGCATGTTATTAAAAATGGAACTTCATAGTGCAACTCATACAATGACTACTATATAGAAGCATGAATTTTATAATTCTGGAAACTACCAAATTGGAGTTTAATAAATATATATTGTCATTAAGTAAAAATTGTACTTACGAAGCTGTAGACAATGGAGTGGTAATATATGTTACATTAATGTTTTCAGTTGTTAACACTAACTCCACTTACTTATTTAAAACTTTGGACTAGTTTCGGGAGAGGTCCCTCCCATCATCGGCTGCTGTTGACTGAGTCAGTCAACAGCAGCCGATGATGGGAGGGACCTCTCCCGAAACTAGTCCAAAGTTTTAAATAAGTAAGTGGAGTTAGTGTTAACAACTGAAAACATTAATGTAACATATATTGTCATTGTTTCTCAGGCCTTAAAAATAATTCAATTAATAGTTATAAAGAACAAATCCAAGAAATTTAAATTTCAGTATATAAAACTAGTTATTACTTAATGTAAATTTGAATAGTTTAGGATTTTCACAGTGAAATATAGTATTATATAATAAATTATTTATGAGGAAGTCACTCATATTGTGCTAGTTTTATTCCACTTACTTGGACATGTTTCAAAGGCAAATTACCTTCATCGTCAACACGGTTCCACTGTCAGCTTTCCAGCATGGTATTAAGATGTTGCTCTTTGGATTTTACAAACATTTTGATGAGGTTGCTGTTGTTTGGAAGATCAAAATTAACTAAATTTTCTTTGTTTTTGTTCAAGAATATATGAGTGACTTTCTCATAAATAATTTGTTATATAGTTATTACTTACACTTATTCTTAAGACATAGTGTGGCTTCCAGTAATTTTAATCTTGTTCATTGTCAATATTAGAATATTACACAAAGAAGTTTTCTTGAAATTTAAAGTTGAATTTTTTCTAATACTCCTGGAAATAAAAATCGGAGCATTTGAGTAAACAGTGCACTGTCATCACCATGTACATAGTATAATAATGTTTAATAAATTTTGCATAATGCTCACATTTAAGAAATTAGTATAACAAAGAATCAAGGATAAAAAACAAAAAATTATCAGCAGTTTTTATATTCCTTTATAGTTCCATAGAATTCTGTGCACCAGCTTTTTAGTACTATGCTGATAAATAACTTTATAATTAATATTGATGATCCACTGCATAGAAAAATCGAGAGCATGCATGATTTTTATAATAAACATTTTGCAAATCTTAGACTTAAATGCTTTAACATCGTCATTGTTATCATCAATTATGCTTCTTCCAAATTCACTTTATGTAATATTCTTTGGAGTTTTTAACATTCCATTTAGTTGAAAGTGAGTACAGTTTTTCCAATAAATAATTTTAGTGAATGGTAGCTTTTATGCCTATAAGGTTTGAACTGCATAAAAATACTAGTTGAAGACAGGATTAATAAAAATCTAAAACCAAATGATTTCATTATAAATATTAAAGTATATGAAATGTATTTTTGGCAAAATCAATATGCTTATTATGCTGCATGGCTGATTATCTTATGTCACTTCAGATATAAAATACCTATAACTCTGGAAATTAACTGAAAGAGCAACTGGTGGTATTTTTGGCATCATTGAAACTCACTACTTACAAGCATATCTAATTTTTTCACTTCTTCAGAAGTAGCACAAACAATTTGCTGAAAATTTAAGAATTAAATTTCTATGCAAAATAAAAATATAACTTGTATTATTAACTTATATTCCATATATATGAAAGAAGAATTACATAAAGTGTGCCATCGTAGCTCAGAGCTGTGTCCTTCCAACAATTTTTTTTCAAAGAAAGCCTCAAATCTGCAGGAAATAATTTGAACATGGGTTATTAAGAACATATGTTTTTTATTCAACAATATTAACCAAACATATCTATATTCTTGTTTTTACAATCAATAATTTTGTAAAAACTGGTGCTAGCAATTCCTTTAAGCACACTAGATATTTTAAGAAATTTTAGCTTAACAGCCTTTAAATGTTTTTGGTTTATCATTCATGAGAATGTTAAATCTTATTTCCTTGAGTAAAATTGACCAAGTTTCAGAAAGAGTGCCATACCCAGGATGTTTTAACAGTTCTCGCCATGACCAAGAAAACACAATTTTTCATTTTTCATTTATTTTTCACCATAGACACCTTGTAACTTAATATATTTAGTCCAACAATTCTCCAACTTTTTAATATCCTCAGTAAAGTAGATTTGTTCAACTGTAAAAAATTAGCATCTTTCTCAGCTTCAACCCCATCATTTGATGTGAATCTTCATCTACCCAGCAACAATATCAGATGTGTGTGGAGGCACATATTGTGATGAAAGAGAACTTTCCTTTATGCTAAATGTGGACATTTAGCCTGAATAGCATCATTTGGTTGGTCCAATAGTGAAGCTTAGTACTCCGGTTCTGTCCTTCTGGAGGTAATCTACAAGCACCACACCATGAGAATACCAGAAAACTGTTAGTCATGCCTTTTCTTGCAGATGAAATCATTTTTGCTATTTTTGGTGCACTTTCACCCATTGCTACTCACTGTTTTGTCTGCTCTTTCGTTTCTGGCATGTAGTGATGAAGTCATGTTTCATCTGCTGTTATGAATTGTCAGAGAAACTTACTGGAATTGGGTTTAAATAAGTCTAAACACCCTAGTGAAATGTTCATTCGAATGAGTGTATGGTCCATTGTTAACAAATGTGGTACACATCGAGCTGAAATGTTTTTCATACCCAAAACTTCATGTATAATGTAGTGGGCATGGGTTAATGATTTCTTTGTATTATCAGCCAACTCGTGTACCTACCTTCAATTGGTGATCACTAAGAACGACATTGTGAATTTTTGTCACAATATTATCTGTCGTAGCCTTTTGGGATACACTAAGCGCTCATCATCTTGCATGAATATATGACAATCATAAATTCAGCAGCCAACATTTTAACTGCTGAAAACTAAAGGGAAGTGTCTTTTAATGTGGAATGTAACTCCTTTTGTATTCCTATTGGGGTAAAACCCTTCAAAATGAAGTGTTTTATTCACAACTCAGTTTTATTCATTATGTAGAATATATTAATTCTAGTTTGCTTACACGATTGTCACAAACAAGTGACTACACTTACTCATCTAAAACTTTGCAGTGTGGCACATAAAGTGATACACATCATTTTTGGAGAGATAAACATGATATAGAAATGGGAGTGAAATTATTGAAATTTGTAGATTAACCCGTTAAGCTGGGAATATGGGAAAAATTTTATATAAAAAATATGAGGATAAGGTTATGAACTTTGAGATCCTAACAGAAGACAAATTAATCCAGAAGTTCATAAAATGTCCACGAGAGTTACAACAAGTCCAGCCAACCAACAATGAAACCGACAGTCGACTCGCAACTGAGGATGCAGGCAAAAGCCTGCAAAACTAGTTTTGCATAATTCAACAGTAAGTGGAGCATAAGATTATCAAATCAATTCACTAGATAATTAAGAGTTAAGTTACTCACAGGACTGTTTAACTTAATTATGGCTAAGGAAAGTGTAGCAGAAAGTTGGAGCAATCACCTACCCAATATACAAAGGCAAGGGAAGTATAGGTATGCCAAAAAAGGTTTTGCATTATTATCAAATGTTGAAAAAGTTTTTTACAGGCATTTTGACAAATTGGCTACAAAATTGGGTTGAGAAATATAAAATTATTTCAGAATTCCAAATGGGATTTCGCAGGGAGAGACACACAACAGATAATATATTCATTATAAAAATATTAGTGGACAAATATTTAAAAGATAAGAAAGGAAAACTGTACATGGCATTTGTTGACTTAGAGAAAGCATATGATTGCATAGAATTACAATTGTTATGGGATAAATTACCGAGTAAGGGAGTAAGTTTTCATATGGTAAAGATTCTTAAAGCATTATACAGAGAAATACCTTCTGTGTGAAAGATGGGGAAGGAATGGTAAGGAGAGAAACAATTCAAGAGAAGGGGTTAAGACAAGGGTGTAAGTTAAGCCCAGTGCTTTTTAATTTGTTTATTGATGATATTTTAACAGAGATAAAAAAGAATAACAATTCATTGCCAGTTATTAATAATGTCACAATCCCGGGGTTATTATTTGCAGATGATTTAGTTGTTGGATCCATCTCAACAATTGACTTAAAGCATTCCTTGCAGCAAATAGACAAATACTGTAATGATTGGAACTTGAAGGTAAATCAGGAGAAGACTCAAATAGTAGTATTCAAGAAAGGAGCAAAATTGAGTAAAAAAGGAGTTAAAGAATATAAGGTAGTTAGGGATTGCATTTATCTAGGAGTTAAAATTGATGGTGGCAAATGGGAAAAGCAATAAAAATTAGCTTTGGCAAAAGGGAAAGGAGCATTGGCAGCATTTAGAAGTTGTAAATATAAAATACCAGATATAAATGTTAAGTGGTTGGAAAAAATTTATAGTATGGTGGTCGAGGCAAAAATGTTGTATGGTATGGAAATGTGGGGACTGGAAGGAGGATGGGAAATTGTGAATGTTGTGCATAGGATGTTTTGTAGAGAAATTTTAGGTGTACCAAGTACATCAGCAAGGGAATTGCACAAATTGAAATGGGAAGAGTGGCAAGGAAAGGTATGATTATGGAAAGAGCTCTCAAATATTGGTACAGAATCGTAAACTTAGATGAAAGAAATTTGTTAAGGAAATGCTTAGAATTTCAGGAAAAGAGTATAAGGTGCAATGGGTGGAGTGATAGTCTTAGGATAATTCTGGAGAACAATGGAATGGGGACATTTGGAGCGGCAGGGAGAATAATGAAAAAGGTTTTTGGAAAGTAGTAAGAAAGAGATTGGAAGACATAGAAATACAAAAATTGTTTAGCGAGATAGCAGGCAAAAGATCTTTAGTATTTTATATACAGATGAAAAATAAATGGGAAAGGGAGAAGTAATTGATAAAGCAAATAAAGAACAAAGAGAGGGCATTGCATGGTTAAGAGCAGGTGTGTGGAGATTAAAAGGAATAAGGAAAGGGTTTCCTCAGAATCAGTGCCCAATATACGGGGGAAAGGAAAATATGGAACATAATAGTGTTTGAGTGCAAAGGGATGGAACTCAGGAGGAAAAAGTTTGTAAACGAGAAATGGTTTAAATTAGATAGAAAAATAGTCTTAACAAAAATCTTCAGTAAGATATCAGGAATGTACTGAGTAAAGTTAAAAATAAATGGATTAGGGTACTAAGAAGGGAAATAAATCAAATAATTTAAAGAATTGCATTTGATTAATCATATTAGGATGTAGATAAATGTGATTATGGTTGGGAGTGGGTTATAATTTTATTAAATTTGAAATGTAGCATTTAGTATGCATTTGAGAAATATTCATTATTAGTTTGTATAGGCTGTACCTAGCTATAATGGTATAGGTAGAGTAATGAAAAATTTTTATTTAGGACCTTGGATTGGGTCGAAGCCTGGTCCTGTGAAATTCCAGTAGGCTGCTGCTGATGAACTTGGGACTGGGGGCCGATGAAATCATGGGGTGGAAATATTGTATTGTTCAATTATATTAGAACTCAGATAAAGGTGATGGAATAAACTAATTATTGTATTTATATATTTTATAATTATGAATAGTCATACCCTAAAATGGCTTGGGTCAGATAGGTGGAGGCCCCCTGGTAGTTTGTATTTGTATTTTTTGTATTTATTCTTAGCATATCAATAAATTTCAATCTCAATATTAAACTAAATAATTATCCCTCTAGAGGTCTCCATTCATATTGATTAGTCCCATCCTTATTCCTTGGGAAAAATTATTCCGTAATTTCATCTGTACTCGTAACTTAACTCTTACCCAAAAGTAACAACTATATAATGCTATGTTTAAGACATCAAAACCTACTAGCAAGCAACTTAAATCAACTGACATAATTCAGAAATAACATTTTTTAATACATGTGAATTCCCTGAATTATCTTGACCTCTCATTCTATTATAGATAAACAAGTTATTAGCCTCGCAAAAATCCAATCTTTTTTTCATTTAATACAGAAATAAATTAAGCTTTGATGCCATTCAAAGCCTAATTTATATTCTACTGTGCTGGATTTTTCTTCATTACAAATACCAATTTTCATACAGAAAATTTGCACTTTGCCAACTTTCAAAGTGGGAGCACACATCAAACATGTCCTTCACCATCCATATTTCACAAGAACTTTTCCTTGGTAGTAAGGATTTTATTAAAGTCTCCTGTTCTATGCTTACCCACTTATAAAAATTGTTTGTATCTCCAGTTAAATATGTTATTGTTGTTCTAATGTGCAGGATTTTGATCCATCAATTTTTCCCTGGCCAGCCAATATAATTTGTGTATTTTCCCGTCAGGTGCAGCTTTCCTTAATTCTGTACATTCTAATAGATGTTCTCTGTTTAGAATCTTGTCTGTATTGCAGATCTTACATGTGTTGTAATTCATAAAACCAAAACTGTATAGATGTTCTGCCAGGCAAAAATGTCCAGTGGCCAGTCTAAAATGAGCAACTGCTTCCTTCCTTGGTAGATTTTTATGTTATGTACTGTTTCTTTTTTATTAGAATAATTTTTATTAGATATTTCCACTTGTACATTATGTTGATATTTTTGTTCTCTGGTCGTTTTGATATTTTTTAATTTTGCATTTAATCCACAGGACTTTATTGGTTTTGAATATAGCACTGCCCCCTTTTTAGCCAGAAAGTCTGCAATCTTGTTACCTATCACTCCCACATGTGCTGGTATCCACAGTAGTACTATTTTTTGAAATTTTGTATGGAGTAATCTATAATAAGATCTCAAGTCCCTTACATTGTAAGACTCATATGAACTATCATATCGTTCTATAGCTTGTATAGCAGAAGCTGAGTCAGTGAGAATCACTACTTTATTTTCTTTTATACCAGTCCTATTGTATATCTGTTCCAGCGCTTGTTGTATTGCCACCATTTCACCCTCATAGCTTGTGGATTGTCTAGGCAGTGTAAAATAATACAAAAAATATTTACAATATATACCACCTTCCACATTATTTCTCTGTTTGTCTGCAGATCCATCTGTGTGAATTCTAAGCCACTCTGTTTCAGGGAATTGGTTGTGTAAATGTTCAAGTGCTATAGTTCTGCATACCTCTCTTGAGTCTTCTTGTTTATTTAATTGTTTTGTCATTTTTTTATCTGTTACAGTTTTAATGTAATTCATTGGATTTGTTCTTGAGGGATATGGGATGTTCTTCTCTGCCAGGTTTAAATAATTGCAATTCTTCTCTAAGTAAGCTGTGTTTGTGATCTGTATTTTTAATTTGTGTTCTTTGGGTAGTTAATGGAACCATTGATGTTTACTTCGGTTTGTTTTTAATTTTATGTATAATTGTGCTGCTTGTGTATCAATGCTAGCTTTCATTGGATTATTATTTCCGGCCAGAGGTGCATTTACTGGTGTTGTTTTCACGGCACCTGTTATCAGTCTTAAACATTGATTTTGGCATTTCTCAATCTTATTAATTTTTGCTTCTGTTGCTGTTAATGGTGGCTCACATCTATGATTTAGTACTGGTTTTATATATCTGTTATATGTTTTATTTAAGACTTCCATTGAGCTGCCCCATTTAGATCCAGCTAATCTTTTGAATATATTACTTCATTTTGTGGCCTTTTCTGTGATATTTTGTATATGGTCTTTCATTTTTAATTTTCTATCGAGTGCTATTCCCAAATATTTTATTTCTTCTGCATATTCTATTTGACTTCTGTTAATTTCAAGTTTTAAGGTTTTTTTCCTTTCATAAAAAATTTTCATGTTGTAGACTTGATATTTAATTTTGGCTGCATTAATGGTCATATTATTTAATTTTGCCTAATTTACTAGTTTATCTAAGACATTTTTTATTTTTTCTTCTAGTCTGATAAATACATTCTTATCATTTTTTTCAACTGACCATATAACTACATCATCTGCATACATTACACTGTTTATTCCATTGTTTTATAGTCTTTAGCATATTGTTAATATATATATTAAATAATAATGGACTGGATACTGCACCCTGTGCCACCCTGGTTTTGAGTTGGGTGTATTTGGATAATGTATTCTTCCATTTAATTGCAATCCATCTTTGCTGTAGGAATCTCATTCCATACTAGATCAAATGCTGTTTGAAAATCTATGAATACTGAACTATTGACATAATGTTAGCTAGTTTTTTTTTTTCATATCCCCTATTAGTCTTGACGTTTGGTGAACTGTCGAATATTGTCTTCTAAATGCAGTCTGTTCTTCTGTTAATAAGTTGTTTGTTTCAAGGTAATATATTAATCTATTAACTACCATTTTATCTGCTATTTTTCCAGAATTGAGGTCAATGATATAGGTCTGTAACTTTTTGTTTCATTTGTAGTTTTTCCTGGTTTTAAAATCGGTATTACCAATGCTTTGCACCAGCTTGATGGCATATTCTCTTGTTCAAACCATATTTTATTAACAATTTCTAATATCTTTTTTGCTCTTGTTCTAAGATTCTTAATGTACTCCGGATGTATAAGGTCTGGTCCTAGTTTTTGTTTTATTTTTTAGTGATTTCATTGCCTGTTCTAATTCTTCCAATTGGAACTTCAAATCCAGAGATACTGATTGCATTTTTTCTATTTCTATCGTGTTGGAATTTTTTAATGTTCTATTGTCTTTTGTCAGGTGTTTTCCTAGTGTATTAACTTTCTTATAATGTTGGTTAAATTCATTAGCTTTATCTTTTTTATTGTATGTCTTTTTTACCTTTTTTAACATATATACTTTTATTACTATTGTCGCACTTTCCGCTAACATTATTAATGTGCTTGTATACTTTGGTACTATTGGTTCTATAGTCCAACCCAGTTAAGAATTTATCATAGCATAGTCATTTGGATACGACTAATTCTTGTCTGTAGATCGCATCTTTTTTCCTCCATTCTATTACATCTTCCTTATTTTTATTGTTTTGTACTAAATCTCTAGCACTATTTCTTTCTGCTTTTAGTGTTTCTAAAATTTTGTTCCAAAAAGGTTTATATTTTTTTGGTTTTCCTCGGGGGATGTTTGTCTTTGCTGATTCTAACATTATGTAATTAAATTCCTTTATCACTTGATTTATGTTCTTTGTTAAATCTAATCCTTGCTTTCAATATTTTTTTATATCTAGTCCAGTTAGCTTTTTTAAAATTTCAGGTCTATCGTTTTTCAATATTTGGACTATGTTTCTTAGTACCCGTGATTGTGATTATAGCTCTATGTCACTTCCTCCATCTTCAGTAACTAATCTCTAGTTAAATATTTATGTTAGCTTTTATTCTTTTGAATAACTTGTTCAAATACCAAAAACAACTGTTAATATAACATACAGTTAATATCTTTAAAGCAACAAATGGCTATCTACAATATCCCCTTGTAAAAAACTGTTCCTAATGTAGATGAGACAAATTTTCTTTTAGGTTTACATTGGACAGTAACATGTAAGCCTGCTGTTAGAAAACTGCAAATATTTCCCCTTGCATTATTTATGTGCCCTTATCATTCAAGAGGAAAATAATATCACCAACTACAACAACAACAACAACAACAACAACAATTATTATTATTATTATTATTATTATTATTATTATTGTTGTTGTTGTTGTTGTTGTTGTTTTGTTATTGTTGTTGTAGTAACAATGATGTAGATGATAGTTTATTCACCCATGGAAATGCTATACATGTTTCAGGTGTGGTCACATTGTAAATTATATTATCAACTTTAATTTCCTAATATTAGCTTTGAGATTGATTATGTTCTTACTACTCAGTGAGTGAGAGAAATTTTAATTCTGTTTTCTATGATAAAGTCTACACAATAACAGCTATGACTTAACATGTTACAATTACAAGAGACTATATCTGGCAATTTCCTACAGTATGCTA
Organism: Metallyticus violacea; assembly: GCA_030762175.1. Taxonomy (NCBI): domain Eukaryota; kingdom Metazoa; phylum Arthropoda; class Insecta; order Mantodea; family Metallyticidae; genus Metallyticus; species Metallyticus violacea. The sequence goes on from CM060846.1 coordinate 240,149,034, forward strand.
TTTACATTACATGTTTATTAGATGTATATTGCATACATACTAAATTACAAGAAGGAATAATTCATCACTTCTGTATATACTTATTCTTAACATTTTCAGCACCATTTTAAAAGAGTTTCTTGCATAGATTTTATGTATTCTTGTAATTTATTGAATAATATAGTTCCTCTGATGTAGGAATTTTTTCTATTGCCGATTTTGTTATGGTTCCTCTATGATAATTATTAAACCCCTAATGTTATGTGGATAATTTATTTTTTTTAATGTACTGTTAATTTCATTCTTTTTAATTAACAATATAACATACACATAAAGCGAAGCTACTATTAAAAATGCTGATTTTAATTACTTTTTTTACATACTGTCAACTTTTTAGATTGTATATACAATGTAAAATTTTTGTATTATCAGTATCCTATTTAGGTTTGCAGTAGTTGTTCCGCCCTAGATTTCAATTCCTTACTCAATAGTGACTGTAATATTCCATGAAATACTAACTTTAAAAAGTGTTTTCTAGATGGTTTCATCATGTTCTCAGCAAATATAACCATGAGGCTGATTTTTATCAAAGGATGTCTATATGTTTATTAAAGTTCAAAATTTTAACAATATGAATTCCTAGGAATTTTGTGTTTTTTACTTGCTCAATAACTGAATCATATACTGTTTTACATAAATTTTCTTGTTCCATAAGCTGAAATAGAATGCTTTTTGTTTTATCTGCATTGAGTGTAAATTAAGAAGCTTTTAAAGAATTATATAGTTGTAGTAAGGATAATGAAGCTTTAATTCCCAGGTGGTTTTTTGTGCTGGCGAAGAGTTCGGTATAAGTGTGCTTTTAAGATAATTATAAAATTACATATTATAGAGGAGATGATCACAAATTATAAATGTAAGTTTTAGGAAGTATAACAGACATAGAAAAACTTCATTTTGTGATCAAGATAGAATGAATTGCCTCCTGTAGTTTTCATAGTTCTTTAAACTTCTCTATTTAAAAGCAACTACAATATTGTTATTAACTGATAATTTTATTTAATTTGAAGCTACCAATGATTTCCATTGTTTATTGGTAAATATTCATTAATTTAATTTACTGATGATTGACTGTGCTTCACTGTGCAAGTTCCATTTTACATTTTAATTTAATTCATTAATTTATTAATTTATTATGGAAATGTGTACTGTACGATAATTTATTGTAAAAACTATAAGTATTTTAATGCTCTAATTTAAATTATCTTCAATATACTTATTTATTGATAATTTTATTTAATTTTTTATACTGAAGCTATCACTGATTACCATTTGTTGTTGTTGTTTCATTAATTTATTCATTCATTATGGAAATGTGTATACCAGATTTATTCTAAAAACTATATGTTCATTTTATTGTACATTCTTTCGTACTTCCCTTAGCCTAATTAACGTTACTTCTGCTAAACTTCTTTTAATTTGAAAAAATTGTTCAGGCTTTTAATTTCTGTAGCATATTTGGGATAAAAAAAGAATAAATAAATTGTTCTCCAATGCTTCCATATTTCCATTAAAAATCTGCTGCCTTAGTTTTAGTACTATGTTTTACTATTGTGAAATGCTCTTAAATAATGTTCTTTTTTAGAAATGCTGATAAAATTCCTTACAGGATATTTTGGCTACATTAGCTGAGAGCATAATTGTAAATAGTTATTACATTAAATAAATTTTTTTTATTTATAGATATTCCAAGCAAACCCGGTACACCTGATATTGTAGACTGGGATGTAGACCGTGTAGACTTGAAATGGAAGGCTCCCAAATCCAATGGTGGGGCTCCTATAACTGGATACATAATTGAGAAAAAAGAGAAATTCAGTATGTCCTGGGATGAGATATTAACTACATCAGTAAGTTATGTAATGGAATTATATTTTATTCTCCTCATACCTCTATAGTTTCTATCCTTTTATGCTTATTTTCTGTTTTTATCTTTTCTTTTTCATTAATAATAGTTGTGCATGTTGCAATATGAATTTAAAAGGAAAGGAAATGATAATTTTCTCATAGTGGAAGTTATCAGAAACAGAAAAACGTACTTAAAAAAACTGCCTTTTTTTTTTTTTTTTTTTTTTATTAATATAGTGTTGGCTGTCAGAGTCACACATGTGTGCATACATGCATATGTACATACTTCTTTTATATTTAATCTGATTCCATATTAGCGATGAAATTGCTGCAGAATACAGACAAATTTTCTTGTATAATTGGTACACCTGTTGCTGTAAAGCTTATGAAAGAAGCATGATTAATACTAAATTGCAATTGTGCTTATTTAATAAATTTAAGTAAAGTCATTCCCTATACATTCCATTGCCTGAATATTCACTTTTATGCCATTACATGTATATAAAAGATTTCACTAACTTTTTGGATATGTTTGAAAATTACGCAAATCTTATGTCCATTAGTTCTATTTTGAAAATTCATTATGTAAGTAATCAAGTCTACCTAAAAAGCAAGTCAATTAATTTTATACAACTAAATAGATTAATAACTATATAGCCGTTCAAAATATATCTTTAAAACTAATGAGTCAAAGTTATAGTTTTGCTTTTCAACTGGCATAAACAATAATCCCAGTTATGGTCGTGCATCCACAAGAATAAGAAAAGGTTTATACAACAAATAAATACTTTTCTATCAGAAATATACAGGTGCAGAATTTGTATTAGTTGTTGCCACTAATGAATTATTGCCACTCGTTTGCTATAAAATTATTGCCTTAGAAACTTCTATAGTTTGTAAAAAAGTGACATCATCCTAAATCTAAAACTATGGTCAGAATTTTCCTAGCTCTAATAATTTAGAATTTGACAATATGTTGATGTGATATATAGCTATTGAGAATTTAACTGTGGGTATTTTAAACAAACATTAATAAACTTTACATTATTTCCTTGATAGACAGCAACCTGTGTTTGCAATTATGCTTCAAAGTTCTAGAAGATATTGTAGTTCATTCATATTAATATAGAAGAAATAAGGAACAAGGAGAACATTTTTTTTGTTTGTTTTTTTTTTTTTTTTGTTTTATTTACGGAGGCTCTTTAACATCTCAGGTCATCAAAGTCCTATTCAATTCCGGGGGTGAAATGACTGATAAATTTTGCTCAGAGGCCTCTTCTTTCAGGCTTGAGGTACTTTTATTTGCCGTAAATCAACGACACGTGACTCGCCACTTTACTTCCCTTCCGAAGGAAGCCATACTTTTTATGCTTGTAAAAACCCTGGCTGGGATTGAACCCATGATCATGGGTCTACAAGGATAACAGGGACATAACTACATAGGTCCTTCCATTTTTAAAGTTTAATGCACTTTTCTTTCTTTTTTCATTTAATTTTTAAATTGTGGTGAATAAACCTTTCGATTGAATGATTATGTTAGACTGTTAATATATTAAAAATATATAATGGTATTTTATAGTAATTGTATATGGTAATACTTGAAATGTTGCCCTTGTTCTACTGAATATTAAATATTTCAATTTTTTTTTTAAAATGCAAAGACTAGTTCTGAATTCTGTGTTTCCAACATTCAATTACCCATTTTATAAAAATAATAAAAAAAACATATTTTTTGTTAAAAGGTTAGATTTTGCATAATAACACTGTTATTGATTGTGCACCATAGAAATGTAGTTATATTTACAGGATTCAATGGTGATATAAAGTTACTAAAATATAATAACGATTTCATATCACACAAAATATATTATATTCTCAGCTCTATGAATACTACAGTCCTTATTTTCAACATATTTTTTTCTGAATATTTGGAGGCTTGTTTTCAGAAATATCCTGAGCAATAATTTAAATTGATTTTTGGATTTAGCACAATGATTTCATATTAAATTACTTTATATGATTTAGACAGTAATTACAAAAGTAAAGTTGGCTAGCTGATATAATTATTTATTTTAATTTTATTCTTAATTTAGTCACCTGACACAGAGGCAAGAGTACCAGGTCTGAAGGAGGGAAACCAATATCAATTTCGAGTTAGAGCTGTAAATAAAGCTGGTCCTTCAGAGCCCAGTGATCCAACAAACCCACATATTGCTAAGGCTAGATTTTGTAAGTACAAACCTAAAACTCTTCTTTTGGATAATTTAATATAAAGTACTTCAAACATAAAAATGTGTGAAATAATTTAAATTTAGGTTAAAAGGTGTTTTTATCATATTAGGCATACTCTGAAGTTAGTACTAAAATTTAATTAATTTTAAGTTAAACAAAATATAACTAATGACTGTCATAAGTATGGTAGCATTAAGATTTGTATTAAGTAGATTCTAGAGCGCCATTAAATTTTATGATCACTTTCTTAGGTTTTATTTTACTGACTATTTATATAATTTCAAGATTTTTATTTATTTATCATGGCTTACAGTAACAAAAATATTATTTGAAATGGATTTAGAATCATTTACCTCAATGGCTCCTTAAAAATGAGGTATACCACTGAGTACATTTTGGCTCCACATATATTTCGGCATATTATTTGTTGAACTAACACTTGAATGACTGAAACCCAAAAATTTGCAAACATTTGTTTTTTTCAAAATTTTTTAAAAATTGTAAATGTTTAAAAAAGTTTTCATATGGAACTAACACAGTGAAGCTCATGTGAATTGAATCTGTCGTCTTAACACTCTTCATGCTTCACTAACCTTTGTGAACGGTTGTTGTTGCATAGTATCAGAAGCAATGTTCCGCTCTGGTGAAACTTTTATGAACTTAAAATTTATATTTTCTTCTTTCAGAATGTCAAAATTCATCAAATGATCCTTATGTTTGTAGATGTAAATCTTTTCCCAAATATCCAATTCTACTGGTCCCTGTACAGCTCTCAATAATTCAACTTTTTTCTTTATATCATGATTTTCGGTCCAAAAGTGATATGCCACCGCTGATTTTTCTATTTGTTTGTATTTTAAATTCCTCATATGTTCTTTAAGACGTATCCCCACATTCCTCTTGGTTTTTCCTATGTAGATCTTGTCACATTCAGCACATGAAATCTTGTAATTCCTGATTTTTTCTCCTTTGGAGTATTATCTGTAGTATTGTCTTTCAAAATGTTGTTTAGACTAAATTTATTAGTGGGAGCCAATTTTATGTCATCTTTAAATATTTTTTGAAATTTATACATCACTGTTGGGTTATACGTGAATTTTTTAAAGGACATTTTTTCTTTAACTGTTGATAATGTAGTGCAATTTTCAATTCTTTTCTTCTTCTGGAATTTTTTAATCTTATTATGTATTAAGTCTTCATTAAAACCATTTAAAATTGCTATTTCTTTAATTTTCTTATATTCCATGTTATATTCTTTTTTACTGATTGGCAAATTGATCATTCTGCATATCAGACTATTAAAATTTGCATGTTTGTGAGCCATAGGATTAAAACCATTTTCTTTGATATAATTATCTGCACGTGTGTCCTTTCTATATATGCCAAATTTAAGGTTTTCTTTACTTTTTAAAATTTTTATATCCAAAAAAGGCAGCATATTGTCTGTTTCTATTTCATGTGTGAATTTTATATCTTTATCTTGAATATTCAAAATCTTTAGTGCATCTTCAATTAACTTTTCATTAACTATGGCAAAAACATCATCAACATATCTGTACCAACACTTAAAGAAGTGTGGAAAGGCTGAAGTAATGTGTGTTTCAAAATTACTCATGTAAAGATTTGCCAGAAAAGGAGATAGAGGACTGCCCATGGTCAAGCCTGTTTGTTGTTTATAAAAATGTTTATCAAATGTAAAATATGACTGATTAATACAAATGTTTGTCAGATGTATGTACTCTTTTCTGTGTGTTTCATTGATTCCTATTTCTTTTAACCATTTTTGTAAAATGATTAAAAGCTTTTCTCTGGGTATACTGGGGAACAATGAAATCACATTAAATGACACTAGTGTATCTGTAGGTAATAATCTAATATTTTTTATTTCTTCAATTAATTGAATAGAATTATTTATGCTTCTGCTTTTGAACTGTGGTAATTCATTGAATCTGTCTGATAGCCATTTTGCTAGGAAATATGTGGGGGTGTTAATAAATATTGTTTATGATTGGTCTCATGCTCATTATTGGTTTGTGAATTTTTGGTAAGCCATATATACTTGCTATTTTTGGATTATTTGTGATTAAGTTATATTTACTTGTGTCTGGAATAATTGTACTTTTTCTTATGGCTTCATTAACTATTTTCAAGCATTTATTTAATGGATCTGATTTGACTTTGGTTAAATTCCTTTTTGTTCAATAAGTTTAACATGCTGGTGGTATATTGTTCTTTGTCTAGGATTACTATTGTATTTCCCTTATTTGCTTTTTTATACACTACTCCTTTTGAGTTAAGGCTCTTGATAATATTTTTGTAATAGTTAATTCTGATAGGTTTCTTTTTGTTCATTTCTTTTAAGACTTTTTCCGATTTTATCCCAATTCTATGCTTGTCTTGGTTTGTTAAGTTATTCATGGCTATTTCAAGAACTGCCACATGTTCTTCTACATTATTTGAAAAGTCTACACAGGTTTTTAGACCTTTGTTGAGGAATGCTGTTTCTTGTTGGTTGAAAGTTTTGTGAGATAAATTTACTACATAATTTGGTTTTGGCTTTAATCTACTGATTTTCTTTGGATTTTGATTTAAGTTATTAATTTTTTTCTTTTGTATGTTTACTTTATTCGTTACTTTCCATTCTATATGATCCAGTGCTTTCCTTAACATATTATCCCAAATGACATAACCTAACTTTTTGGTAATAACTAAATATTTTTCATACATTTGAAGATCTATATTGGTTAATGTTTTATAATGTTTAGCCGTTATATCTGTATCACCTTCTTTTCTGCTGCTAATTGCTCTGTGCTGTTACGATTAAATTTCACTGTTCTTCTTACGAATTTTGAACAGATATGATTTTTGAGACATAGGTTAAGGAAACGTATATCTGCGATTAAAAGTCTACTTTTTTCTTTCAGATTGATATACTTTTTGATATCTATTTTCATATGATCAAAATCTCTATTAAAATTCATAATGTTACGTAATGTATCCATATTGACAACAACTTTAGTCTTGTTTCAATATGGCTTGAAGCCTACTAATCAAAATTTTTTAAAAATTGTAAATCTTTAAAAAAGTTTTCATATGGAACTAACACAGTGAAGCTCATGTGAATTGAATCTGTCGTCTTAACACTCTTCATGCTTCACTAACCTTTGTGAATGGTTGTTGTTGCGTAGTATCAGAAGCAATGTTCCACTCTAGTGAAACTTTTATGAACTTAAAATTTATATTTTCTTCTTTCGGAATGTCAAAATTCATCAAATGATCCTTATGTTTGTAGATGTAAATCTTTTAGTTAGTTGAGCATGAAGCATGAAGAGTGTTAAGACGACAGATTCAATTTGTTTTTTTGTTAAATTCATTTGGTGTATTTAGCAGCTGTCGCATGTCATGGTTATCATAGTCTTTTCAAATGGGAAGCAAATTGACTTACAGGGAATGAGGCTTGAGTATTTGTACAGCATTGTCTAATAGTGCAATCCCTCAATAGTGTGGATCTGAGCATCAGTTGTACATTTGCATTGAGGCAAGCTCTGAAAAAAGACTGCATTCTCACACGTTTGCACTATCACATTTTAGAGTCTATGCACTACTTGTCTATAATAACTCTGTATCTTATCGCTTGGCAGAAAGAAAAAGTCAGTCACGTACACACACACACTCACACACACACCCTCCCTCCAGAAAAACATATTTTAGTAGTATAAACAGAACAGATAGGTACTGCACAATTCTAATAATGAAAATGTCATGCACTTGGATGATTGTATTAACGTTACTGGTCTGGATAGACATTACTATCAAGCTAACCACAAGGATAAAACTGAATTTTATGTGTTTTATGCAAATATTTGAAAAGAAATATTTATATTTTATTTAAAAAATGCTAGTTTTATGTAGCATAAATGCAAAATATAAACTGAGTTTATCACATCTAACGTTTTAAACATATTTATGAGTTTTTTTGCAGTGCAAATATAGGCATGTGCCTAAAAATCCGAGCCCCAAACAAAACTGTGTAGCAATAATTTTTTACAATATGCACACAGTTAGGGCAATAAACAAATATCTGCATATGTGTACCCTTATACAAAAACCTATGATAAGAATATTGTAGATTGTGGGCTTTATTTACTTTGGTTCATACATTAAATGTGTTTGTATTTGTGTTTCTGTTCACCTCTTTGTTTACTAATGAACAAAAATTAGTAAAAACATTAAAATGACTAAGCTTTTCTAGTAAATGCATGATGTAAAAATGCAATATAACCACTCTTGAAACAAGTCTCAATCTAATTTAGTAGAATGCCTTTCTCTATATTTATCCGGATCTGGAAGCTATGATATTCTTTAATAGCAACAAATTAAAATAAATTAAATACATTATAAGAGCTTTGTATCTAAGTACTTTTTAATTGGATGTGCAATATAAATTCCAACATGTCATTGCCTATTTTATTTATTTTGAAATTGGGTAATTTATTCCAAATACTAAAATAAATGTAATACAGTGTTTTTGATATCATTTATATTTTTGCAATGTTAAAATATACATAAATTGTTTTTTACAGTACGTCCGCTCATCAATCGTGAGAAACTTCAGAAGGTTACTGTGCGTGCTGGCACAACTGTCAAATTTGATGTTGATGTGAAGGGTGAACCCCCTCCAACTATCACATGGATATTTGCTGGAAAACCTTTGGAAAATGGTCCAACATTAAAAATTGACAATGAAGACTACAACACTAAGTTTACCTTGTCTGAAACAATACGGAAGCATACAGGCACCTACACTGTAAAGGCTGAAAATAGCTCTGGAGTTGATGAAGCACCTGTTGACATCATTATTCTAGGTACATAAAAGAGAAATCTTTCAAATGCTTATCACAATTTCTTGCTAACTGAAAATTGTTGTATATAATTAAAAGTAACATAATTTTTTTCTATATAGATAAACCAGATAAGCCATCGGAACCATTGGAGGTCAGTGATATACATAAAGAGGGCTGTAAGCTAAAATGGAACAAACCAAAAGATGATGGGGGCTTACCTCTTACTGGATATGTAGTGGAAAAAATGGACGTTGCAACAGGACGTTGGGTCCCTGCAGGGTTTGTTGACCCTAATAAGACAGAACAGGAAATTACTGGATTAGAACCTAATCATAAATATCATTTCCGAGTAAAAGCAGTAAACGAAGAAGGTGAATCTGAACCTCTTACAACTGATACTGCAATTCTCGCAAAGAATCCTTACGGTATGTGCTCACATTTTACTCTGCTTCTACCAACTGATTTTTCAATTGCATGCATTTAAACCTATCTATTGTATTCTATACATTCTATTTTTTATATTTAAATTAGAAAGCAAAATAAACAATTTTACAGTAATTATAACTTTTTAAGCTTTCTGCAGTATAACAAAGAAATATTTATATACAAGCAGAGATCCCCAAAAATGATGTGATATAAGCTCCTAAATGCAAGATGACAACGCCCTCCCTTCCTACACATCCCCTTTCTTTCTTGCATAGTGTAGATGACAGAATGCGACAATGTATGAATCAACTTACATTTGTGAGCAATTGGTTTTGTTTTGAAATGAACATAGTTAAATCATATGTAAAATTTTGCATTACAAATAAAAATTTAAGTGCACAGTAACACTTGCCGCTTATGACTCAGCTCCCCAATTTTGAAGACCTAGTGATGGAAAGTTCTAGCTTCCCAAGTAAAAATAAACAAATTGGGTTGTTTTTTGTTGGAAAATACATTAATCTACATTAAATAAATATAAACTTCAAAAATAGGCATGCAACCACAATAGATACAAAAATATAAATTAATAATAACAAAACAAGACTTAACATATGCATGTACTCTACACATAATTGCTACTTAAATTTCAATAAGGTCTAATTCCAAATAGCAATAGCCATGAAACACATTCCAGCAGCTTGCTCTCTCTCAACTACTGAAAGTCTGTATTGCATCCATGACAATATTTGCAGTACAGTGCTACATGTATAAGACCCCCAGCTGCTTCCTTTCCTCTTGGCCCACCTGCTGTATTGGGGACTATTTTTGTGGTGGTCATAAAATTCAATTATTGGCGACCTCTGATATAAGGTAAAATGATTCACGCACACACTCACACATCCACTAACATACCTATACAATTATAGCAACTTTAGATTTAAAGGAATATCAGAAGAAATGAAAATGAAATATAAATACATATTTTATTTTACAAATTATATGTGCAATGTATTGCATTTTTATAACAGTGCTCATTAATTTTCTTACATATTTTTTCTAATGTTGTAAGAAGTATATTTATATAAAATGTATTTAAGCTACAAATGAACTGAAAAATAGGATAAGAACAGAGATAGCCTTTTTTTTAATAAGCATACCTTCTTATTTGTAAAATACTTGGCTAGCAGCTTTCTGAGACCATGCATTTTATCTAAATATTTACATTTCTACATGAAAATAGATTGTTACATTCAATTTTTTCATTTTGAAAAATATTAAAGTTATGAAATATATTTTATTTTCATAGAGAAATTTTGTTACTAATATTTTTAAATTTCAGATCCTCCGTCAGCACCTGGTTTACCAGAGATCATTGATTGGAGTGAGAATATGGTAAAGCTGAAATGGGAACCTCCTATTCGGGATGGAGGAGCACCTATAACTGGTAAAAATTCAAAATAATATCTTATGCAAAACTCTAATCTTGATTTGTTTACAGTGTTTGAAATAAATGCAAAATGATGCAAAAGCTTTATTGTTAAGCTAAATATAAAATGGAGGTAATTTTTATATGAAATATGCATGTGCACACATGCTTATTTTGTTGTACAATAATTTGATAGTTTGCAGCTTTAGATTTTCTTTTACAGATACTGAAAAAAAATAAAATTAATGTGATGTTGCTTAAATGTAGTCCCCTAATAACTTTTGAAAAATTTTCCAATAATCATTGCCTTATAATCTGTGTAACATGAAAACAAAATCTTCAGGAATTTAGCAATTATGTTAACACCATTTTCTTTGTAATTCCTAAAACAGTAAGTGCTTCCATGCACAGATTATGATTCAGATTGTCAATCCTTCCAAAATAACAATTTATACCATGTGCAAAATGTAAATGATATAGTTATCTGAGGTTGTGAAGTGCAGACTTCTGCATTAGAGGTCTGTAGTTTTAATCTGAAATCAAACTCTCTGTCAGAATTTTTTTATAGTTATAACAGATATTGAATTTTTTTTCACTTTACTTTTGGAGTAACTATTCATTTATTATTTTAAGATCATTGTGTGATTGAGTCAAACTAACACTCTTATGAAATATATCTTTTTAAAAAGAAATTATTTTAAAAAATATATATGGAACTAACACAGTGAAGCCAAGTCATATGAATCAATTCATGTGATATATGTCATACTAAACATTCTTATTGCTTCACATACCTGTGTGATATTTGGAACCGGTTTCGAAGACCTTTGTCTTCGGCCAAGGAAACAACTGATTGGAGAATCCAACAGCTCTGTAGAGTTGAAGCACTGCCCTGGTGGTGTTTTAATGTACTTATAGTTGGTGTTTTCTACCTTTGGAATATCAAAGTTCATTAATCGATCCCTGTATTTATGAATGTAAATTTTTTCCCAAGTATGTAGTTCTATATGTCCCTGAGTCTCTTTTAATAAATCCACCTTCTTCTCAATCTCGTGGTTATTTGTCCAAAAATACTATGCCACAGCTGATCTATCTGTCTGTTTATATTCTATGTTCCTGAAATGCTCTTCTAAATGGGTGCCTATATTCCTCTTTGTTTTTCCAATATACATTTTTTCATAATTTGCACATGTTATTCTGTAAATACCTACTTTTTTCTCACGTGGGGTCTTTACAGCCGTTTTATCTTTCAAGGTGTTTCCTAAATTAAATCTGTTGAGAGGTGCTAATTTTATATTGAAACCTGTATAACTACTTTGAAATTTTTTCATTGCTTTTGGATGATATGTAAATTTTGTTTGATTGAGGGTGTATTATATAACAATTTAATTATTTTGTTTAATAATTTTATTAAATTATTTTTTAAAAATTGTTTTTTTTATATCTGCTGATAAAGTGATGGTATCTCTGATAAGTTTTATCCTTTTAAATCTTTCCGCCTTTTTGTGTACCAGGTCTTTATTAAAGACATTTAAAATTGCCATTTCTTCTATTTTATTGTATTCTTTTTTAAACTCTTCTTTACTAATTAGTAAATTAACCAAACAATATGTCAAGTTGTTGAACACTGCATGTTTGTGTGTTACATAACAATTTAATACAGAAATATATAATGATATACAATATACAACATTGAATATGATATGACACAATGAAAAATAGTATAAATTTGTTTTCCTTTATTCAACAAAAATTTATTAGTACTGTAATAAACACTCTTGTATAGAATATTAAACAAGCAATTTGTAATTTTCTGGAGGATATACATTTCTTTCAGACACTGGGGTAAATTAATAGACATTTTGAGACCAAAACAAATAAAGATATTCTTATAAAGAAATGTGTCTAACTCTTAAACAAATATATAATGTTTTCCCTAGTGTCAAAAGTTTTTATTGGATTAAATTGTAATTTCTTTCAAAATTCTTTTATGAAAGCCAGAATTATTGCATAAGCACAATTTATTTAACTTAAGTGTTTATGTGAAGTCCATTTTACATTCTTATTGAGTTATATTATCAGAAACTTTGAGTTACTTGTATAGCAGCTTAAGAATATTTAACATATAAGATCAAATATAACATTTAATTTCGTGTCGGAACCAATACAGTGAAGCGACTATTATGTTCTTAATTATCTAGTGATTATAAAGCCTGCAAAACTAGTTTTGCATAATTCAACAGTAAGTGGAGCATGAGATTATCAAATCGACTTACTAGATAATTAAGAATCAAGATCAAGTTAAATTCAGTAACTGAAATTGTAAAATATGGATATTCCTGTGTAAAATAGAACTTATTCTCTTAATGGTGGAACTGAAGACTAAGAGTTGATAAACTTCAGCAACAATTGAAGCTTAAACAAAGTAACAGCTTAAACAAAACAAAAATTATATGTATAAAAAATATAAATACATGTAGAAAACAAAATTTCAAACTTTGAGGAAAATGTTTATTCTTTTAAAAAACTTCTAAGTCCATCAATAATAATTAATAATAAGTACTTGAATATGAATGGTCTAGAAGTAATTTGAACTAGAGGGAATTTGTAATTCTCTAGCAGATCATAGTTCACAGATTTTCTTTTGGAAAAGAAAATTTAATGTGTATATCATAATGATAAAACATATGTTGTTCCTTGGTGTTGGTATTTTGTTTTCACTATATTTGTGGCAATAACAATATTGTCACATTGATAGTTATTTTTATTTCATATTTAAAATGAAAACCCTCTGCTGCACATTAAAATAATACATATGATATGTGTCAACAATGACTTATAATATGGATGTATTTTGAAATGCGTATTCTTTGATGTCAGGTTATGTTATTGAGATGCTTGACAAGTATGGAGGAGCATTTGTTAAAGCAGCCGAAATTTCTGGTAATGTGTGCCAAGGGACAGTTCCCAAACTGGAAGAAGGCAATGTTTATCAATTCAGAGTAAGAGCTGTGAATAAAGCAGGACCTGGAGATCCTAGTGAGGAGACAAACCCACATACAGCCAAAGCAAGATATTGTGAGTATGAATTTTCTAAATGAAGATTTAGCCTTTAATATTATACATTTAGCAATTAATACATCATATAAATATCTTCATTAACACATTAGAGTATATATTATTTGATTCTTCTTGTATTTTATACAGTTTGAACTCAGTTGCATCAATAGATTTATGAGTGGTATATTATTTAATAATAAGTAATTATGTTGTTGTTTTTGTGCAGTAAAACCACATATTGATCGCACAAATTTGCAGAATCTTGTAGTCAAAGTTGGCTTGACATTGTCATTAGATGTTAACATCATAGGAGAACCTCCTCCAGAAGTGACATGGTTGTTTGAAGGAAAGGTATGTTTATGTATTATTTATTAATATCTTATAGCTTCTATGACTTTATCAGTTTTTAAACAAGTTGCTTTGGTACTTTACAGGAGTTAAAATCAGACGACCTTCTTCGCATTGATAATATTGATTATAACACTAAATTCTTTATTCTGAGAGCAAAACGTGTTCACAATGGAAAGTACACAATTATAGCCAAAAATTCTGTTGGTGAAGATAGAGTAGACCTGAATATTGCAGTGCTAGGTAAGTATATAAAATGTACTTACTACAATTTTAGGTACACATTTTTCACACTATTATAGACTTGCAACTTCAATTTTTTTTTTTTTTACTGTTTTCATTATATAAATGGAGATGTATAGAGCAAAATTTAATTGGTTATTTTAAAACTCCTAAGCAGTGAATGAACAGTGTTTAACGCCCGTTTTTGCTACAGAGGCACCACAGGTAATGGACACTGATGATACATGAGATGAAATGATATATTGGGAAAGGATTTTATGGAAGGAATCGTTCCAGGCCTAAGTTTAAGGTACCTCCCCAGCATTTGCCATTTATGAGGACTGAGGAAAACCTGGAAAAAACCTCAGTCAGGAAGGACGGTCCTGGCGGTATTCGAACCCAGACCTCCCGCTCACGAGTCCGAGACTTAACGACCTCGGCCACCCGTGGCGGTCCCTAAGCAGTAATAAGGATATTTGATGCAGGAGTAACATAACACAACACTAGTGCATAAATAACCTGGCAATGTTAGTGCCAAATATGCATTACTGACCTTACCTCATTAATCTATTTATATTAAAATTATACCTTAATGAAAAATTACAATAGTAACTCAATGCTTTCTGTACATAAAGAAAGTGATTAAAATTTTGTTGAGGATGTCAGTGATCTACGCAGTCAAACAGTTAGTCGCTAGTAATAATGCAAGTTGAAGCTTTTTTGTTCAGGATCTAAATATAAAATAACTTCATTATATAAATCAAATTGTTAGTTTTAAAGGCTGCAACTGGACAAAAGGAGATAGGCTAAGTTAAGACTGGCTATCTTTCTAATTCCCTCTCTCTTTGCATATTGTTGGCTGAAATTCTGGGAACCTTGTATTTGGTACATTAACTTATTTTAAAGCCTGAATTTAGTTTTTTTAGAAATGTTTTTAAAATATTGTCTTTTGAATTTCATCTCCACTACACTAACTTATTTAAAAGTCTGAATTTAGCCTTTTTTAGGAATGTTTTTAAAATATTATCTTTTGAATTTCATCTCCACTACAATTTGGTATAAAATGTAAAATATTAATTATGCTGCCTTACAATACTCTTTATTTGAAAAATAGCACATATTTAAGCCAATATTGAACACTAGTATAACAAACATTTAAAGAATCTTGTTAAAAAATCAGAAATTGAATTTTTTCTTAGACATTGCATGGTATAACTTTTTTCCTTGCAAGAAAATTTTACTGTAATTAAAAAGTTATATTTTGGGGTAAGACATCTCAATTATGTATTTACAAATAGTGGATCAAATTAACGGTATAAATATAATAAATAAAAATGCTCTTAAATATTTTGTGAATAGAAAATTCTCTATTTCACAATAGTCAATTTACAATTGGTGAGAAAAGTTAGAATCACCTGATTGATTAATGCTTTTAGTTCACAAATCACTTATGCATAAAAAAAATTCATTACTCAATTGCTTTGGAAAAATACCTTGATAGTATATTTTTAACATCTTGGGCACTTATATCAAAATATTTGTTGATGTGGAGTGTTTCACCCAGCTTACACTAAGGCAGCTCATTTACATTTTACTATAAGTATGTTATTTTTGGGAGACTCAGAGCTGCATTTGTTGCAGCAATTGGTCTAATTATATTATGTTCACTGTTCAGGTTGTTGAATGATAAAAACAGTTATTTCTTCATCAGTCACTACATACTTAAAAATTTATCATAGTGTTAGTATTCTAAATGCATTGAATTCTTTCAGTTTCAATAGAACAGAGATTATTCAAATTGTTTTTTTGTCTTTGAATTTACCTAGGTATCAATAAATCCAGTTATTCATTATATATAATTATTTTTTCTTTACCTGCACAATCAATGCAGTGCAAGCTGTAACAGCAGCATCTCTTTTAAGTTATAAACTATTTTAGCTGGCAACAATTTATCTATTCTATGACATATAATTGCATTTTGTTCTTTCATGAATCTAAGCTTTTTAGTTAAATAAGATTGAGTTGATATTTTATACTGCAGTATATCTTCTGTGATTCACAAATGAATACCTAATATTTGATTATGCTTCATTTTAGGCATTACATATTTAAACTAGGCTTACTTCATTTGTTAATTGATTTTTGCTCCATATTCACTGATGTTCTAATCCTTTGTTACATGTTTTGTCACTTTTCTTTACTTTTTATTTGTTATTTCCATTCTTTATTGTTTTCTCTCTTTCTTCTTTTCAATTTTGCAATTAAAGAAGGATGCAAAAGTAAGTGCTGGAAATTAGTCTTGCAAATTATTTTTTTATTACTGGACAATAAATTATAAAATTATTATTTTTGCTATCACTAAATTCAAGTACAGTAACCACTGAAAGTTCCACTTGTAATTTGTCTGCTTACTCTATGTTTCTTAAAATATCTACAAATAATTATGTTCCTTTTAATTGAAAATGTGCATAACTAAGTTAAACTTTTATGAATGTTTTCTTTACATTTTATATGAATGTGTCAGCAACTAGGCTACAGCTTTATAGTCTCATATCTATTTTTACTAATAATTTTGGTTGTCTAAGGGTAACAAATTTTCCTCTTCATGCATTCATACTGACAGCTATTAATGTATTTTTCTGTGCATAATGAAATAAGAATACTTTAAGCCATGGGTCCCATGTCATAGTTTTATGACACATTAAAGAATATCATTCCTAAAACAGAGTTTCTGAATCCATTTCATGTCAAGCCATTCCTTAGTTTCTTACCAGATGGCAATGGAGATGGCCTTATCACCATCTCAGCCCTCTGTAGGAAAATAAGCTTAACTTAATTCTCTTATGGATATTAAGTGAAATAGCATATTGGCTATGGTTAAGATGAGTTAGTTTTATGTCTCTGCAATATCCCACCGTGTTGCAATTTTGCTGCAATCTGCTATACAAATGTCAAAGAATTCTTCATTTCTCTTTTTCTTCTGCTTCTGTAAATGACTTATATTCTCCACTTCATTGTGCTAGAGATTGTTTTTTGAATTACTTCAAATGTGCTATATTTAACAGGGGGGTAGGTACTTCTTGCTCTCAGCTGAATCAAATCACAATCCATCTGCTTGTAATAGGGTTCAATAGAAATGTGAACAATGATGAAGTGGTAATTCTTGCATAATTTGGTAATGGAATTTAAGTTTCTTCTCTGAATTATCCATGAAATCATGTATTCACATATGTCTAATTTGGAAATGTATTTGACATGTTCATTGCAAGTTTATTGATCTGCAAAGTAAATCACATTATAAAATTCCTCAAAAATAATTTTACAGAAATAATTAAGTTTTCATTTATCCACATTTTTCTTATAGCTACATAGCTGATCAGACAGTTACTAAAACTTTGGTAATTATCTGATCTCTAAAGGCAGACTTACTTTTATAATTTCTCAACTAAAAATTCAATTGATATTCTACTTATAGAAATTCAAATTTGAATTTATATGAAAATTGTGACAGAGACACTAATATAATACCATAATACAGCTGAATTTCAATTTATATACTATCTTCTGCTCTATAGTCCTTTTGAAATTAAGTGCTAACACTGTACCTATTTAGGAAACACCTATTATACACATTAGTTTGATAGTTTTATTTTCATGAACTTTGTACTATAATACATTATAATATATTTGTTAGATGGGGTCAATAATAAAGGGAAGGATAAATATTAATTTTGCAATAATGTGTTTCACAGAAATTCTTTGATTATTTTATCGGATAAAGTAAAATCTTTTAAAAAAATTGTTTTCTGATATATAGTTTGTAATTTTTGCTCTTTAAAAACCATATATATACTGTAATAATTGACTATTTTTACAGCATGACTTACTTATAATAGTTGAAGTAACTATAAACCAGATCTCTTGTAATGTTATTTAATGTATCTAACATCAATTTCTATTTTGTAACATTTAGGAAGACCTGGAAAGCCAAAGGGTCCTCTGGAGGCATCTGACATTACCAAAAATGGTTGTAAGCTGAAATGGGAGAAACCTGATGATGATGGTGGAGTGCCAATTGAATATTATGAAATTGAGAAACTTGATCCTCTCACTGGGCAGTGGATACCTTGTGGAAAATCCACTGAGCCTGAAGCAAATATTACTGGGCTCCAAGAAGGAAAACCGTACAAATTCCGGGTAAAGGCTGTTAATAAGGAAGGAGAGTCTGAGGATCTGGAAATGGAGAAGCCCATTATTGCTAAAAATCCATTCGGTGAGTTTAGTATTTACATCTTCAATTTACTCTTATCTAAAATTTAATCATTATAATAATAGCTTCCACTGAACTGCCATCCATGAAATGTTATCATATTTCTTTAAAATTTGTGGTAAGAATAAGTAGGTTTACTTTCAGAAACTAGTCAGTTTTCTTTAAGCTCCAGCCTGGTTATGTTATAAACTTAAAAGTATCTTATTATAACTTAATGGATCTGAGGTGTAATCTACAGCTAAGTCATTATCCATCTACTTTCTAGTTTAATGAAGTATAGATAGATTTACAAATGGAACTCCAGTAATCAAAATAAAAAATTCATATAAATTGTATTTTATTAAATATTTTATGCACAGCCTTTTATGAAAATTACAGCATCAGAAAGGAATGATGGGAAATATGAGAAACCTATAAGAAATGTAAGGTAGGAAATGACATGCAAATTATTAAATGAAAGAGTAATTGTCATTCCTGGACCAAGCAGTTCCCACCAAATTGTCGCATTAGTTGTATAAATAGAGAGCTGAAGTATAAACAATATAGCAACAAACTTCAAACTGGAACAAATTATATGTGCCTGCATACATATGGATTTTTGTAGCAAGACATTGCTGCTCATATGAGACATGACTCCGCGATATTGTAGCAAAATTGAAAGAAGTGCACTGAAGAGAAGTAGATACATCGAAAAATTATGCAGCGAGCCACGAAATGGATGACACCATGGGATGATGACAAATATTTCTTCTGCATAACAGTGATAGAACATTCAACTTCATTGCAAATGTTAACACATTCTGAAGCGGCATTGTCTGCTTGACAGCATCTGATTCATAGAGGATTGACTGCATGCATTGCTTTGAGGTGGATTGCCAGAATCTTGAATCATTGATGCCTCAGGCTATAATGATCATGTGAACACATACACTGGCGTGCATATGAAATTTATGTATTCAGAACCCCTTTAACTTGTACTGCAATGATATGCATCGACATTAGATGTTGTTGTGGTAAGCATTATCATCCACCATGCATTGTCCAGTCATACTGTATGCAGCCTGATGATTCGAGCTGCCATTGGGTATCATTTGAGATATTGGCTGCTAATAAATGTGGGTACTCTCAACAGTTACCACAATATCAGAGAAATTGTAGATGCAGAAACAGTATTCTTCCTTCAATGCATTTCTAATGCCATATTCTATCAGGACAACATTCAATAACATATTGCTAAGTATTCAAGCCTTATTTTCTGGAGTGCTCATTCACCAGACACGTTGTCCATTGAACTCTGTAACTAGCCCGCAAAAGTCCTCTAGCAATCAACTACCAACATATGAGTGATACCCAGTGAAATTTCAGAATTTCTGAAATAGTTCTTAATGTTATTTTATGATCCTCTCTCATAATGACAACGGTGTTAAATTGTCTTCTGTTAGAGCACAAACTGAAGAGCCAGGTTCGTCCTACTTTGTAATTGATTTTCTGTCATCTTTAAACATTTTAAACCCTGTTCAAACTGTGCTATAGAGTAGAACAAACACACTTTAGGCCTCCTGTAACATTACATAAGCCTCATCTGAACATTTGTTAAGATGAAAATTAAATTTCAGAGCAGCATATTGTTTGCCACATGTCACCTCCATTTTTCTGTAGGCGGAACTGAACATTTCTCAACTTGTACACCTATCACAGGTAGGAACCGAAAGTGACAACAATAAAACTAGTATCACCAATACATTACGCATTATGCTAACAAAATATTCTGAAGCTAAGTTTTAGGTCAAGAAATTATGGCTGTAAAATAATTATGATCATTCTTTATTGAATACCCCGTGTAAATAATCAATGTTCTTCATAATTAGCTTATGCTTTGTATAAACCTTTTGTGCTCTCATTTTAATTTTCTAAAAGGGCATGTTCATAAATCTTATTGCATGTTGAGCATTTTAATTGAGGCTAAATGGCCATTTTGTGGATCTTACAGTTTGGCATTTCTTTTGAAGTGATTTCTCCAGCTGTCATTTTCATCCTGCTCGTAAACAGCCTTAGTGCTTTAGACAAAGACTGCATGTCACAAAGTGTAGACTTAAGATTGTTTTGTCTTTTTTTTCGTGTTGAGGCATTATTATTCTGCATTTATTGGGGAGTTTAATGATGATCCAACCTCAGAACTTGGAATGACAACTCTCTCCTCCTTCCCCTGAATGGCTGTCTTGAACTTTATGGTTCATTGTGACTAATGGGAGAAAGTATTCTTTAAAAAATACCTGTGGATTCAATAGTTCAATTTCAATGGTTTTAAATCCGAGCACAGCCTTCTGAGTTGTTGCTCATTTTTTTATATGCCTTAGAGAACAAACATTCTTTCTGTGATTGCTTAACCTGAATTAGGTAGCATGAAATTATCATATACCTTACACTGGAACTTCAATGGACCAGAGAAGTACAGGTCTTGCAGCTATATGTGGTAGGATACATTCAATGGAAATCCCAATGTGAAATTCCACTCTTCAAGTCAACATTTCATAGCATCATGTAAAATATGGGATTTATAATTAGCCGCAAACAAGATTATTGAAGCATAAAAGGACAGCTTTGTACGTGAAATAATTTTTGAGATACAAAGCAAAGGTTTCTGCTGTCATGTAGTCTAGTCAAGCACATGCATAAGGATCCCTGCTGGATAGCCATGCAACAAATCCAGGTTCATTTTCTTCCAGCAAATATAAGAAAAGTTGCACACACATTCCACAAATCCCACTAATGATTTTCTCATGCTCAGCTGAAAATAGACTAAATTTGTCAACATTGTTGATTTTCTAAAATTAAGCATTTATCCTTGAACACTTAATAAGTTCTAAAATTCCTCTACTTGCACGTGATTAAAACTGACAAATTGATATAATTTCTGGAACCCTTTGGCTAAAGTTTTGAATTTGCATGAAATTTTGAAACAATCATTTCTGGCTTGCTTAACTCTTTATTGCATTGGTAAGGGACTTTTTACACCTTAGCAAACTGATAAGCTAGTATTTTGCACTGCATGTAATTAAAACCAAATGCCATCATATTAATCTCTGCAAAATATTTTCTTAATTCTTCTAATTGCTGATCGTTGAAAAATATTAAAAAATTTACCTCTATGCACTGGCGGGTTTTAATAATTTTTGTATCTTTTATGCATGTCAAATGCCAAATTTTAATTAATATTTTAATGGATGTATTTTGAAATTTTCATGTAGGAGATCAATAAGCGTGGTTCTTGGGACCTTTGTCATTATTCTTATGACTTAATTTTGCATTTTCTAGAGCGTTTCAATGCCCGTTGATGTGCACTAGTCCCTCGCTGGTCCTGCATGCAACAACTAGCCTGATCAGTGCTTTGTACAGCGTGAGACCCATGATGTACTCAGTGCTTTTCGGTGGTTTAGTATCAGTTATAGGATGTAGGCTGTGTAATTAATAACAAAATAATAAAATATGGATCTCTTCTTTGCATCCAAAGTATGGCAAAATCATTTCCGCTCAGCTTTCCATGAGGTCCGAACCTTATCACTGTTTGCGCCCTATCAGAATTTGACACGCAACTCACATGCGGCCAGTCCATCCAACCCAGCTCCTAGCAACAGTGGCATAGACAGAAATTTAATATAAGGGGTAGTGTTTCAAACAAATTTGGCAAATTTTACAGCAACTGAAAATGTTCTTTTTATATATATATATACAAGTTTTATTTTTATATATATTTTCTGAATAATTTTTATAATTTATATCATATATTGATATAGTTTCTTTAATAATAATATGAGATTAAACCAACATTGAGTCACCAAAAGTTGTTATAAAATTAAATCCATTTTCTGTCGTTGCAGAGCAAATCTTTTGAGAACTTCCTCTGGTTTTATTATTACCTGCCTATGTACGTTAAGTAATACCAGTACATTCGATCTTTCTTCACTGTATGTCTTCCAAAAATTATTATCCAATCTTTGGAGAGTCGAAAAATTCCTTTCTGAACTTATGGTTGTATGAGATAGAGAACACAAAACTTTTAGAAGTCTGTGAATATTTGGAAAGAAAATAGGTTTTCATGCACTGAGACTCTTGATGACAGTTAAAGGAAGGCTCATTAATGTAACAAATTCCCATTTTGTTTTTTGGATTTCATACTAAGCCTTGATTACAGAAAATGAACTTTCAGCAGACTCAAAAATGGAATTAAAACGTTCATTTGCACTAGCTGTATATTTCTCTAAAGTTTGCAACAAGGTGTCTACAAGTCCCAAATACATCATAATATTACAGTCTTCTGATTGCAGTAACACTTATAAGGGATATGTTAATGAGAAAACTTTTCCACATACAAATAAACTGATTTAAACATTTCTACGAAAAATCCTGAGCAATAAACAACAAGTTTTAGTGGATGAATTTTATCAAGTTTCTTGTAGTGTTGCAGGCTCATGACAACTGTAAAAAAATCTATAAAATTATTCAATGCTTCATGACATTCTACCCAACATGTTTCACGTAGTTGGTATAGGTTCTGCGATATATTTACAATATCACTATTCCCAGAACTATGTTTTATGTGTTCTCTCAGTAAATTATTTCTTTTTGGGGAAGCAGACCTCTTATGACCTCTTCAACAATACCAATGCAATTTATGATAGAAGTGAGCATGGACACTAGCATACTGATTACTTTGTGTTGCTAAACAGTTGTGTATATTATCTTTTAAAAATTCACATCTTTAAGCATACAATTTCAGTTAATGAAACAAAGAAAATGGAATGTCATAGGAAATATCTGATAGGAACTGTAATTAAAATTATGATATGGAATGTTTCAGTATTTTAACTATTGCATTTAGAGGGTTTGCCGTGATATCACATTAAGTAGTGTGTCCTTGCCTTTTACTTTTCTGTTTCTCCTATTTTTCCAGAACTATCAGGAATGTGGTGTTTATCGCTGATTGGTTCTAAAACTTGTTTCTATTCTCCTTATCCAATTTTGCATCTTCTGCCGAGCACTTTAGTGACTTGCTCTCCTTGCATAAAAATCTTTTGGCTTAAGAATTGGGGATGGTGAGCCACTGTTCCATGCTTTAGGGTAACTCTTATTCATAATATCGATATGGAGCCTCACTGTTGTCCATACCACTAATTCTCCTTGTATTATTGTGCCAGTTATCTAGCTATTGTTTGTCAATTTTGTAATTCACGAATCCTTTGTTGATGTGCATAGTCCATGGGATTCCTTTGTTCTAATTTTGTTCAATTCAGGTATTTATTTAATTTTTATTTTTGTGTTTGCTGCTTTTGCTAAATTTAAGAATTACTATGGGAAATATTTCAAAAACCCTTTCTTTTTATTTGTGATTAGGCAGTAATGTACTATGCTTGGGCTGATAATGAATGTATTTGTTAAAATTTTTAGTATTTTATAGATTTTTTTATCAATTGTAAAGCATTGTTTTAAAAATTGTGTGTTCTTCTATCATGTGAGATACAAAAATTTTACATTACTGAATTCTGAGAATTTATAACAATAATAAGATTCCTTAAAGGACCGAAAATGAGTAACACTAGTGGGAGAATTATGACATGATTTGCAAGAGATGCCTAAATTTTAAGGATGACAAACCTATAGACCTTATGTTGTGAAGATACCAGGTAATATATACAAAAAAAAAAAAAAAAAGGTATTTTGTATAATTATGGCTATTCATGCATTACATTTGGGAAAAATCCTGAGTAATGAAAAAGACACTAGCTATAATAGGATTTTTAAAATCAATTAAAGGTTGCAAAGAAGTTCATACCTTGTGAAAAATAATATGATTTAAATAGTGAATAATAGAATACATTAACATAAACTAAACTAGAAAGGGTCTCTTTAAAAATGTAGCAAGAAAGTATTCTTAAAAGCATCCTATATTATAAACCTAAGAGAATAATGGATTATTTTATGTGATTTATTTACGAATGCTCTTTAACATCTCAGGTCATTAGCTTCCCATTCTATTCAGGGTGTGAAATGGTAGACAAATTTTACTCAGAGGCCTCTTCTTTCAGGCTTGAGGTTCTTTTTCATGCCATAAATGTACGACACGGCATCAATGGCTTTACTTTCCTTCTGAAGGAAACCATACTTAGGATTTTTTATACCGACCCTGGCTGGGTTTGAACCCTTGATCTTGGGTTTAGAAGGCAAGTATGGTTACCACTACACCACCAGGACCGACTAGAATGATGGAGATAAATAAAGCACTTAAATGATACAGTTATGGCTGGAAGAAATTAAAAAATCTTATCCTTAAAAGTTACTTGATATGGTGCATTTGAATTAAGAAAACACCAAAATTATGAACTATTATTGTAATACAATGTTTTAAAAATCATAATTTATGTGTTAATGTATCTAAATTTCAACTCTTGGAATAAAAAGTGGCATCATTAATACAAGTATAAATATACACCATAACAATGAGAAACAATGAAGGAACAGGAATGTTAGAACTTCCTATTGATACGAGATTACTGGATAGATAATACTTCTAATGGATTGACGTTCATTTTATTAAGAAATTATTTGGCTCATCCTCTTGTATAATCCTTTAATAGTCTGAACTAGAAACTTTGAATTCAAAAACTAGCAATGGTGATTTTGTTTTAATAATTATAACTAAATATATCCCTATAGTCCCATCAAAACTCATCACATATACATCATTCACTGGCATTTTATACAGAACTAAACTGTGGCACAATACCATGAAAACTAGCTCCTAAAAGTACTATATCTTCTAGATGATAGCATACATAAAAAGCTATCACTCATATTAATATCCAAGGATTCTTTGAGAAACATAAAAATAATGGCATTAGCATTCATGTTCATATATAGGCATGGTTCTTCACATGACCAACAAGACCTTCCTTCTGCCAAAAGTTGATATATACAAAATTGTGAGGCTCATAACAACATCAACATCTAAAATGTATCATTAAAGAATTATAAATGTTAAAAAAATGCCAAAATATGTTGGGGTAAAATCCTAGAAGAGATTGTAAGTGTATTTCCCTTATTTGCTAACAGTTTACTTTATAGAAGCTCATTATGAACATATTTCAACAGTAGAACAAAGGGTTACATGTATAATATGGTAATTATAAAACTTTGAAAACGTTGTATAAGGTAACTTAATAGTTATCAACTGTATTCCCTATTTTACTTACTGTATTCCAGAATAACTTATCCTCTTAACTATTGCATAACCAACATAACCTGCCAGTTCTTTTCCAAAGAGCTAAAGTAATATAATGTGTGACTTTCAATGGTAAGGAAAATGCAATAAAACATATAATTCTTTTATATATTACAGATGAACCCAGTAAACCTGGTCGGCCAGATATTAAGAACTGGGATAAAGATTTTGTGGACTTAGAATGGACACCCCCAAAAAGTGATGGTGGGGCACCCATTGATAAATACATTGTACAGATGCGTGATAAAGAAGGCAGAGCTTGGGTTGATGCTACTACTGCACCTGGTAGCAGGTAAGGTTAATAACAATATCACCAAAACAAGTTTGATACTAAAAATAATCTAAAGCAACTAGATTATTCTGCTACAGCCAAATGGGGTACATGGATCTTCAGAGGAATGCAAAGCTCTTGCTGCCTCTGCAAATAAATTTCAAAGAAATAAGTATGACTGCATTGACTATTAGTTTTTTAACAACCATTGCAAAGTGGTTTCACACATTGAATTAAATTTTAATACCTTTATCATTGTAATGAAGTGCTAGCATATTTTCATTCTTATTAAATCCAAGGAAGACTAAACAAATTGAATTATGATGAACACATTTGAAAGAACTATTTGTGTAAATATAGGCTGTAAGTTCATACCATACATAAAGAACTTTTTGAAATAAAATTTTAATTTTTTCATTACATATTTGAATTAGCTAACATTTTCCCATCTTATATCATCAGAACCCTTAAAAACTAATGAATCCAATGCTAGAACTGTTATCCAATATAGTGCTACTTAACATAAATGAAGATATTTTCATAAGTGTACAAAAACAGTTTCATTCATACATTTCAGTTAATTATAGTATTTTGTTTAATTATGCTAAATATAGAAGTATCATCATCATCATCATCATCATCATCATCATCATCATCATCATAATTGCTGCCATACATATCTTCCATTTGTAATGGCTGACCTTTTAAGGCACATTTATTTTCATTACTTGCATGCTTATATAAAATTCAGAATAATTAACCTTTGTTTTTTTGTCAGCTTTTATAATTTACATTTTATTTTTATCCCTTTGTTTCTTGTTGAATATAAACTGTATATTCCTCTGGTAAATATAGATTAATTTTTATATATTTAGTTTATTTATGGACACTCTTTAACAGCTCAGGTCATCATCAGCTTCCCATTCAATTTAGATCATAGTGGATAAAATTTACTCAGATGCCTCTTCTTTCAGACTTGAGATTATTTTGTAAATCTACAGCATGAGACCCATGGCTTTACTTCCCAAATATACATTTAAATTGCACAGGTGTGCTGCCAGCTGATCATGTCCATTTTTTCATTTCAAAATGGAAACATCATTCTTTTTAAATGTTTAACCTATATATTCCCCTTCCCTTTATTTTTAATACAAATTTAAGGTTGTTTCCTGGATTTTAAAAATAAATTTTTTTTTATCAAAAATATATTGCGTAAATATATACCAGTATCTTTAATTTTTAATTACAGCAATATTTACAATGTATATTGCAGATAACAAGAAAAAGATAAAATGTCTTGCAATTGAAATATTGTTATAGTTATTCCTAAAAAAAATTAAACAAGGAATAATATTTGAAATAAATAATTTAACAGCCAGAGTAGCACATATTATGAAATAAATGGTACTGAAACTTTTAAGTTTTATCTGACAAACTGTACAAATATATGTAGAGGAACAAGGTAAATTTAGAACCATTTAATGTATAATGCATAAAGTAATGAAAATGATAAAATATATTAATAAAGCACTGAATCAAAATAGTGTATTGAAGGACAATTTATAGATATCTAAACTATATATAAAATGTGTGCCAAGACAAGCTGCTGAGTAAAATTATAAAATTTTAAAATGTAAAGCTTATTCAACAAAATAGAATGGTGAGGTCCCAAAATGGAAAGCAGCCCAAGATGGTTTACCACATTGAAATTTATGAGGTCCAAATTTATTACTGTTATTTTTGTGATTTTATAACAGTAATTAAATCTAATTTTTAAGCAGAAATATAATGTTTGAGAATGATTCATTTATGTATACAATTATTAAAAACTGTAGCCAAGACTTCAAGAAAATGTAATTCAAAATTCAATTTGTATTAAATGTGCTAAAGGGAATTAAATGGAGATTAAACTTAATATAAATATAAATTAACACCACTCTCCAAAAATAAAATTATAAATTAGCCATTTTCTCTAAAAAAAAAAAAATGGATCAACCAGTTGTATTAATAAATCAATATTCCATTAATAAGAAGAACCATGTAATGTCCTTGTATTTTAGTCTCAACAATTAAATTACATAATTCACTGAAAAGGAGGATACAAAATGGTAAATGGAAAAGCTAAAATATAATTCTATGAAGAGAAACCAAATGTATAACATATACAGTAGATCACTTATAAAATATTGAAAGGAAATTATATCTACTAGCAAGAATATTGTCAGTACCATACTTATGAAATATAATCATAATTTATATCACTATGGAATGAAAAACTGTACAGTAGATTGATTCTGAAATAATGAGGATTTCACCAGCATTTATTCTTAAAATTTTACTATCATCTATAAAGTATACTATTTTATGAAAAATTAAACATAGATATGCAAAAATTGATAGATATTTTTTCATACACAGAGCAAAGAAAATATACTTGAGATTAAATATACTTCAAAACCAAAACTGTTGAAGATAATGAAAAATGTCAAATAAGAGATAAAGGACAATACTTCCATCAAAGTTCCATGTCATTTATAACAGAGATAGGAAAGATAGTAGTTTTTAATATTTAAGTTATGTAACTCATTGTCATTCATTTATACTTTTAGATTAAATGTATTAAGCATTTTACACTGGTTGCCACCCCATTGGAATACATTTCTTATTTTATCTGTTATTTTCACACATTCATTTGAGCAGTAATTTATTCTTTGTGTCCCATTATTATTCATATATTTAAGTTTTGTTTTGAATCTTGAGTTATAGGGTAATTTAGTGTATAAGATTCACCATTTTTATTAATGTTGTTCAATTGGCTATTAATTCCGATTTTTTAAATTTATATTGTACTGAAAACTGTTTGTAAAAAGAATTCTATACTGCTTCCACTAGCTTTAAGTTATACTTTTAAGCTGAAGATTTTAATAATGATTAATCCCATAGTAAAATGGATATCACAGAAAACCAAAGTATACTTTTCAGCTATCATGAAAAGAGATGTGATTCAAATATTTAAGTTAATTTATATGTATAATTTTTGAAGCTGTTTACAGTGAAGTCATCATATTTAAAATGATACAGTATGGGTAATTTACACTTCACTTATTATATTTTCCTAAGTTGGAACAATGTTTCGGGAACCAGCATTCCAACTTAGGAAAATATAGTAAGTGAAGTGTGTAAATAAGTTACCCATAGTGTATCATTTTAAATTTAAGTTAATACTTATGGATATTTGCTTATCAAGAGTTAATAATAATTATTTGCTCTTTAAAAGTTTGACTTACAAAATCATATATAAAATATTATAATAAATAATATTTTCCATGTACCTTATACACTGATGATATAGCTGCAGGCTTTTAATACTTATAATCATTTCTTATTTTGCTGAAACAGAGGAATATACTTAAAGAATTCTATTCCTGCCTTGTCAGAAATTGATTTGTGAGAAGAAACAGTAATTTTCTCTTAGTATTTGAATGATAAATGTAACAGATGTGGTAATATGTTATTTTATGAAAGAAAACTGGGATGGCAAAATTATTATACAGGAGAAATAGCTTAGAGAGTCTGTAACTTTCAAGGCATCTACATTGACAATTATGTCAATGTGTAACTTCAATACTGTCACTGATTCACTAACTGCATTCAAAGAAATGTAACAAAGCTATCACTCTCAGTCATTATTAAAAATTGCTTATATTAATCATTGGGACCCAATGAGCTTAAGACATACATAATTGAAGTAATTCTTCAAGTACACCTGGTGGAAAGGGTTTTGAAGCATTATTAGGTAAGTAGTTAAGCAGAGAAAACATTAATTTGTTCACAAAAAATAAAGAGTAAATGTACTAGTATATACACAATGCATATATAGCATTCTATAAACTGTATTGTTTTGAAGTTGAGGATGAAATCCAAGAAAACAAGGAATGTAGAAATTAAATTTAATTTACAAATTACTTGTATCTGTCCAGTTGCTATTATAAAGGTTATTTTTCGATTCAGGTTATTATAGGGGATAAACCTGAGTATATTGACCTGAATAATTGACAACAAATACAAACTGTCTTGCTTAGCAAATTTGAAGTTTGATGACTTTGTTCAATTTTTCTTTTTTATACAATAATGGCAACACAGTATATACATGTGTGTTATCCTGCTTCTCATCAGTTAATTCCCTGAAGACTGAAGTATCAGATTTCAGAAGTTAGAACATTCTGCAAATTTCACCCCCTTGATTTTCCAAAAATTATTTTATAACTACAATATTATTACTCAGATTTTAAAGAAGAAATCTACTTGGTTATCATTGTAGGAATACTAATTAATTATAACATTACTTTAAATAGGATTTGAGTTCATTTTCAAAAGGTATTCTCATGAAGGGTAAAAACATGTTTTAGAAGCTAATTGTAGAGAATGAATTCATCTACTGCAATAAGCAGCAGTACTCCTACACTGCTCACATAATCATTCTTTGATCAATCTGTTTTATAATATTACTTTAAGTATGCCTCAGATGGAAATTTGTATACCTACAATTTCAAAGGAAGGAGAATGAACAGTAAAATTTTAATTAATATAATTTTTATTAATTTACAATTGCCACAAAAATTTATAAGCGCTAAAACTGCCAAAATATGCTTGCAATTATGCACTAAAAATTTAGAAATGTGCTCTGA
The DNA here is from genome assembly GCA_030762175.1 of Metallyticus violacea. Lineage (NCBI taxonomy): Eukaryota > Metazoa > Arthropoda > Insecta > Mantodea > Metallyticidae > Metallyticus > Metallyticus violacea. The sequence continues at coordinate 240,179,981 of CM060846.1, forward strand.
ATTATGCACTAAAATTTTAAAATATACTTGTTATAGTAAACATAATGCACTTTTGACCGCCACGGGTGGCCGAGGTCGTTAAGGCACGGACTCGTGAGCGGGAGGTCTGCGGTTCGAATCCCGCCAGGACCGTCCTCCCTGACTGGGGTTTTTTCCAGGTTTTCCTCAGTCTTCATAACTGGCAAATGCCGGGGAAGTACCTAAACTTAGGCCTGGAACGCTTCCTTCCTTAAAAAAAAAAATATCCTTTCCCAATTTATCATTATTTCATCTCATGTATCATCAGTGTCCACCGCCTGTGGTGCCTCAGTAGTAAAAACGGGCGTTAAACACTACTCAAAAAAAAAAAAAAAAAAAAAAAATGCACTTTTAATGAGAGAATCAGATTGCTTCTAGCTATACTTAAATTTATATAATTCTGATAATAAGTAGTTTTAATGGTTTTTCTCAAGTATAAATTACGATAAACTCAAGGGCATTTTTCACAATTTTTGTTTAGAAGGAATGCCTTTTATCAGCTAATACAAGCCTTATCTATTGAAAATTAATGTTCAACGTCATAGAATGTAACTAAGGAAAAGCTAAATAATGGGCCTTTGTAAGAGCTCCACCACTTATCCCAGAACTTATCAATCCCTTTTGTGTAGATGCAACTTTCTGCAATGACTTAAACCTTCATTTTTTCGGAGCACTGTGAGGAATTTTTGAGACAATTTCTGTAGATGATACTTTCAGCCTCTCCTCTGTGTCCAAAGAGTCGAGGAGAATACACCTGTGCTCTCCAGTTTTTCAGTGACTTTACACAGGAATTACCATTACACTGCTGGAACTAGCAAACTCTCCTGCAAATGAAGGCTTCCTTGAATACAGTTTGGTAGTCATCCCTTTCACTTTATCATAAAAATGTATGGAATATATGAAGAAAATGACAAAATAGGCATAATATCGGGTATTAAATTCCAATGGTTTACAGTTTTCACCAAAACCTTTCAAACCTGCAAAATTGAAATTAGTCTTCTTTGACTATTTTTCACTTAAAATGCAAAGATATGTAAGTACCTCTTAAATATGACTTGCATTATCATGAAAATTCTCAGTATATTTATAACATATATGCAGTCCCTGAGGATAATCTCAACCAACAGTAAAGCATTACTACTAATTAATGCTTTCCAAAGTGGCTAAATTTATATTTTCATTAAATCTTGTACAGAACTCAAGCATGAAACTTCTCATATAATTCTTGTATAAAGGTTCCATCAGTACAGCATATACATATATTAGTATGTAAAAAGAAATATTTTATGGTCGACACTGCAAAGTAGGTAATGTGGATTTGATAATGCCTATTGTATCTTAGTAAAATTGAAAATTTTCACTATGAGTACTCCTGATATGACTTGTGATAATGCATTTTTATTATGCTTACTGTAGTTTTATATTGTAAATCCTAGCATTCGTGCATCTAACAAATATGCAGTCTTTACTTACTTCCAGGATATATAAAAATCCTGAGGGTACACGAGTTATATTTATAAACCTTAAAATACATAAATATTTTTCAAAGAGAAATCATATATTGGAAGTGACTGTATAGCACCCCTTACTAATAGCTATCGACTAAATCATAGTCAATAAGACTAATTGCATTAAAGTATAATAATTTAGTATTCTATCAAGGGTACTATTGGATAACAAATGTGTTTATTTTGAAAATATTCTTTACTTCCATGCTCATATTACAGACCCCAAGGTCTCTATTATTCTTACATATCAGATACCTGATTCACCAAAGATATTAGAGCATCCAGGGCAACAAACTCTTACATATAATTGAAAACATTTTATGATACAGTCGAACTACACACTCTTATGCTTCACTTGTCATTATTGTAGACCGGTTTTGAGAACAGGTTGTTCTCGAAACCACTCTACAATAATGACAAGTAAGTGAAGCATAAGAGTGTGTAGTTTGACTGTATCATAAAATGTTTTCAATTATATGATTGGCTTCACTGTGAATGTTCCAATTAACATTTTAGTTATTAAACTCTTACATGTTTTTTATATACGTATAGTTAATTTTAGAGTCTTTAACTTGAATAAACTTTCTCTGTTGAACTATTCAATAAAGATTGGTTACACAGAATAGGTAGAACAAATTCAAAGTTATAAGCAAAACTTAAAAAGATTGGATTTATATTTAACCAGTTATTGTCTAAGTATTTTCTAATGAATTTCCCTTATAGTTTCCTTCAATTTATGAATATTTTTTTGCATTACTTGTTCCATAATATATTAAAGCAATCACTTTTTTTTTCATTTTATGTAGGTGCTTAAATACTTACTATATCTGAGCAATGCTTGCAACCATTGCCTTAGAAAGGCTTAGTTTGGAAGAACACTTAATAAACATGTGTTGTTTATTACTTAAAGTGAAGCTTTAGGAGTGTGTAGTTCAAATGAATCGTACAATGATATCAATTAATGTGTTATTTAGTTCATTTATTTATTCTTACCATTCATTAACCAATGAACTGTAAAATTATACTATTGCTACCAGGTGAGGTGACTAGCAATATACTAATGTGCAAGTTACAGTTTTTAGAAAGTATGTCTCTGAATTAGGAATATTATATTTTTTTGGTAAAATCCCTACAAGATGAGATTTAGGATGTTTGTAAAATCTGTTCCAGACAGCTTCAAGAAAATATTGCATTAAAACAAAGTTATGGATAAATTAAAGTTCAATCATATTTACAATGGTTTGCTTTTATTGTTCTGTAATTTGTTTATATTATTAATATGAGAGTACAGAAATACATCAAGCATTTTGTTTGATAATTTGAGATTCAAAATGCTGCACTAAACGTGAGGATTGAGTATTCAAAATGTAACACAATAAGCCTGTAATATGCTGATTAACAACAGGTAAATTTTTGACTTTAAGCTTTTTACTAGTGTTTTTGTAATTATATCAAATTTGAAGTACCTATAAATTATTATATACCATGTGGTTGCTATTAACTACATTTTTGGATACAACAAGAATGCAAATGAATAATTTTAGCACATAATTGTGAACAGTTACCAAACCTTATTCAGCTTAAGTTCAACTGTTTCAATTCATTAGACATCTATTAACTTTATTGTTAATTAATTTAAGTAACTCAATTTAAGTAAATTTTAATTTTTACTTCAATTTAAAATGTCTAAATTTTATTGGTTATTATGATATTATCTGTAAAATCAATTTTAATTTTTCAATAAATATGAAGAGAGTGAACTGGTTTTAATGTGCATTAACAAATTTTTCCTAATAATTTTAAAGGTAATATGTTCATATTTTTAATTCATAAGTGAATGGATATTTTGCATATTCTCCTTCATCCATTTTTGTGTTGCGTACACCTTTTGGATTTAACTTTTCTTTTTCTTTTGTGGCAGTTGTGATCTAGTTGTTAGCACAACTTTTTCTGATATCATTCCAAGGTATGTTTAACCCAAAAATGTATGACAGCGTGTGCAGTTTGAATGTCTATACCTAATCCATTTTGCTTGCATTATTATATAACTGTATGATATAGCCATGTAGTTGACTTGTTTGATATCAAATGAAGAGTAATGATGACAAAAGATTATAAAACAATTTTGATTACATTGTTGGTGTTAGTAGAGGTGATTGTAGATAGTAATTAATTAAAGCTCATAATAATTTTTGAATAGAAAGTCATTTGAATGGAAATATCTCGTGCACATGCTTTTGACAAATTATTGCGGATTTAATTTTAAAATACATATTCAAATGTATATTTTATGTTTAACACATAATGAGGAGAAACAATAACTCTGCATTATAATTTTTAGGACTGCTGCAAAAGTCACCAATGTTCAGGAGGGTCATGAATATGAATTCCGGATAATAGCTGTAAATAAAGCTGGTCCAAGTGAACCCAGTGATCCATCAAAATCAGTTATAGCCAAACCTCGCTTCTGTAAGTATTACTCAAATAGATAAAAGTTGGCAATCATAATTTATATCATATATTTCCTGTGCAGAATTTCCCCATTTATGTTCGAATGTTTTAAAATGGTGGAAGCTAATATCCCATTAAATACATTTTTCATCACTGAATTCCATACAAGATGCTCCAGTGTGTAGATTATAGATTAAAGATTATAGTACTAGATTATAGCATAAATTATAAGTACAGCAAAACCCCTATAAGATTCTTAAAATCACACGAAACAGAACTACATTATAACATTTGTTACATATTGCACATTAAATTCCATAATTTTATAATGATTCATAAGGTTGCTGACAGAATTCCCAAAGATTTTGCAAAGCATTTCTGATTCAATATTGTATTCTTTTCATTATTTCAAATAATGTCGGTGTGCTCCTATATTGAAAGGGTTTCCTTCCTCACAATATTAACCATATGGCTCTAGGTCTACTGCACACTCTTACCATTAAGTGCAGGAAGATGGAATTGAGATAAGTGAATTTTTCATTTTTAACTGATTTCAATTAAGCTTGCACAGTGAACCCTTAACCTGGTCAGAGTAATAATTAAGGGCGAAGTTCCATACTTAATTACCTCAGTCTATACAGTGACCCTTTTGAAAGTCAAGGTCACAATAGGCCTCCATGATCCTGAGAAGACTTTTACAATGTATGGAAAGTATGGGTAATAGCAGTAAACATCTGTCAATAATGGTTTAATTTTATGATTTCCACAAATATTTTCCAACATTTTCTGTGTTGAAAAACTTATTATAGCAGAGGATTAAGCACGATACTGAATTAAGTGTAAAACTTCTAAAATCATGTCAATATATTAAACTCTCTTGACATGATTTTAGAAGTTTTACGTTTAATTCAACAAGATTATGATAGTTTCACTATGTGGGTTCCTACATTCATTTTTAATTGAATGATACTGATGTTAATTAACAGAAACATATATGGTAATATCAAAGGACGGTATGGCAATTCTGTTACATTGATGGTGTGTCAGAGGAGCATATTATTGGGCTCTTACTGCAAATAAAAATATCAGCAATAGTAAAGCAAGTTAGTTTTTTTTTTAAATAGTGTTTAGCGCCCGTTTTTACTGCTGAGGCACCACAGGCGGTGGACACTGATGATACATGAAATGATATATTGTGAAAGGATATTTTTTTAAGGAAGGAAGCGTTCCAGGCCTAAGTTTAGGGTACCTCCCCGGTATTTGCCAGTTATGAGGACTGGGGAAAACCTGGAAAAATCCCCAGTCAGGGAGGACGGTTTTGGCAGGATTCGAACCCCAGACCTCCCGCTCATGAGTCCGAGCCTTAACGATGATGTTATAAACTAAAATGTTATACTTAAATGTAAATTGGAACTTGCACAGTGAAGCCAATCATATTAATTGATATCATTGTATATAAGAGTGTGTAGTTCAACTGAATCATACAATGATATCAATTCAAGTTTTATAGTAAAATATATTTAAAAAATTCATAAATCACAGTGTAATGTTTATAAAAAGTAAAGCACACTCTTTCAGAATATAATAATATGTTCAAAATAACATAAATTCTTAGTATCTAATTTATTTTTTGAAAGAACATTGAAAAAATATTGGCAGTACATTATAATTTATTGACTTTGCCTTAACAGAACCTGGTTTCTTAACATTCAAACCAGTGAAAACTGGGTTATCAAGAACATTTAAAATTTGGGACCCGTGAAATTTTCATCTATCATATACTTTAATGAAATACTGAATATGCACATTTTTGATTAATAGTGCACTGATGCTCCACTCATAAACATTATTAATATCAGCATATAAAATGGCCTTCAATTGCCAAATATAGTAAATAAATCAAATTATAACCTGCATAGTTTTATAGAATAGTAACTTTGTATGATTTTTTTAAAAAAATAATTTATTATTAAAATAAACATAATATAATTATGTTATTAAATTTTTTCTAATATTTCTATTCATTAACATATTCTAAAACAAAATAAATAATTTCAAAGCACATAAAATTAATATAATGTTTTTTTCACTTTAATTTTATTTAGCTGCTGATATTAATGTTTCTCTGTTCTTAGAGTTTAATTTATCTAAAAATCTCTTACGATTTATAAAGTAATAATGATAAATTTCTTAAGAAAATCCAATAAGAATTATTGTCAAAGCATTGCTTTGTAGCAAGAGAAAATATTTTTCACATCACAGAATATTATGGAAACATATTTGAATTATACAAAATCATTAAAATGAAATGTACTCTTTCTCTGTTTCATATTTTGCATATTCCCTTAGCACAGCTTTTATTAAACATTGTAAAGTAACTGAAGTTCTTACTCTACAAATCATAAATTTTGTTTTTCATGTTCTAACCAGGATGATTAATCTAGAACTACATTACCTTCACAAATGTCAATGACTCATTTATGTCCAAGCCATCTTTTCTAACATAGTAATCACATTTCATTTACTCTTGAAGTTATAATGTAACTCAGAAAACAACTTTGATAAAAGATATCAACATCTTTGTTAAAGTCATTCTTGACATTTTATTGTAAGAATAATTCTCAAAATTGTAAACTATGATAGGTTTAAATCATGTCTTCCACTTGTAACTTATTGATGTGAAAGGAAGAGATGTGAAGGAGTTAACTGTTTAAATGCCTGAACTTGATGGAGCATTTACAGTTTTTTAATTTTCTACTTAGATACATATTAATTATTGGCTAAATTCTAATTAATCTGCTAACCAATGCAATGCACAAAAAAGACATCACTACGCATAATATTGTTTCTGTATAAAAATTAATCAGGTTTTTGCAGCTTTTACCACATTTGATGCAAAAACAGTTATGAAGAGAAGAATGTTCTTCCTTTCTATCCATCTTACTATTGCATTATTACTGGTATAATTAGGATATGAGAGTGATTAACTCATTTCAGATAGAATAATTACGTTTTATATTTATCTTTAACTTATTAAATTATCTGCCTTCAAGCATTCTTTTGTTGTGTTTATGTTAGCAATTGATAGATAAATATTCATGTAGTGTTAACTGTATGAAAGACATTTCCTTGAAATATGTAATTAAATTACATTTGTAAGGATTGTCCACTTTGCTTATTGATGTATTAGTGTTCAACATCGTATCACACAATTTTTTTGAAAAAGCTGTCACTATTGTTCAAATTCTGACAGGCTGTCAAAGGTTAAGCATTGTTTGCTCTTCTTGGTTCCTTACAAACTTGTTTGTTTATAAGTTTTGCTATATTGATACATTACTGCACATTAAATCGTTTTTCATCTATTGTCTTCGCCTCAAATGCCCTGTAAAGCAACATTTTCATTACCTAATATATCTCTTTGCAAAATTATTTCATTAACTGTCATAACTTTACACTTCAAAACCATTTTGTCATCTGTATATTATTTATTTAATGACAAGGTTACATAAATGCAGAGAAAATAATTCTGTTACTTTGAAAAAAATTGATTTCTAATAATGAACTCTTGGATATTTCCCTGTTTAAATACTCAACTGACACAGATCACTGAGATTGTTAAGGCATAGACTCTTGAATGAGAGACCTAGGATTCGATTCCCATCAGGTGCTTTCTCCCTAACTAAGCTTTCTTCCATGTTTTGCTCACTGCTTATCAATGCAAATGCTGGGGAGGTACCCTAAGCATACCCCTGGATTGTTTCTTTTTATAATTTATTATTTCATCTCATATATCACCAGTGTTAACTACCTGTGATGATTCAATGGTTAAAATGGATTAATAAAAAAGCATAAATACTGTGAATAAAAGTAAGCAAATTTGTGAAAGGTATCTGAAAACAGCAAACAATGAAGGTTTTAAAGAAAAACCTGTAGTCCTTTTCAGGAAAATATGTGAGTACTTTTATATATTATTCACACATGCCATTGCCAAAAACAAATATTAGTATTTCATTTCTAATACAAAGAATGCTTATTTAATATAGGATGTCATTGTTGTAGTTGAATGGCTGCTGATTTTACTGTTAGGTTACTGCCCCACCTTATGCTTAACTTTGATCACCTGGAATCAACAAATTAGTGTAAAAATGTGGCTCTTAATCTATGATTCCCTGACCCCCTGGTCCAGGTCCTTCTAGTGGGTTCATTAGGCATTGAGTACTAAAGGATTTATTCTTGAAACTACAGACAAATTTAATATGTGTTTTTATTTAAATAAAGTAAATTATAATAAAATTTAAGGTGACTATTTGTTGCCAATGAAACTTTCAAATAGCTAAGTCCAAAATGTGAATCAGGCAGAACAACTAGTATGTTTAGTCATAATTTCCCTGGCATTAGCACATATATATTCGCAGTGATCTGGGGCTCCCTCTCTGAAGCAGGTGAGCCTAGATTTTCCTGAACTATCAAAGAAGGCCATGAAAGTGTTGACATTCCTGACATCTTATTTGTCTGAAAAATCATTCTCTGGATTCAATTATCTAAAATATATATAGAAAGCATTTGAAAAATATAGAATGATGATGTAGAATACAAAATTTTCCTATTAAGCTTGATATACCATGACTTGTAAGTGAAAGCAGCATCCCTCTCATTCATGACTTAAAATTAATGAATAATGTGACATTATATATTGTTAATTAATATTAATGTTTTATGCACTATGTTTTTATTATTACTGTTGATTAATGATATACTACAATAGGAAATCAAATGTTGAAAAAGTTCATCTATTTATTTGTTTGAAATTCTTTAAACAAGTTTAAAAATATATAGTATTTTAAGCTTTGAGCAAAATTTTAGGGTTCCTTGGCTGCAAGAGATCTTAAAAAGGATCCCTCAGTCAAGGAAGGTTTGAGAATCACTGGCATACAGTAATTAATATCAACATTATGTTCTATATCATAGAAATGCATTTTTGCAATCTGAAATAAAATAAAATGAAATTCTGCAATTATTTACACCATTTTGCATTAATATTGAAATTTTCATCCATATAGCTTTTTGGAACTAAAGTTAAATGATGTCACTATATTGAATAGAAATATGAAATTTGCACTGAGCATACTCTCATTATGAACACACATGTAAGAATAATATATTACATGTAATAATTCAATCCCTACTGATTAGTACTCATGTGTTTATTTTGTTTGCATTTATATATAAGGTACTGATCATTTCTCTGTAAATACTTTTTGAAAGCTGATTTATTCCTTTTCAAACTGAGTTTGACTGTATAAATTTATGATAATCAAAAAAAGCTGAATCTGAAAAAAATAATTCAGAGCTACCATACAGCTACCATTGTGCTATCAGGATATTTTTTCAGATTTCTCTGAAATATTACATAATAGTTTTATTTTATTTATTTATTTATTTTTTGTTGCAGTGGCACCATATATTGATCGAAAAAATCTTCAGAAAAAGGTTATACGAAGTGGACAAATGCTGCGAATAGAAGCAGATGTAAAGGGAGAACCTCCTGCAACTATTGAATGGACCCTTAATCAAAACATTCTTAAGTCTCACGATAGGTATAGAACATATTTTAAATATTTAATATTTAGTACTGAACTTTTCTTACATTCTATGTATATAATACATTTTTTTTCTGTATTTCAGACTCAAGATTGAAAATGAAGATTATAAAACCACATTTATTTTCACAAAGGTCAAGCGATCAGACTCAGGATTATACACTGTCACTGCTGTAAACTCTTCTGGGAAAGACCAAGTGGAAGTAGAAATATGTGTATTATGTATGTTTTGCAAAGAATACAGTTATACCACATTAAAATATATTGTACAGTATCCTATAGAACTAGTGAATTCCATCGGAATTTGTTTATTATTTCCATATTCATTACTGATGTAATATGGGGAGGAAAGTATACATAATTGCTCAAGAATTGAAACAATTACTCAAGTTCAAAATCATAAGCATTCTTGTCAAAAAAAGATTAATTTCTGAAAGTTAATAATGCTAAACAACTTAAAGAATTGGAGAAGGAATAGGATGAGCAGAAGAGGAATAAAACCTTCTGACTACATAATGCATATTAGGTTACTTGTAATATTAAATATATTTATTTTATATATTTTGTTTTGCAAAAGCTATGTTATTAAATTAGATCTTGTTCACTTATTATTTTAAAATTAAATAACATTACCTGAAGCTAGTGTGTATGAACAATAAATGAAAATTTTGACATAAAACTAATCATTGCTTTTATCTTAGGTAAACCCAGTAAACCTAAAGGACCTCTTAAAGTCTCGGATGTAACTGCCGAGGGTTGCAAGCTTAAGTGGGAGAAACCTGAAGATGATGGTGGTGAACCCATTGACCACTATGTCATTGAGAGAATGGACACAGAGACTGGTCGCTGGGTACCTGTAGGAACCAGCAAGATGCCTGAAGCTGATGTAAGGATATCTCTTAGCTATTTTTGAAGTTTGCATTTATTTTTTTAAATGTAAATTAATTTTAAAATATCCTTTTAGATTTATCTGATGGCCTAATTCAAGTAGTGTTTAACTAGACTACATTGTTTTTACTTGCTATTTGATAAAATTAAATGAATTAAATATCTTCTTTTAGCCTTAGAACATCAATGTGTAGCAAGATATCAACTGTCACTAAAACATCGAATGTTGTTCTTCTCATTGTCATCCTTGTTGTTGTTTTAGCAGTAATCTTTTGTTTGAAAACTAACTAGACAATTTGTGGAATTGTGTAAATTGTCTACTATTTGAATTTACCTTCATTTTGAACAAATTTAGCTGCATTTGTTGCAAATCGTTAACAAAATTGTAATTTATAACACAAGAACAATTATGTTACAATAAGATTTGAACAAAATTAAATATTTTTTCTTGTTTATAGGTATAATAAATATAAACGTTCAGTAGATGAATAACAAATTGATATGTACACAGGGCTCTGTGTTCAAAGCAGAATGGTTGGGTGCACCTCAAACAGTATTTCATGTTATTCTCCTTTTGCTTGGGGAGGGTGCAGATTCTGCATTCTGTGAGTTCCTTTGATTCCTTGAGGAACTTATGTAGAAATTTCACTCCTCAGGATGTCTGCAATTAATCGTCGCAATTGTCTTGTACGATTTTCATTGTTAGTCGACGCTGAAGCCATGGAGTCATTATTTATTCAGACAGAACGAAGAGGAAGCTCACTGTAGTCATTGGCTTATTGTTTCTCTTTCCCATGTTGTAAGTATGAATAACCTATAAATTTAGGTTGCACATGTTCATCATTCCATAGAACACGTTTTTCGTCTTTCGATTGGTGCAGTGGCTGTGGCATATTTGGACAAGTGTGTCGACTACTCCCTTAGTGAAGCTATAGAATTCCACAATTTCAGGTTTATTTGTCTATTCACTGATATGAAGTTAGGTTAATGTTTGTGAAATTAGGAGCATGTTCTTGTTTGGCTCATGCTTGTAAGAAACAAAGCATTGATGTGCCAATCTTCCTGGATTTTAGGCACAGCATTTCCTTCTTGAAAGACACTATTGCACCAAAGGGAGCTAGGTGGAATATCTATTCTATGAGATTGGTCACTAATTTCACAGACATAAACCAACTATCTACAGGTACATTTCAGTTATTCTGTGGATGCTCTTAGCCAATTCTAATACATAGTATTCTCAGAGGTATACCATAAGTTTCTGTGCTTTTCTTTGTGTATCGAGCTGCATGAAACATGGAGTGTATGGATACGTTACACGTTATTACAATTTAATGGCATCTTTAGAAAGTTTACTAGGATTGTGTCATTTCAGTTCGAATGCTTGTAGCAGCTTGCTTTGGTGCAACTGATGACCATATATGTCCATTTTTTGTACCTAGTGATGGTTTACATGGATGCAATATAAAATCAGGTGATATTGCATTTACCCTCTTCGTGTTGAAAGGCATATCAAGGAAATGTACCTTTTTTGCAATAAATAGTGTATTTGGACCAAAAGAAACAAATTTTTAAAAATTTTTCACAATTAGGATAATACATGTATTATATATGGTGCAACAGGTCTGACTCATGTAAAAATATGAATATCAGAGCAAAAGCATTTTATTGCCAGTGAGATAAAAAGCACAAATCTTGCAATTAAATATAGTTCCATTAATAACCTAAAAATACGATTTTAATGCAACTTTGTAAATACTCAAATGTCATTATATATTTTTCTCACTAAATTTAGAGTGAAAATATTATTAGATCTTTCCAATAAAATTAATTATGAAGTATGCAAACTTGCACTAAAATGTAATGATAGAGGCCGCTTGTATCACCAGTGATATACAGCCAAAGTTACAAAAATGTGATGATGATGATGATAATATACTACTTAGTAATCTAGTTCATCACAAGAAGTTAACCTTATTATTTTTTCATAGTTTTAACAGTTTTCAAGTTTATGACTGTTAATTTAGTAAAATTTACCTTTCTTATTAAACACCATGTTGGAAACAAGAAACAACAGCTTTATTCCAGATGCTATCACCACCTAGTTAGTGAAAATAGCAATTTAAAATACATCATTGTTGCGCAAGATGTCTAGTCCTTTATACAGCCAGCAGCATGAGCGTCATATGTGAATACACCGGGACTGAAGAGAAATGGATTCATCTATAACCCTGACTTCAGTTCTGCTGTCCTCATTTTTAGAATTTTCTTCTTCTTCTTCTTCTTCTTCTTCTTCTTCTTCTTCTTCTTCTTCTTCTTCTTCTTCTTCTTCTTCCTCTTCCTCTTCCTCCTCTTCCTCTTCCTTCTTCCTTCTTTCTTCTTTCTTCTTTCTTCTTTCTTCTTCACTTAGATTGGCAGCATCTTTCTGCTGCATAAATAAATTTTTCAAAGAAAGATATATTTCTAATGAATTTAAATAGTATATAAAAATAGTTCAAGATTTATCATAATATATTTATGTTTATGATTTTGGTGCCTTTATTCTGAAAGAATATAGTGGGTAAAAAACATAGTGGTAAAACAATTACCTAAACATTATAAATAAAATGCCTATATTGTGCCATTTGACAAATGGTGATCAATGGTGCCACCTAACATTTATTTTATTAGACAAAATATTGTCAATAAACCATCATACATGCTCAAAAATGGATGCAAATTCAACTATTTAAAGCTATCTAACCTCTATAATTTAGACATAAAACACCCTTTTGAAAAAAACTCCATCATTAACATTTTACAGCTATTGATGATAATGGCTAACAGACAGATAGATACTGTTGCTTATAATTGAATAAACATCTTGAGTGACATGTAAATTATATCTAATCTGTCATGTATCACACTCTTATGCTTCACTTACTTTTAAATACGGTGGGACCGATTTTGAAGAGACATCCTTTCCATCTTCAACTACCTTGATGACTGGTACTCACATAATTTCCGCCTTCCCACATTATTTTAAATGCTGGTACAGATACGTTGATGACATTTGAAACACACATGATTTCCACCTCCCCACATTATTTTAAATGCTGGTACAAATACTTTGATGATCTTTTTAGTATAGTGAAAAAAGAATTTGTTGAAAATATTTTGAAGCTTTTAAATATACAAGATAGGAATATATCCTTCACACTAGAAACAGAAACAAAGGGAATGTTGTCATTTTTAGATATAAAAATTAATAAGACTCGTGGAAATTTAGAAAGGATACTTGCACAGATAACTATATAAAATCAAATGGGTTTAACCCCATAGCTCACAAGCACTCAATTTTCAACAGCTTAACATATAGATTGGTGAATTTACCGATCAGTAAAGAGGAGTACAAAAAAGATTTTGAGAAGATACAGGAGATTGCCATTATAAATGGTTTTAACAAAAATTTAGTAAACAGAAAACTTAATAGATTCCTAAAGAAGAAATTGGTCAAGAATACCACCACACTATTAACTGAAAAGAGAGACCGGTTTTTAAAAAATTCACCTACGATCCAGTAGCTATGAATAAATTTCAAAAAAATTTTAAAGATATTAACATTAAATTGGCACCTGTTAACAGATATACTCTGAAAAATGCTTTAGTGGACAACAGTTTTAATAACATTCGACAGGAGAAAAAGTCGGGCATCTACAAAATAACATGGAAAGTATGTGATAAGATATACGTTGGAAAAACTAAAATGAACATAGGAACCGGTTGAAGGAACATCTCAGGAACGTTAAGTACAAACAGATTGATAGGTCAGCAGTGGCACACCATTTTTGGAAAGATAATCACGACATAAGAAGAGAAATGAAGCTACTTAAAGAAGAACATGGATGTTTAGAATTGGGCGCATGGGAGAAGATTTATATTCACAAACATAGTGATCATCTTATGAATTTCGACATTACAGGAGATTGTAATACAAATTTCCAGTTTATAAAAAAAAAACACCACCAGGATTGAGCCACAGGTCCTCATAGATGTTAGTTTCTCGTACCAGTCAAGTTGGTTCAAGATGTAGAGGATGTCTCTTCAAAACCGGTCCCATCATATTTAAAAGTAAGTGAAGCATAAAAGTGTGATAGAGGGCAGATTAGATTTAATTTACATTTAAAAAGCTTCACTGTGTGAGTTCCAACATAATTTTTTAAAAATTTCTTATTTTTCCAAAGTTCTTAAATGAATCTTGAGTGACTTTCATGATTAAAGTTCTGATTTCGGTTCTTGTGTTTGATCTGAGGAAATAATAAAAAGTTGAATAGTTTATGTAGTAAAATAAATTTAATTTGTTAACAGAATGCATATGCATAATTTTAGCTGTATATGTCTTAATGTTATAAGAAATAATACATAGATCCTATTTTACAATCTTCTGGCTTTTTGCTATTGTGAAACAATCTCATTTTTGAAAATCTCTTTCTATCCTCTTCTTACTGTAAAGGAAAATTTTAAATTATGTAACTTATTTTCTTGTTATTGTACAAAACCAGAAGCTTTAAAGCAGGTTACAAATAAGTTTATTATAACTAGCATCACAAAAGCAAGAAAGCATTGGTAAAGTATCCTTTTATGGAAACTAGATTCTGAATGTTCCTGTTTCATATACTGATGCATTTTGATAAAGGGGTTATCTTTATAAATATTAATAATTTAACTTTCAATGTTTGTTTGCTTAACAATCTGGTATATAAGTGATTTGTCTAAATTTTCTACATAAGTTCTTCAGCTATGGTGTCAAGAATATGTAGCATTGGTTAAAAAAATTATGAAAAAATTTTGAAAGGCTGCAGGAAGAAGATATTGTAATGTGATAGCATGATACAAATTTTGAGAAGAGGAGGACAGCCTTAGTGTTAGGCACAACTACCCAACTGAAAATATTCAAGAAATTAAATTAATATTTTTAGTTTTTGAGCATTCATATCTACTAGAAGACTGTGTATTTGGATGAGTTGAGAAGCTTAAAAGAAAAGAAAGTATTATACTTACTCCTCAGTAATACAGAAAAATGAATATAAACTTTGGAGAAGTGAGAATCAGCCAAAACCCAGCAAGCATAAGAGATATGAAAAGAGTAGTAATAAAGAAGAAAAAAATATTTGCAAAAGACCACATAATAGCTTTAAGGGTGAAATGGAGCCTTGCTATAAAAAAGATAACACATCTAAGCTGTAGAAGAACTTAATGAAATGAAGCTTTTTCTTTGAAGGTCAAGAAACTCATTTTGAATATCTTGCAACATGCAAAAGAAGCTGCTGCTTTTACAAAATTATGGAGATGAAGATTGACAGGATAATGAAAAATTAGGTTTGGAATGGAAAATATATCTATTAGTTCCTACTGAAAATAAAACATATTCTTTCACTATCTTTATTAGGTCTTTAATTATAAACAGTCTCTAATCTTTCCTAAATTTTAATTCTTTTATACATACTTCCCCCCCCCTTAAACCCATTCTGCACAAAATCTAATAATTTCATCTATGTCATGTTGTGATCCCATCACATGCTATGAGATCATCAGCGAAAAGCAATCCTGGTAATTCTTTCTTTCCAATAATTTGACAGTTTCTATTGTTTATCATGATCCTATCTAAGATATCGTCTATAAACAAATGAAATAATATTTTGCTCAATTTACATCCTTGTTTCAAACCCACATTTGGACTCATATAAACTGTAGTTCTATTACCTTGACATTTGACACAAAACCTGATTCCTTCATATAATTTTTCAATTCCTAGAATAAATTCAGTATTGACTACCTTGCAGCTCAATTTGTATGCCAATGCCTCCCTTTTTATTGTATTGAATGCTCTCTCAAAATCTACAAAGAAAATATATACCCTAATCTCTTTTATTTCTTAAATATTTATGCACGATAGTATGAATTATCATTATATTATTTATTGTTCTTCCTTTTCTAACATCTGCTTGAAATTCTGATAATTTACCTTCCATTTCTGTTCATACATGGCAATCTTGCTGCTCATATGCCAGCATATATTTGAACTAATATAACAGATGAATTCATCTGTAGTAGTTTGGATTATTTATATCACCTTTTCCTTTACATATTGGTAGAATCATACTTATTTGCCAGCTCTCAGATATTACCTCTCTCTCCTTAATTCTATTTAATAACTCTATTAGTAGCTTGATACCTCCTTACATTTCCCCATATATTTTCTCCTGGAATTCCATCTATTCCTCGAGCCTTTTTTCTCTTCAAAATTTTGGTCTGATACCCTATCTCTTTCATAGTAAACTCTTTATTTAAACATTCTATCCTGTTTACAGTAATATCAAAATTTAATTTATACTCTGAACATTCCCACCACCTCTCACATTTTTAAAGTGATATTTCCATTCCATTGGTATCTTATTTCCCACCCTTTTCTTTCTTGAGATTTCGTTAACAACTAACCATATATATTTACTGTTTTTAGCTGTCATAATTTCCTTAATGTTTCCTTCATAGATAGCTCTGGTAGGTTTTGAAATGTTAAATAAAAATAGTAAATATGATTCCTTCATCTCGTTATTTCATCATTAAATGGGGCTGTTTAGCTTGAGAGAGTTGACTAGAAATTTTCTCATTAATTACACCTTAATTTTATCATTGAGGTGACTTTGATTTCATTCTTCATCCTATAACAAAAAGTAATTACATTCATCAGTGGCAGGAGTCCCAAAATCAATATTAAATCATGTTGAGAAAAATGTTAAAAACATGCTATATTTCACTTGGAAATTCTTACCCACTCTCAGATTACTCCATTTTGAAAATAAACAAAATCCATTAGATTTATTTATTCATATGTCTTATCTCTGTTCTAGTCACTTAATAAATTGAACAATCTTATTTCCTAATCATATTTCTTGTGACAGTCTACTTTACTCAATATTAAATTTTTGTCTTACCTGGATTATACCGCCATGGGTGGCCGAGGTTATTAAGGCCCATACTTGTGAGCAGGAGGTCTGGAGTTCAAATCCCGCAAGGTCCATCCTCCTGACTGAGGTTTATTCCAGGTTTTCCTCAGTCCCCATAAATGGCAAATGCTGGGGAGGTACCCTAAAATTTAGGCCTGGAACATTTCCTTCCTTAAAAAATCCTTTCGGAATATATCACTTCATTTCATGTATCATCAGTGCCCCAGTAGTAAAAATGGGCATTAAACATCACTCAAAAAGAAAAATCTTGATTATACTGCCCCTTTCAATTTGGTTACATATAGTGGTAACATGGACTTAAAAGATTTAAATTTCTTCTAATGAGGGAAAGTGATTTTCAATGAAGAAAGTGATCAATATATCTGCTTCAGAATAGGAAGTCGGCAGTCACCAAGTCACCATGCTGAATCATCCATGTCTGGTTATTAATAATAATAATAATAATAATAATAATAATAATAAAAGTGATGATTATGATGATTGTAGTAAACAACAGTTCTATATTTATTACTTAAATGCAAAATTGGAACTTAGAAATTGGAAATTAGAACTCAACAGTTCTATATGTTTAGATTAATCAGAATTTTAGGTGATCATGGTGTTTAGGGTACTAATATTAATAAGGTGTCAAAAGCATTTTATTTTTTTACAATTTAAAATAAATTTCGCAGACTAAGAATTTAATTAGTAATTATTTTTAATTGGTGTTCTTACCTCAATTCCTTTAAACTTCCCCTCTGCTCTTATTCCTCCACCTATTCCCATTTCCGACAGTCTTTCTCCCATGCCATCCATATTTATTTCATTAATAATGTGACTTAAATATGAATGTGCTCTTTGCTGAATAAAATGTAGGTCTGACTGTTGCAATAGGGTGAAAGAAACCAACTGGAAAATACAGCTGTCTTCAGCGAGCAACAAGCAACCACACCACTGTCATGGACTAATGTGGTATTGAAAACAAGAAAGTGAACATATGAAGCTATGAAAGGATATAATATTTTCATCACTTTATTTTTGTGAGATAGTTTTGTGTGCGAAATCATTCTTCATAAGCAAACTTCTTTCATGAACTCATTCCAATAGCTAAATCATTTTTTTTGTGGGTGTATACTGGATATAAGTGTTTTAAAATGTAAACTCCTCAACTAAATGAATGGATTTGGTTTTAAAAAAATGATAAATATAATGCAAAAATGATACTAAAGATACAATTAGAAAAACAGTTTTGTTTACAATCAATGTCCACAGTGTTCGAAGCTAATGATTTTGGTTGCATAATAACTAAAACATTGATATTTGCTTTTTTTCTGTTTTAGTAGTGTTTAATGCCTGTTTAATCAAGGCATTACATACGTAGTCACTGATGATACATGAAATGAAATGATAAATTGAAAAAGGAAATATTTATGGAGGGAAGCGTTCCATATCTAGTGTAAGACATCTCCCAAATATTTGCCATTTATGAGTATTGAGAAAACCTGGAAGAGACTGCAGCCAGGGAGGACGGTTCTGGCAAGATTCGAACTGCAGATCTCTTGCTCACGAGTTTGTGCCTTAATGACCTCAGTCACCTGTGGTGGTTTGGTATATGTTGATTACATAAAATCATGTTCAACATTTTAAAGTTAATCATGGGAAAATTTTTTCTGACATCTTTGATTTTCTGCACTAAGTATAGTTAACAGTTTGAGAACTATTTTGTTCATTGCTCTGCTCATCAACTGGCTGAATACGAGAGTCACTGTTCTTTGTCATCATTATTCCATTGCAAAGGGTGAGCATGAATTGCATTTATGATATATTAAGGCTTTAAGCAGATCAGTGTAATTTATAACATTTAGTGTGTAAAATGCTTGATCCAAGCCAGAATATTTATATAATTAAATTCATAAAAGTAGCAGTGCTTCCTTCTAAGGCATAGTGAGTACATATGTACTTATTTATATTCATCAGTGATGATATCACATCTAAATAACCCTTTTTGTGTTAAATGTTTGGAAAAGGGAAACGTTCAGTGCCTACATCATTTGTTGCAGATTACCTATCCATACTTGCCAAGATATATGAAGTATATATACCTATTACTGTTTTAATATGGAGAAACACCCAATATATTTAGATGTTAACGGAATGCAGTCCAGTTAGATAATTTCATTCATTGTTCTAAAATTTACTTAATCAATATAACTTGTGACATAAATCATAAGCAGCAGCACCACTACATTTACTACCACTTCCACCACCACCAAAAAAAGCAGCAGCAGCATTACCAACAAAGAAGATGATTGCCATCTTCATCATAATTTATTTATGTGCTTTTGAAAAATTAACCGACTACACGTATAAAAAATTCATAGGAGAGCCCTAAAAATATGTAGCTGCTTTTGTACAAAGAAGCATATTTGTTCAGTATGTCAGTTAATAAATATTTAATAATGATGAAATTTATTTTAAAAGCTAAGATTGCAATGTAACTTATGCACAACTCGACATAGATTTTCTCATTTGCTCCATGAAAACTATAACAGTGGTCTTAAAATGTCTTAGTCTATACTATAGGTGCCCTGTAATTGTCAGTATAAGCTAGTTATAAACAATTAATGTAATACAGCTTTCTAAAATAAACATGTTTGTGCAATACATAAAAGGAATAAAATTGATTATTATGAGGTGATGAAAGCTCTTGTTTAATGCCAAAGAAAATTCATAACAAATTTGTAAATGTTTATGGAGACTCATCTCCATGAGTTGCTGAATTTAAATATGTTAATGCTAGCCTTGAAGATGACTCACATGAAGGTTGTCAAAAAGTGCAATAACAGCAGATTTTGTTGAAGAAATTCATGACATTGTATTAAATGTGTAATTTCTTAGGCTATAGGCATTTTAAAGGAATGCGTAGGTAATATTACACATAGAGAATTGCATATGAAAAACTTTTGTACAAGATGGTTGCTGCATTTGCTAATAGCAAATTAAAAGTTAATTTGCATGTAAATATTGCCACATAATTTGGAACATTTAACAGCAACAGAACTAATTTTGTAAATCGGCTTATAACTATAATGAGACTTGGATTCACCATTACATACTGGAATCAAAATAACAATTAAAGCAATAGGCAGAAGCTGCCTATTCAGTGTCAATGAAGATAATGTTGATTTATCTTAAGAAAAGTTTATGGGATCAGTCTTTTTGGATGCTAAAGAAATTATACTAATCAACCATATAAAAAGATAATATCATAACCAAGGAGTACTATTTCAGTATTTTAATCCAACTAGAAGGAAATTATTTGTGAGAAAAGATCCAGTTTGCAGAAGAAAAAAATATGTTTTTTTTTCATCATGACAATGTACCTGTTTACAAAAATGTTTTAGCTATAAGAAATATGGGAAATTTTAAGTATAATTTGACACAGCATCAACCCTAACCCATAGATTTCATTTTCTCTAATTTCCATTTGTTCTCAAAGCTTAAAACCTTACTGACTGGTCAAACTTTTTCATCAAATAAAGAGGCAATTGCGACTGGAAAGTAATATTTTGCAGAACTTTTAGGAAACCACTGCAGAGACATATTAATGCAATATAATATTTTTGGAATAAACTAAAGGGATTATATTGAAAAATAAAATTGATATTCTGGTTAAAAATACTTTCCTTCATTTTTAGGCTGAAAACTTTTCAGAATGATCTCATACTAATTTACATCTGTAATTAAATATAATTTGTTTTATGTTTTAAAAGGTCTCTGGATTAAACGAGGGAAAAGAATATCAGTTTCGTGTGAAAGCTGTAAATTCTGAAGGAGAATCAGAGCCTCTTGAAACAGACATTCCAACTCTAGCTAAAAATCCATACAGTAAGTACTTCCACCACTAAATGCATTGCTAGTGAAACATAATTTTTACAAAATGTACATTTTCCCCAATATTGTAAAAGTTAAATTCTATCTCATTTAAACTTTATCCTTAGGTGAACCAGATAAACCAGGAAAGCCAGAAGTAAAAGACTGGAATAAACACCAAGCAGATCTTAAATGGGCACCACCAAAATCTGATGGAGGGGCTCCTATTACATCATATGTTGTGGAAAAGAAAGATCAGTACAGGTAAAATACTTGCTTCAAAATTCCTACTATAAACAGAATGTCCATATATATTTTTTATTATGTGATTATTGATAATGCTTTAACAAGAAGATTAATATTAGCTAATATAATTATTTATTTTTCCACTAGAAATAATTTCATTTTATTAAAAATCCAAAAATAATTGTAACATCACATACTGTTGTTAAGAATTATAATATGCTTGTATTAAAAAAGGAAAATTTTCCTAATTCAAAGTTAATTGTCAGAGATGAGATCAATTCTCTAAATATAGATAAGATCATTAAGTTGATCTTCAGGCATGAATTTGCAGAGATAAGCATCTATTTAAATTAAGTAAAATGGAGATGATCTTTCTATCAAGGATAATCTATAAGTATATGATTTGAGTATTTGGAATAGCTTTCTTAAGTTGGGGAACAACAACATCACAAAGTCTAATACTTCATGGATGTGATTTTCTTTCTCAAGAGATTTGATTTTTTGAAATTTTCCTGCACCACATTTTGGCATTTACAATCAAGTCATCTTATTTAATGCCTGAGAAATGATCCATATCATAATACATTATCCATTAGTGAACAAATTTAGGGGAAAATTTTGTAGTTTGTTAGTTTTTTTTTCTCAATGTTTAATGAATTATGATTCATCATGCAAAATAAGATCATAAAAGGAAAAAATTATGGATAGTATTTGTTGATCTTGCTTGGATACTGCTGTAATATTCTTTCTTTTTATTTTTTAATAGTGATTAATGCCCATTTTTTACTGCTAAGGTGTCACAGGTGGTGGGCACTGGTGATAAATGAAAGAATAATTGGGGATAGACTCTTTTTAAAGTAAGGAAACATTCCAGGCTTAAGCTTGAAGTACCTCCTTGGAAATGCTGAGGAAAACCTGGAAAAATCCATTCGGGCAGGTTGGTCCTGATGGGAATCGAACCACAGATCTTGTACTCATGAGTCCATATCTTAAAGACCTCGGTCACTCTTGGTAATATATTATATATATTGAAAACTAGAATATAAAGAATTGTGTTGTCCTTTTCCATAAAGGATATTTGGTGAGAAATCAGAGAAAACTACATTAGAAACACTCCCATGTTCTTTATTTCATTGCAGAAATTTCAGGCTAGTAACAACTTGTCTGATTAAAGTATTTTCAATGAAAATGTGTTTCAGATGATTTAGTAGTGTTTGTTGCGAAATAACCAGCAATTTTGAGGATTATGGACACTTTGAATAGTTTTCAGGCATTTTCTAATGCATGGAATAAACGGTATCTGGGAAGAAACTTAGGAATAAAATCAATTGTGTCTCTATGGTAATTGCATTTAGCTTAAAAATGTTCATATTTTGGAACAGAAACTCAAAAAACTTTGTGGCTGGTAGTATCAGAAAAGAGTGGAGAACATATGCATCGAACAACAGTTTTTTGCATTTGAGCACCAGCTAGAAAAGAGGGAAGATGTATACATTTCATTGCATTTATGTGGCTGGTCAAATGAAACCAATTAAGCAAATGCAATTTTGTTTTTAGATAAAATTCCTTAACCTTCAACAGCATCCTGCATTGGGACCAGCAAATTCAAGTGTTGAATCACAAAGTGTAAAAGCCAGGAAACAATAATTTAACCAGAATGATATCTTGGGTGTAGGCCTCTATAAAAGAAGTCAAAAAGTTCAGTTTGGCAGCAAGAGACAGCGAAATATATTTAAATTGGCAGTGCATTATATCTTATACACAAGCCTGCATCTACACTATTACAAACTGCAACTTCTGTATGTGGAACAGACAAGACTGCAAGAATTTGGGGGATTGAAAATTTGCATTTTATTGAGTACCAGCATAATAGTTCCAAAGTAGATGTTTGGTACTGTCTGATGAAGATTGACATCATTGGATCATTCTTTTTTATGAAGTACATAGTTACTGGTGCTGCAAACCTGGATATACTGGGAAATTGTGCCGATTCACAACTGCAACCAATAGTATGAAGTTCTTGGATATTATACACACATTGTGCTCTGCTTTCCAAATAACACATTTTCTTTCTATTGAATCACAAGAGTGACTTGCACCATGATCACCGTAATTGACTGACACTAATCCACTAGATTTCTTTCAATAGTGTTATATTAAGTATAAAGTGTGTCTCACTGCTGTGGCTGATATTGAAGATTTAAGAGGCCATATGTTCACAGTGTAGCATTGTTCACAACAGCAATGCTTTTATGTACATATCAAGAATTTGATGTACTCTACCTCACTTATAACTCTGTTTTATAGCTGTAAGGGATAAAATTGCTAAACAAAGTCTTATAATTGATTACATTAAGTTTGCTATGAATTAGCCACTCTTCCAATTGTTTGTTTCATTTGTATAATTTTGGAGATTATTTTTATTTTTCATCTTAAAGACCAGGTTTGCATTACTTGCAAACAATACTGGGATAAATTTAAGGGTAAATCATTAATATATAAGTGAGACAACATTGACCGAGCAAAAGAGACTTGTAAGACACCATTTTTATTGGGCTTGGATATGAATTAACAGATTCAATTGCACCATTTATATCCTATAATTAAAGAATGATGCAAACCAATCAATGACTCTACCTCTTATCCCATAACTTATGCAATTTCATAATAATATATCATGATTCGCAGTAGCAAATGCCTTGGAAAGATCCAAACATTGCCCAAGAGTTTGCTTTCTATTGTCTTTTGCCCAGTATTGAGCACTAGAAAGTAAGTACTCAGCTGGAATGTCCTTGCCTTTGTTGGATTACTTATATTTAAGTTAATTTTTAAACTATTTGAATGAAATTATGTTTATACTTTAAATGATAAGTTCCTGAATTTTTTTTCATTTTACAATAGTAACAAAAATACAGCTATGTTTAGTTTAAGGAAGAGAGTATGTCATCTTCACTTTTGTAGAATTTTTTTTAATACTATTTACGTCCATTTTTACTGCTAAGGCATCACAGGCGGTGGGCACTGATGATACGTGGGATGAAATGATAAATTATGAAAAGGTTTTTTAAAGGAAGGAAATGTTCCAGGTGAGGTACCTATAACAATAATTTATAGGGTGTCTCCCATGCATTTTCCATTTATGAGGACTGAAGAAAACCTAGAAAAATCCTCAGTCAGGGAGGAGGGTCCTGCGGGTTTCAAACCCAAGATCTCCCACCCATAAGTCCATGCCCAAAGACCTCGGCCATCTGTGGTGGTACTTTTGAAGAGTAATTTACTTGGCCATGAAAGGATTAATTATAATACTATTGTTCCTTTTGTGAACAAAATATAACAGATAAAATCATAAACAATAATTATATGGGTGTTGTTAATAGTCACTGATGATACTGAAAATAGCAACACTTTCTTTGCACCTATATGACAAAGATTGTAGCATCTAACTGCATATCAGTGTATGACTCATTGGTTTCATGTATTAATTGAATAAAGTAAATATAAATAAATTTCAAACCAATGTTACAGAGTGTTAAATGTAGGTATCACGGCTGAAATTTCTCATTTTCAGCATGTTTCATTCACTCTTGATTTGTCACTATATACTATATCTGGCTATTGAACAAAGGTTTGTGTTGTACATATATTAATTGTTTTGTTTCCTAGCCTAGAGAAATCAAAGAATTAACTAATATTTAATGTTCTTTGAAACAAGGTATTAATATGCTTTCTATAAACGTTTTGTACATTAGTCATTGTGGATTTATTTATTTGATATACCTTTTCCATGCTATTATAAATAGTTAACAAAATATATGTCAATATTTGTAGCCTGAATTTTCATCCTTTTTCAGTTCCAAATGGCAGAAAGCTGTTGAAGTAATAGGAAACAAATGTGAAGCTAAGGTGCCTGATCTTGTAGAAGGAATGAAGTATCAGTTTAGAGTACGTGCTGTCAACAAAGGTGGTCAAAGCAAGCCAAGTGACCCCAGTGATACAATCACAGCTAAAGATAGATTTGGTAAGAATTCTGGTTTAATTGTTAAATGACCTAATCTAAGAAAAACATCCATAGGCACTATCATGTCATTTTCATGCACAAACATTTATCGGAATTTTGTGTACTTTTTGAAAATATGATACTATCAAAAGAATATATTTTTGTTTACCTACACAGACTGCCCTAGAATTTGCACAATTGTTCCTCTGAATAATATTCCATGGGAAAAAAAAACAAAATGAAAATGTGAAAGTAAGGATTTGCAGCGTGCAACATTTCTCAAGTTATCTGCAAGCAAAGTTAACAAATTTGAGTCTAGTATTACATTTAAGGTCGGTGCCAACCATGCTTCTTAACTACTGAGAGAGGCCTGTCTTCTATATATGAAGGTGTAAAGTTGAACTGTATATAATTCCTTGCTGTGCAGAAGTACACAAATTGTGAAGGGTAAAGTGGTCTTGGGGAATTGTCCCTCTCAGAAACCATTACCACACTGAAACAAATTATGTACAGTAAACAGCTCGGTAGAGTTAATGTCCTCTATTTTAAGCAAGTTTCGCAATCCTGTTTTAAGGTAAGGAAAGCACATTTAAGTTATAATTTAATGAAATAAATAAACTAATGAATTTACTTCAACTCATGTATACACATTCTTACACTAACTCCATTCACTTACCTTATTAGTGTAAGAATGTGTATACATGAGTTGAAGTAGATTGCCACTCCATTGTCAACAGCTTCGTAAGTACAAAACTAATGAATATTCAAAATTAAAAACTTATGATGTAATATTTTCATTGCTGCCACATTTTTATAAGTGATTTTTTTTTTTTTTAAATTACTGAAGCAATAACAGAACAAAAAAAATTGCAAGAGGTGCTCAATATGTCTGTCTTTGCCTGTCAGGCATACACAAATTCGATGTATGAGATTTATTTACATGCATTGCAAACATATCACCAATTTGATGGAATAGATAAATGCATTCTTATGACAAGCTGTTCAAAATCGAAAATGATTCTTTATAGCTTTTTTTTTTTATTTTTTTTTAAATTTTTTTTTATTATCCCATAGGAAAAAAATGCAGTGGATCTGGCGATCTGGCAGGTCATTCCATTATCCACAGATTCACCGTTCTGAGAAAGTTTGATTTAATGCCACCCTAACTTCAGCAGCATAATGGACAGGAGTACTATCTAGCTAGTACCACATCCTCCTATTAAAGTCTAGTGACACTTCCACTTATCTTGGCAATATATCCAAAGGAACTTTTGTATGCCTTCTTCCATCACTTGTATTCAGCAACAAGCGTGGTCCAAGAATAAGTTTTTTTTTATTAGTGTTTAACGTCCGTTTTTACTACTGAGGCAACATAGGCGGACAATTAGATTAAGAAAGTTTCCTCCCATAATCTCAGATTTCAATGTTGCTAAAAACTATGGTTGTGGCTAAGATGAGGATTAACTATTGACCGATAATGCTCATTTAGAGATGAAAATGCACTCTCTAGTAAAATTTGCTCATCAATCCAAAGAATTGTCTGCACAGAACTGTCTCTTTGCTTGCAGAAACTTTCACAGAAAGTTATTCATGATGGATAACCCTTAAATTCTGTGCCCTGGTGTATGAAAATGGATGAAAGCTTCACTTTTTTTATCTTATGTATTGTTAAGCTTTAAACCTTATTTGTTTAGCCATGTCATGAAAGCAAGAATAGGGCCATTATCCAGCAAATTTGGTAAAATTCTTCATTTTCAGGAGTGCACATAGTGAGTTTTGGATTCCCTAAGGAATTCTGTAGTGATCTTTTACGACCCTGAGCAACAATTGTACTTCTAATGTTTTTGAAAACACGCTGAGCTGGTTAGGAGTCATCTGCAAGTGTTGGACCCTATTCCTACAACTCTCTGGCAATGCAGTAGGCTGCAATGTGCATTGAGCTACCTATAAGGCTTGAATTATCCACCTACAGAGCTGGGAAGGCTGATTTTAGATTTGATTTCAGTCAGTGGAAGCCTTACCGGATGGTGTTGGCGTGAGCAAGTACCACACACACACACACACACACACATATATATATATATATATATATATATATATATATATATATTCCCTATATTTGGTGGGTCTTATTTAGGAATCTAATTCCACTCCAGTCGAAAAAAGCTTTCTGGGGGAGTGTCTCAAACGTGCATTTAGCTGAGAAGAGGAGAGATCCTCATTGAAGATAAACGTGTACTCACGCTACAGGCTTGACTAGCAATTGAAGTAAATGGCATCAACTATCCAGCGGCTCCATCTTTGGTCCAGTCCCAAAAACATTTTTGCCTTGGTGTCTTTAGTAATGATATCTCTTGCATCAAACTTGAGAGCTGCTATTGCATTATACTTGACACTCTGACTAACAAATACATATTTGCATATGGTGCTAACATGCATTCCATTTCACTCATTTTTTGTGTAGTTACATGTTTGTGTGACTGTCTTAACCATACCCTGGTTGCTTATGTACATTAACATTAGTGAGGTTGTTTCCCTCTCTGCTTCTTTCTTTGAATATTTTAAAGACTGGACGCTTGTCTTTGATGTAAATACTACTTTGAAAATTTGAAGTCGGTAAATCAGCCTTGCTTTGTATTATTTGTATTTATTATACAGCAACCAGGCAGAGTGGAAAGCAGGCAAACTATTACCCAGCCTTAATGAAAAGCATGGTGTACCAGTTCAAAGGTTGTGATGTACACCATTTGTGGGCTTCTTTTATTTAGAAACACGGTTAAGAGCATATATAGTCCAAAGTGAAAAGATAACCTAAATTAGCAGCAGATAAGAGAGCGCCTGGAATGAAAGTGAAATCGAACTCTCGCCTTCCTAATGGTTAACTTGTACACAAATAATATGATAGCTATTACTATACTGTTCTGTGGAATGTATGAGCAAATTCTGGAACACCACCTGTGGTGGCTCAGTAGTAAAAACGGGCATTAAACACAATTAAAAAAAAAAACTGGAACCTCTGCGGGCTATAATATATTATTACACTTCATGTTTATAATATATTACTTCAAATTCACTTCTTAGAACTCTGCATTGTTCCAAGTTATTATATACTTTGTTAGATGAAAAAGAATGATATAAGCTTAATTATCAATCTATGATAATATATTGTTACAGTACCTTATTCAAAACCCTAGTTTTACCTGTCTATTATATAAACTTAAAATGCAACATACATTAATGTGTCAAATTGTTAACACTAACTCCACTTACTTTTTTAAAACTTTGGACTAGTTTCAGTCAACTGTTGTTGACAGTCACAGGCAGCCAATGATGGGAGGAACCTCTCCCGAAACTAGTCCAAAGTTTTAAAATGTAAGTGGAGGTAGTGTTAACAATTTGACACATTAATGTAGGATATATTACCACTCCATTGTCTACAGCTTCGTAAGTACATTTTTTACTTAATTAAAATACAATGTTACAACATCCCCTTAGTCTATTTAATGACAATACTAATCTAAAGTGATTGTGTTTTTGGCATCACAGATACAATCAAAACTGTGCTAGAAGTATTTTTTCACTTTTTCGAGCTTTATTATAAATGTGTTGTCTATACTAATCAGAACAATGTTGGCTATGCCATTTTTTGAAGGTCTTATAGCAAGTTGGATGAAAACAACTACTTTGCAATAGGAAGAAAAATAAGGTAAACTACACTCTAGTTTGAAAAGTATAGTAAACTTGATAGAAGAAAAAAAGAGTTGCTGTGGGTGAATGGGATAGCAGAAGAGCTGGAGGTAGATAAACTGTAGTGACAGTCAAATAAATTTTAATGCACTTTAAAACTTTTGTGTTCACCCTTGTCACACAAGTAGATATTGGAACTGCCTGTCTTCATTTCCTGTAAATTTCTGATATCTGCTTATGAATTTACCCATTTCTTTAAGAAATAAAATTGATCTCCTGATGTATGTTAATCTTTAGTTTGTCTAAAGTCTGGGTGCTGAACTGCATTGTGACCTGTAACTCAATCATCTTCAAATAATCCCCTGGCAACACGAGAGTACTCGGTATGGACATAGGAATCATAAATAAATAATAATTATTTTATTGTGAAGTAGAATAATTAGGTATAGTATTTGCCAAAAAGCATTCTTAGCAAAGCTTACTCCAGGATTAGATATATGTTGTCTAACATATAACAATAGGTTATATTGTCACTCCATTGTGAACAGCTTTGTAAGTACAATATTTATATGTTGTCTTGTTCATTGTTCAAACTCACTGATTGACTGATATGAGCCTAAAGGCTTATGTACCAGTTGGATAACCCGCATCTGCCCAATCCAACTGTCCCAGTGCCACTTAAGTCATAAAATAATTGTATGCCTCGATATAAGAGAAAATGGTAATCGTAATTGCTTCATTCTTTTTCACTTAAGTAGGACAAGTCCTCATGTTAGTTTTTATATATTCAAAATTCCAATTTTTAAAATGGTAATTTTAGAAAATTTCTAATTGTGTTTTCCACATACTTTTTGTTTTCAGCTGCACCACGCATTGATCGTAGCTCTCTGAGAGATATGACCATTAAAGCTGGTCAAAACATTCGTTTTGATGTGAAGATTAGTGGAGAGCCACCACCAAGCAAATCCTGGTTTTTAAATAAAGCTCGACTTGAGCCCAAAGATGTTATCAGTATTGACAATGAAGATTACAAAACTAAATTGATCATTATGCCTGCAGAACGAAAACATTCTGGTACATATGTGATTAAAGCTGAAAATAGCTCAGGAAAAGACGAAGCTTCTGTAGATATCATAGTTTTAGGTAAGTATAAGGCGAGAAATCAAGTATATTTAACTATTTTTTATGAATGTGCTAACTAATTAAAGTTTTTATCAACGTGTTTTATTGATTAATACATGCTACCTAAGTGTGTGGTTATGTGGTTAAATATAGATTATCATTGATTCTCTGTTTTAAAAAGATAAACCTAGCAAACCAGAGGGACCACTGAAAATATCTGATATACACAAAGAAGGCTGCAACTTAAAGTGGAATCCACCTGCAGATGATGGAGGATCACCAATAGAACACTATGTTGTTGAAAAGATGGACACAGAGACAGGTAAGAAAAAATTGCTGAAAGGAAGTTATCCTGTTCTTCAGATATTTTATAAATAAGAAGCTTTAAAAATATTTCCCTCCACTATCTTCGAGATTTCTTTTCTAGGAAGTTATGTTTAACATACAATACTCATTAAATTAAATTTTATAGAAATAAATAAGTTATTATAAAATATATAGTATATTACCAAACATGTTTTAGTTTGTGATAATATCAGAATTTTGTTAACACGGTTAACACAAGTATTAGAGAATGCATGGAAATAATTAAGAGCAATAAAATTTTTAATAGAAATGGATTTAAGTTGCATAAGTCATGGAGAGATGAAGTTGATCCCTCCTCGCATTCAAAATGATGCATTTCTCTAATAAATCATGTCCATTCCAGCAACATAAATATCCAGCTATGGAAATAACAGGCTCTAAAAAAACTTCAATATGAAAGTTAAAATGTTGACCGTAGTAAATCTCACTATGCGGCATGATTTGGACAGCCATTGATTACTATGTATTTATGCCCTATTTTTACAGATTCTCTTCTCATCATTTAATTATTCCATTAACTATTCAAACTACTTTCATACTTTGTATTATAAAATGTTTTCGTTTGTAACTATTTTCAAAAGTTAAACTTTCGGCTACATATATGTCATCTTTCTAAAGGTTTTTCGTTAAATTTCTGCTTTAAATGCTGTCCTAGTGCTAGATGAAAACAGTCAACTTTCAGACATATTAGTTAATTCAACATGTGAAAGTATATATTTCTTGCTTTGTGCTTTAAAATTTTTTCTTTTGCCAACATATATATCTGCGCTAGTGATAAAATTAATATTAATTAATATGATTACAATATTAACACAGTAGATATTTTTATAATATTAACATTTTTATTTCTTTTATCAAATTATTTATTCCTCCATTTTCCGTTTTTATAGTCTACCTGACATTTTCAAAATATTTTTAAAATTATTCTTATCTAGTGATATTATTTTCAGTTTTACAGGAATGAAACTATTCTCCCTTTTCAACTATAATTACTACATAATTTTAATGTTTATGTCATCCAAATTCTGTTATAATTTTTGCAATGTGTTAGAAATGATTTGTTGTTAGCACGTATTAATTCCTAGGCATAAACTTTTCTCACATTATGCCTCCTTCTTTACTATATTTCATTACAATATAAACATAAATGAATTGCAATAATTCCCAGTTCTTTCACTCTTCTTCATATTTGTTCAATTATTTTATTTTACTTATAAATGAAAAGGGTTACTTATAACTCTTAGGTTAATATTAAATTAAATGAGAATTTTGCACCAACCTTTTAGATTTCTGGTATCTCTTATATGGAGATATGTACGGCTCTTTCTTTAATAAACAAACTGTATATGCATACCTATATAGATTCTGGAAGAGAAAATTTCACTAATGTAAGTCGTATCACGCAGAATAGAAATTTCTTCTTCATTCACTTTTCAGATAAATGGATTTCTTAGCATTAACCTCTAAGAATGCTGTACACATATTACCCAATAAACATTATGAAGTATTTTATATAATGTTAACGTCTACAGTAGTTACACATTAAATAAAAATTCTTAGAAAATTTATGTTTCAAATACCCAAAGTGCAACATTGGTACCATTTAAGGAGTCTAATGAAACATTATTCAGGCCTTACTTACCCATACCCAAGAGAGAAGTCTTATATTCAGTGGTAGAGAAATGACTACAAGTTGGCTAAATAAAGCATGTTTGAGTAATACATTTTAATATACATTACTTTAATCCATTTTATTCATATAAAAACAATTCACATTCAGTTGAATAGGCATATCACATGACTGGATGCTTGTTTTCAATTGAGTATCTAATAATATCATGATCACCTTTATGAAAGCATAGGCACTGTTATTTAAACTGATCATTACCAAGCTATTTTGCCATGTTCATTGGTTTAAATTAATGTAAAAATGCTGAACTTTATCATATCCAGAGAGCCTAGTAAGAAAATGGCTACTGCAAGAAAGAAATCAATTGAATTTTGAAAACTTGAAAAACGAAGATCTTTATACTGGACCATGAAAATCAAATTAAAGCATTTTGCCATTTATAGAATTCGTCATACTACGCGTTGCTGGGATTTTTAGAAATTATATAAAACAGTTTTCAGAACTACAGCCAAAATAGGTCAAAACTGTATTCTGTTAGGGACCCAAGGAAGTCTCTCAGTTTCACAGAAATATACAAGGCACAATGCAAATGTGGAAATGCATACATTGGTATTAACGAAAGATCCATTAAAACTCAGCTCATAGAAAATAAGCCTTTGCCTTAAGTATTGCCTTAATCAGCTAGAAAAATCGCAATTCCAACACATGCCATTCAAAATTGCCGTGGAATAATATTTGAAATAACAAGCTGCTTTATTCTGGTAAAAAGCTGCCTTAGAAATAGAGCAGTATTCAGATAATATAATCAAAGACAGACACTTTTAAATAAGCAACACTGGTTAATAAATAACATCTGCGCCACAACTCTCTCAACACTCCTATCTCCTACCACTTCTAACGGTTATGTAAACCTCGCACACAATAAGTTTGCACTTGGAATCCATTATTGTGGGAATGAGAAAGTTGTTCAGTGAGAGATACAGAACATCCTCCTCCTGTGCACAACCTTCTTCTGCAGCATCCATCTTTTCTAAACATAAGTCACGTGCTTGAGTAAGAAAATTGTGCTCTTCACAACAGGTGAAGGTGAAAAAGTCTGAATGCAATCTTTAATTTTGGTAATTTTTAATTTTTAATGCAATAAACATTCAAATAGTTCATTAGAATGCAATATATGGATTAGTTTACATGATGTTCTGGCAGATCTCTGAAAGGTCAATGTCATCATAGCAGGAGTAGAGAAACCTTCTTCGTCTGTGTGATGTAGCCTGGCTGCAGGGATATCATGCATTTGGCGAACCTCTGCCTCTCCTGGCACTGTCAGTCTTCTGATATGCCAATCGTAGTGCCTGCAAAAGCCCTGGTATTTTAAAATTAATTTCAACCAGCAACCTTGGCAAAATAGTCTGATAATGATAAACTTCAATAATAACAATGCATCCGTGAAAGCTACAAAATGTCATATGTAGTTATCCTAAGTATCACATGTCTTGATTGCTAGCTTTCGTTGCTAAATTTTTATTAATACTTATCATCTAGTTCTTGTTGCATTATGCTTTATGATCTGTGTGATATTTTCAATAATCTGTTTTATTCATTTACTTTAATAAGAATAAATGTTTCCTCCCTTTTCAATTATAAATACTGCACCATAACATAAGGAAACCATTCCATTATAGGAATAGATAAATGTGCACCTGAACAGTGTTTGCACTCAATTACTTAGCTAAAAAATACTGTCCACAGTAAAAGTATTACACATATATGGAAAAATAAATTTTGTATGCTACTGTTCATTTACCGATTAATGAATATTTTGCATTTTTTCTACATGGTTCACTTTTTAAATATAAATACTATATACCCGCATTTGCTCATGCTATACAAATGATTTCTAATAAATAACTGATACTGGAAAATGTTATGCTGATAACGTATTTTTAATTAGAGGGAAGTAGCTAATAATTAATTAATATTGTAGATGTATAAGTTATACTTTTTACCGAAACTTATTACAACCTAAATGACAGGTTTTATTGGGAAATTTTATTAAATACTCTATATCAAGTAGTATTTAAAAATAATGTCATTTATTTTAGGTCGCTGGGTCCCAGTTGGACGATCCAAGGAGCCAAAGATGGAGGTAGAAAATCTCCAGCCTGGTCAAGAGTATAAATTCCGAGTAATGGCTGTAAATGCTGAAGGGGAGTCAGAACCTTTGGAATCTGACAAACCCATAATAGCAAAAAATCCTTTTGGTAAGTAAACAAAATAGAGTTATGTAATTTATGAAAGTTTTAAAATAGAGAAAAATATATTACAACACATTAAAATTCTTGTCACTGAATTTTTCCCCCTTATTTAACCATATTCCAATTTAATGGTATGTTTTAATATAAAAATTTAAAATATTATCAATTATTATAAACAATGATACATAAAATAAATTTAAACTACTTTAATATATCTTTTGTTAACTACCTTTTATAGTAATATCATGTTATCTATAATAATAAATTTGAAATTTTGTTAAGGAATCTGAATTTATAACTAGCTCTTTGAAATAATAAGAATTCTTATAAAAAAATTCAGAAATGCAAAATTGTATCTTTATTCCAGTACTTTAATTCATATATACAGGCTGTTTCGAAACAACAAAAAAGAAAGATAACAGTAGTAATAGCTTGTATTTTCATTAGTTGAAGACTGTATTTAAACTTCGAAATATATTTATATAAATATCTGTTTACCTTAGCAAATTGTGTTAGGCAGCAAAGGGAACTCTAATATATTACTCTGAAAAAATTCATAAAATACCACATAAACAAACTGCAGAGGCATTGGGAAATGTGTCATGTGCAATGAAAACAAAATATCCTCCATAATCTCTTATTGTAGTTTGCAAGCAGTTACACACCTGGCACTCTCTGTTCTTAATTATACGTAAAAGTATGTTGGGGGTTATACCTTCGCAAACAAATGGTTACTTACTACACACAGATAATGGTGTAAGGCCAATGTCTTTCGAAAAACAAGTTCTTGAAAGGCTTCGTAAGCACCTCAAATTAATACACGCCATATAGCAAGTGAAATGAATATCGATAATCTTGGTATGTGGAGAGTTATACATGAATAACAACTATACCTTTATAATCTGTGCAAAGCTCAGATTCTAACACTGGCTAAACATCCCGTAAGGCAAGCATTATGTCAAAGGTCGTTACAAAATTGTGATGCCGACCCCTATTTTATCAAATAAAATTTATTCACTGAAGATTAAAACTAACTAGAGATGGACTAATCCCAGTATTCTATAACCATTCTGGTTTCCATTCAGAGAAGCTATCATTGGTATAAATCTTTTGAGAAGAGGAATAATTTACTGTTTGCTTATTGGACCACACATGTTACTTGGAGATCTGGATGGGTCAACGTGTCTCACCTTTCTACTGAGCTGTTTGCCGGAAATTTTAAGATCAGATCAGTTCCTTTAGATATATAGGCGCAACATAGTGTATCAACATGATGGCACCTCTACACACATTTTCCTGGGAGGAGTTCTTGAGCGTTTGGGTGTGACCTTTCCAAATGGATAGATTAATCATGATTATATCCCCTGACCATTTTGATCTTCAGATCTTACACATCAAACTTATTTCCGTATAGAAACGTGAAATCATTAGTGTATGAATCTTCCATGATAACAGAAGAGGAACTGCTTCATGGGAGGAAGTGAGAGCAAACCCAGCAGTTATGCTCTGAGTGCCTAAATCACTATTGCAAAGAAGTCTTTATTTAGAAACAGGAAGTCGACAGTTTGAACATTTGCTATAACTTATGGTTAAGCTGCAATAACTGATTATAAATCCCAAAAGAAAATTGCTATGTATGATATAAAATGTGACCATTTACGCTCATTAAAAGGAAACAATATAAAACTTTAATCTAAACTACATAAGTAGGATTTTTATTTAATTTTATTTACAATCGCTTATTAACACTGCTAATAATATTTTTGCTCCATGGTTTTCCTTAACTCTTTTCCTCCCGTCTTTAAGAACACTGTCATCTACCACTTTCTATCAGAGAGGATTGCCACATATTAAAATACAGAAATGAGCATACCTCTCTTGACAATGAATAGGCCATTGGGCAACCTTTTAAAGATATCAATACCCATTGTACATAATTAATTATGTTAGTATTTAGTAGCTAATCAAAGAAATTATGTATTTTATATAAAACATACTGAAAATTAAATTTATTTTAAATTTTAAATATAAATTAAACCAAAATGTTTTGAAAATGAATTTAAATTATTATTATAGTAATAAAAACCTTCATAATATTACATTTATGACTTTTGTTGGTAAGCACATATTTTTTCAGAACGTCTTTCTTTTTCAGCAATATGTGAAAATATTGAAATAAAATGGTAGTATTACAATTTATCTCACTGAATTAACACTTAGTCTGTTCCTCTCATTAGTCAACTGAGCTTTAATTCAAGAAAATAGCTAATAGAAGCAATGTTGAGCTGGAATAGAAAAGAAAATCTGCACAATTTTCAGTATTTCTAAATTCTGAAATTGATTTTGTAGGCCACTGCAATTTTCTCCAAATTACAATACTAAACAAAACATTTTGCCTCATTTATATGCATACCTTTATCAAAACCTGATGCAGGAGGTTTCCAAACTTTCCCATGACATGTTTTTCAAATCCAGCCACTGAAAGCATGAAAATTCATTCAATGATTGGAACCACATCTTTGGTACTTCAATCATCCTTTGTAAAGTATTTCAACATTGTTATAAAATGTTTAATTTCGTGTTCCTAGTTATTTTCCAATTGCTTCATATGTCTTTTACTTTCAAGGGGACAAAAGTTTTGTATTTTCTCTTTTAAAGCAGTATACACTAATGAGGTAATCTTTATCACATAAATTAAGGTATTGTCCTGTTTTTCTATTTTATTCCATTGTAAATGCAAATCACTTACAACAAGCTGCACATGATACAATTGCACTTTACTTGAGAATCTTCGATAAAATTCTTCAGAGTAACCGGGGGTTGTTGTTTGCCAAAAACCATGACGTTAAGTAGTGAACATTTGGAGAAGTCTCTGAACTGCTGGGAACAAAGAAATCCAGCAAGTTTACTATGATAAAGTAACTGTTAGCATTCTACATAAACAAAGTGGCAAAATTCTTTATGAGCAATGTATTTTTGGAAATTGCACTAAAATTTTAAAATCAATGACAGTAAATTAATATCCAACAAATCTGTTCCATGCTGATTGTAGTTATCTAGCTTGTCATTCTTTTCCAATCGCTGATTGCTCAATGAGGCTCCTAAAATTTTAATAAGCATTATTTCCCTCCGTTCCATTAACACACTCAAACATTGTATTGCAGTTACCTCCTTTGAAAGCTACGCATTTATGCTGAAGGTTAACTTTGTATAATACTTCACTCGTATAACTTGCCATTGTCTTGATTTTTTCATTGGTCTTGCTTTTAAGGGACAGAATTTTACATGTAAGCCATCATTTTCATGAACAGAATAATGAATTATGATGGAAAACAACTTGATAGCTCCGTGATTACTTGCATCTGTATATATGCCTATGAGAGGATGATTTGTGATGACCCCATTACTATTTCCAATGAGAGACCGACAAGAGTGATCGAGGTCGTTAAGACAAGAACTCAAGATCGGGAGGTCTGGGGTTCAATACCAGCCAGGACCGTCCTCCATGACTGCTGCTTTTACCAGATTTTGCTCAGTCTTTATAAATGGCAAATGCTGGGGAGGGCCCTAAATTTAGGTCTGGAATGTTTGCTTTCTTAAAAAAAATAATTTTTTAATTTATCATTTCATCTCATATATCATCAGTGTCCACAGCCTGTGGTGCCTTAGTGGTAAAAACCGGGAAAAAAACTTTGTTAAAAATAGATTAAATGAGGAGCCAGTACCTACAGAATTAATTAGTATCATTTCATCTTTTGTTTTTGAAGTTCACACTTTAGCAGCTATTTTCAAATCAGAGAATACATCTTTCAAAATCAGACATAAGATTAATAGATGAAAGATTCCTTTGTATTGCCACTATTGTCTCTAATTTATATCTTATAAAATTAAAGATTAATTACATGATAAGTGAGTAACAACAACAACAACAACAACAACAACAACAACAATAATAATAATAATAATAATAATAATAATAATAATAATAATAATAATAATAATATATTCTCAATTTTAAAGTATGTGATTTAAATAGTTAAATTTATGCAATGGCTCAACATTAATTATAAACTGAAAAGTTTTGCAATAGACTTTAGAACATATTGTGCAATATGTAGCTATATTTAAAATGAAAACATAGTTTTACTTACTGAAAAAGTATTTTATAGTTCAATAGAGTAAAGTGAAATGGTAAACATTCACATTAAGTAGCATAGAATAAAGAGATGCACAGAAAGTAAAAAAGATTTCTCTTCTTATTAATGAAAACAAATATGAAAGAAACTTCATTTACTTTCCTAAAACATGAAATCTTATGGTTACTTAAGCTTTTCACCAAATTCTGATGTGCATTTCCATCCTGTTTGCTAACTGAATGTGCACTGTTAAAATTTAATTTTACAGCCCAGTGTATGAAGTATGGGTCCAGTGAATAAGTCAAGTAGACCATACTTTAGCTATTTCTTTATATACTGCAATTACAGTGATTCTGAAAACATTTTAAAATTTTTGAAATGCAGTCAACAACAATAACTCAAAATTAGTAGTAGTAATAGTAGTGGTAGTGGTGATGTTTTTAGATTCTGTCTGAATTTGTGATTTACTGTGATAGTAAGACAGCTATAATTGCTAATAATTTTCCCCTAAACTGACTGGTATAGTGCAGCTAAATCCTTTCTGATGAAGCCTCAAATCCTTGATGATCTCAACAGAAATAAGTTGCCTTTATTTGGATGTTTGTTTTGTCTAGTTCCTAGTGCATATGTTCCTTTGGTTGTCCCTTAGCTTTACAATTTACAATTTTGATATCTTTATTGCAAGCACATCCTTCAGATGTAACAAATACTGTGCCATATGCTGTGGATGAGCATATAGCATCAATTACTATTAATGGATATATTCCATAATGTAATATTCAATGATTCAACCTTTATTATTTTGGTTAAACAAACCAACAATTAATACCTCCCTTTAGTCCAAATGCTGTCTCTTTGGCAGTAGCAGTTAATATAAGTAAAGTAACTGCTGTTATCTTTGAAACTTATGTCTGTAACAGCATATATAATGTGAAACCTGATATTTATTTTTTATTAAAATTTGTTTGCTTATTTGCCTAAGTTCATTATGCACATATAATACAATAGAAAAAATCAAAGTTTAACTAACGAAAGAAAAACAAGAACAAGAAATCTGCTTATGCCATTAAACCTGTCAATATAATATTTGTTCAACTAGATTTCAGATAGCAACTGTCAGAGCAGTCGATGGCTAAATTTGTAATTTGACTCTGAATTTCAATCTTAATATAATTGGTAAAAATTTATGATTATGTTATTATCACATAAAAATATTTTCTTTTATATGGTAGTTGAAATATATATATATCTTGCCTAATATTTGCTTAATTTACTATATGCTCTGATAATATATATATTTGAAATTATTATATATTACATTGTTGTTTCATGAATACAAGAATTACTTCCACTATTTTTCATTTGAGTGGAACTTATAAAAACAATTGATTAGGGTTCCATGAAATACTATTTTCAGACAGAAACACATAAATTGATCATCCTATGGACCCCGGTTGACTGTCTAGAATGTTATAGGCTACAAAAAATCTCATACAAACAGAATTTTAATACACATATTATAATTATATCTAAGATCTGTACCATAACCAATTCTGTTATTGGAATTTGCAGTGGTGCAGTGTTGGACAATGCAAACCCAAAAAATTATAATTATAGGAAAAGAAAGGAATGCTCCTGGATGCAATCTTTATCTGTTATTCCATTACATGTAATAAAATATTCTATCATTTAGTTATTTCTTTTTCCATTACTATAATGATATGATGATGATGATGATGATGATGATGATGATGATGATGATGTAAAGTAGATACATTCTATACCACCCAGTGTTATGCAAAAGTGTTGGTGTTTTTTGTGCGTGTATGCATGGAGAAAGAGAGAATCCTGCATCTGAATAGCAGAGTAAATGATATAATGTGCATTTTTAATATTAGCTACCTATATAATATTGTACCTAACAATCACAAATTTTAAAAAATGATTTATTCCAGATGAACCTGATGCTCCGGGTACTCCTGAGGCTACTGACTGGGATAAGGATCATGTAGATCTGAGATGGACTCCACCAGCTAATGATGGTGGATCTCCAATCACAGGATACATTATTGAAAAACGTGAAAAGGGTTCAACACGTTGGACAAAAGCTGGTGAAACAAGAGGGCCAGATTGTAAGGGACGTGCTGAAAACTTAGAGGAAGGAGAAACTTATGAATTTAGAGTTCGTGCTATAAATGCAGCTGGCCCAGGAAAGCCTAGTGAAGCCAGTAAACCTGTCACTGCTAAACCAAGAAAATGTAAGTTTCATTTGTAAACATAGCTGTATAAATTCTCTTAGTGTCCACATTCCACTGCTTGATTTACAAAATTTTAAGTTATCACAATTCTAAAGGTAGCATAGTAATATATATATATATATATATATATATATATATATATATATATTGATTCAACAGTATGTGGCAAATATTATGGTTATAGATTAATATTTGGACTAATATTTTAAATAATTTTCATTGCCTAAGCATGGCTTTAATAAAAGGGAATTTAATGATCAAAATATAGACTTTAAAAATCACTTAAGTTTCTTATTCATATATTTTCAAATATAATTAGAATTAGCATTTATGTATCTTATGCATTATACTTAGTTTAGCTTGCTCATTATTTGATTCCTTTTACGTGAAGTCATTATAGCTTTTATTTTGTTAAGAAGAATGACATAAATTTTTTCAGAATGAATTGTAAAACAATTAGAGCATGTTTTCTAAATTCCAGGAGTAATATTACACATCTTTCAACAAAAATTATCATTATTATTACTATTATTTATAAATGTAATAACTAAACAAGCAATTAAATATAAACATTAAATAATGGCTGCATATTTGGAAGTGATTAACCATTTTGCTAAGCTATCACCTCCTCTGAAATCTTAAACAAGCCCACCATGAAACAGTTTTTATTTTTCTTTTTATATGCATCACTGTAAGGCTGAAATTCTCTGACATTACTTTTATTTTTGAAAAAGAAATAATAAGTTTATTAACAGGACTAAATTAAATGAGAGCAGAAAAATAAGCTATTTTTTAATAACGTTAATTTTTACAGTAACTCATTTTAGCCAAATGATGGTTAATTGAAATTAAATTTGCCTTTTAAGACTTCTGAACTGGTATCTAACTAAAAATAACTTACTGTATGCAATTATACTATTAGGTGTTGTATATACAATGATCAACAATGGTTTAATTATCATATAGAACTCTATATCCTTAATTTAAGAAACCTGACTTTTTTGGAATCACATCATTGGTATTCATTTCTATTTCTATGCATGTTTTGTAACATACACATTAGCTTTATAGGAGATGAAGGTAGCCAGAAAGTATCAATGTTGTAGCATTTAAATCTGTATAAGCAATTTATATTCTTACTTGTTCTGCCAGGAGTACATTATTTAAAAGCTTTTTTTCACTTTAAGTCCTGAAAAAAATTCAAAATTTTGCAATTATATGAAGTGAACAATTGTGTAGTAGTGTGTCCATTTATATACTTTTTTTTGTTTTGTTGCACTTTTCCCCCTGTTTTGAAATATAAGAGACCCACTGTTTTGTTGGTATTTTTATTTCATATTTGTTATGGTAGAATAAGAAGTCAACCCTTCAAGTTCATCTATTAAGAACACTTTCCACAACCTAATTACATCATACTAGCAATAAACTAATACCCCATATCTATGTTATGCAACAGCGAAGCTTAGTAAGCAATGGGCATTCAGAAATAGTTTACAATAGCGGTGTGTTGCAAATAAGGAGATGGACTGATACTAGTATGCCATACAGACGCTAGATGGTGGTTATAAGCAGTGTGTAGCGAAATAACAAGAGATGGTTTGCTGTCAAGTAGAGAAAGACGTAGACAAGTTGGAAGAGGACTATCATGGATAAAAATGGACTGCATATTTTTGTGGAAAGAAGGCATCAAAACTGCAGAAATTCATAGACGTTTTATTGCAGTATGCGGTCAAGAAGCTCTTCTACATAAGAACCAGTTACAACTTGGTCAATGGATTCGTCAGTTGCAGGAAATCTGCGCTCAAAAATGTGAGTACTAATCGTCGCTGTCTCCTTGGAACATTGAGGTTGTGTCTGAATTGATTATGACTGATAGGCACACAACTTTGATGAACTGCAATGTCAGATAAGCCTTCGCCGCGCAATCCTGTACATAATTTTTCAAGACTATTTATATATGAAAATGGTGTGCGCACAGTGGATTTCACAGGATTTGACACAGGTGTGGAAGGACAAGGGTTGAAAAGTCTGTTGTCGGCTACTGGAAATGCTGGAAATGAAGATCCGGATATTTTTGGAGAAGCTAGTGACGAGTCATGGGGCCACTACTGTACACCAGAGAAGAAAGTCCATTCCATGTAAATGGAAATACTGTGGGAGTCCCTGGTCCATGAAATGTGTTGCTTCATCTACGGGTAAGTAGATGGTTGCCATCTTTTGGGACACTTCAGGCATAGAGCTAATGGACTGGCTGTCAACAGCAAGGTGTACATCGAGAGACTAACACTGTTTAGATGCAGGATTCAACAACTGCAAAAGAGGAAGTGGTCTACAGGAGTGTCCCTCCAACATGACTATGCTCTGACCCATACCAGAAAACTACGACCATAAAGTTGGGATCACTGGAATTCATTGTTGTGCTACACCCACTATATATGCGGAATATCGCTTCATCTGTTTAGCCTTATTCGACAACTGGAAGGACTTGCTGCGAGGTGAAAATTTTTCAACGAAGCAGCTGTCCACGAGCTGGACGTATTACTCACAAACACTGGTTTCGGGACACACAGTTGATGTTAATAGGAAGATGCAATGATGCATTGACATTGGTGAGAAGTATATTGAGAAATCACATGATCATTGAACCATATTGCATAATAAATAAGCTCTAAAAACTGCTATTGTAAATTTCTGAATGCCCCCTATAGTATAGATATATAGTTTCATAAAGTATTTTTAAGGAACCATTTCCTTTTACACTGAACATACGATCTCTATGTTATAAATGACATAACCACAATGTCTGGAAATACTTACTGGAATGAATAACCCTACTTTACACTTCCATGAAGAAACAATGCTATAAGCAGTATTATTGATTTCACAAAGGCAGTAAAATTCTTCCAGCATAATTCCTTATTATTACAATTTCATTGATAATAGCATACTATAATTAGGTCAGCAAGTTATTCTAATGGTGTTATGGTTGTCAAATTAAAATGCTCATTTCTTAATGGACTCTTAAGAGTCATTTCAGTCAGTATAATTTCCTAATATTT
The DNA here is from genome assembly GCA_030762175.1 of Metallyticus violacea. Classification (NCBI taxonomy): domain Eukaryota; kingdom Metazoa; phylum Arthropoda; class Insecta; order Mantodea; family Metallyticidae; genus Metallyticus; species Metallyticus violacea. Next base: position 240,224,055 of record CM060846.1, read on the forward strand.
AATGTGTATTTTCCTAGATTGCATTCAGCTTGCCAATATTATATCCAACCTCTTTTGTAGGTCCTTGCAGCCGGGGTGATAATGCACTAAACAATGAAGCAAAACTGAAAGTTGATGTATACTATGCATAAATACTACATGGGGCAACAAAAGAGCTATGTAAAATAAATAAATGAAATAAATCACTTATGTCCAGCAGAGGTTTTGAGCATATTATACTACAATTTTATGACATCCTGCCTTGGCATACATGAAAATTGTTAGGGAGTAGATACTGATATATAAATTAAAAGGAAAACAATGATAATGTGCTACTTTAGTGCTTGATGACACTGATCTATGCTACTTATCATCATCAAATTGCAGGATTTAATCATAAAACTTATTTTGAGTACTGATGGACCATATTTTTAGCACCTAAAAATTTATGGGAATTAAGAGAGTTGAATTATCATAATGCTTTTGATTTCATTTCAAAATTTAACATTCAGATTGAAAGGTTTAAATTAAATTCTAATATACTTTCATTTAATACAATACTTTTAAAATAAAATCATGGAAATTAATGATAACATAAAACTAAAATTTGTACATTATTAATATTTTATTACATGATAAATAACATACAAAACTAACGTGATGAAATTGAAAATTTACATAAACATATTTTTGTAAATTAATAATGTTTCCAAGAAAAAGTCAAATGCTTTTTAATATGATTTTTAAAACTTTTTGGAGAACAAACTAACATATTTTAATTTGGAGCTTTGCAAAAATGGATGTTTGTCACTCATTAAATTTAGAAAAAATCAATAACATTTTCTAGTTTTCAAAAACTTGAATAAAAAAAAAAGGATAAAAATTCATTAAAAATTTCATTTTATTTTATAAATTAATTTATAAGAAAATTGGAACTATTAGTATGAACACAATTTTTTATTTGTTGTTGTCCTCATGTCAAATGAATTTTAAAAAAATAGGCAACATTGATTGCTTTCACATTCATAGATTGAGCATAATACTAACAATATAATGATGTAGCTAAAAAACAGCATTTTTTTAAAATTTATTTTATATTATATTATTTGTTGCAGTGGCTCCAAAAATTGATCGCAAAAATTTAAGAAATATTACAGTTCGTGAAGGTGAACCCATCCTGTATGATGTGAAGATATTTGGTGAACCTCCTCCAGATGTAACCTGGAGCTTGAATAACAAATCAATTCAAGAGACAAGTTATCGCAGGATAGAAAATGTTCCGTATAACACAAAATTTTTTCATGATAATCCAGAGAGAAAGGATACAGGAATATATAAGATCCATGCAGTAAATAAGTATGGATCTGATACAGCAGAAGTTGAAATAAATGTTGTCTGTAAGTATGAACGTGTATATATTGAGCTCTATCTAAATGTATGTATTCTGCAAACATGTTTGTTATATCTCTATCATGTTATAAGTTCATATAAACATATATTAATAAATAACATCACTTGAATTTTACTGATCACAGAATAATCTTAGGGAAGTAATGGTCTACTAAGTCAAATTTCCAAGTTGTTTGGGTTTTAAATAGTTGAAGTTTTATAATTATACATCAATATTAAAAAAAAATAGGAAAATAGATAGTCTTGCGTAATACCTTATTATGGATTAAGTTTCTGCATGCAAAAGTCTGCCAGAATATTCAGAATATCATGGGATACCAAGTGGGATATCACTGTACCACAGTGTAAAATTCATACGCTAGTGATTTTATCAATTTAAATTAACAAATACAACTAATTATATGCATTCAGCATATATTTAATCACCATTAAGTATACATTATAAAATATTTTACTTTATTATTAATTTTACATAATCATGGAAAAGCAGTGGCACTGAATTCTTGGTTTTTGATCTGTTCACTCATAACAATTTTGGAAAACTTTTTCTATTTTAGTGTCTGAATTTTCATAATGCACAAAAATTGATGTTTATTGCATTTTTCTCTGTTTTATTTTTTCTTTTACAAATATTGTCCAAAATTTGAAGTTTATTGCATGGTACTTGATCTGCTTGGTTGTGCTGTTACAGTTATTGCATATTCCCCAAGCAATTCTATCATTTCTGCAGATGTATTGAGAGGAAATCCAATAGGTGTCTTCATTCTCCCCATTAAGTATGACTGGATTAGTTCATATGACAGATGTAACAAAAAGTTTATTCTTTGTTTAGAACATTTCCATTCATAATGCTTTGTTTTTGTAATAATATAGACCTTCATTCCTACCATGGAATCACATTAAATAATAAAAATTTACTATTACCTATATATCCTAATGCAAGTGGATTTATTAACCATTTTACTTATTGTGTAAATAGAACCCTTTGTTTATTAAAGTGCAATATTATATCAGGAGAATCCACTATATTTCACCATCACAGTTATTGTCATGAAGTTCTCAGTTCAAAAAAATTGCAGCCTTGTTCTGTTTAGGCACATAAAAGTTGATTTGAGTTCTATTTGAAAACAAACATTGAAGAAAATTCTCTTTTTTCTGGCATGTGTAATTTCTTACTTGTTTTTCCAGAGAGTACCTGATAAAATTACCCAGCATTTTAGAAGTCTTCTGCAGAGAAATATTTGTGAAAAGTTATCAGTTATGATGCCATATTCTAAACTTATAATCAAATTCACTCTAGTTCCTTGGTTTTTCTACCATAGCCCCTTCCTTTTTTGTGTAAACGTGCAAGTTCATAGCATTTAAAACCCAAAATTTTAGGTATGCTATATTTGATAAGTTTTAGATTTTATATATACTCAAAAAAGACATTCAATTTAAGAAATTATAATAATTATTTTTTATTGTCAAGTGACCAACTGGAGAATAGTGCTTCTGATATTGAATTATAAAGGATGTAAACATTTCCCTAAATGCACAAACTTTAGTTTAATTTCTTCATTCCTCTCTAGTCATTACTCATATATCATTAAATCTTGCATATGAAAGAAGTCCAAAATATTTATTTATATAAAAAGAAGTGGGACAAATTTTTCTCTGGAAAATGGGACCTGCAGCCCATAACATTAAACAGAGGTTCTCATAAAGCTTGTAATTTTCTAAGGGTTGTAAACATTCATATGAGAGCATAAATTTCTGCTATATTAATTGACGTCCATTTGGATTTGTTTTGAAATACCACTGAAATTCATTAATGATAAATCTTCTCGGACTTTTTATAATACTTTTTGCTCGTACTCAGATTTAATGATTAATATAAGAGCATACCTGGCTGAAAACACATTCCTAAATTTTATGGTTAGATCATTAGGTTTCAATAAAATGTCCTGCTGGCAAGGTTTTTTTTTTGTACATTGCTTGCCTATTATTACATTTTCACTAATTTATGTTTGCTTTTAGTAACTGAATTATCACTTACTTCCTCAATTCATTTGAATTTCCCCTTCCCCTCCAAAGTTATTTAAGTCATATTGACAGTTGAAGCCATAAAATTTTGCATCTTTCCTTCTCTTTGACATCATTTAGTTTAGAACAACAGCTTGCATATGTAAGAAATTAAGATAATAATGTGGTTCAACAATGCATTATGTTTAATTTAAAACTTGCTGCAACAATAAAATCTTGAAAATAAATTCATAAAATTGTATTTTTTAGCTTTAGAAAAATACCAAGCAGGTAAAGTGGTATTCCAGTGACAATTTCAGATTCTTTGACTGAAACGGATTTATTAATTACTCAAATTTGTATGTATTTTTATTTGAGGGACATATTAATAATATATAAAGACAATCCAGAATGTAAAACACAATTTATAGAGATAAAGAAGTACTGAGACTGGGATGCACTTGTTCCTTATGTGGTATGCAGAATGCTAAGGAAAATTTGACTTGTCAGCAGCATTTTCAAAATGTAGCATTATTAAAATTGGTAACATTGGAATGAATCCTATGATTGCATGCCACTTCACTGATGAACCATTAATTTTTACATGGAGCACTATAACCTATAAAGGAGCCCAGTCCCTGGGTAGCCTTTGACTAAGTAAATAAGGCATCAAATTTCCAAAATCAGGATTGTGTGTTTGCAGGCATTAGAAAAATTTAAGTAAATAAATAAAACTGCTTTGAAAATTTGCGATTTTCACAGTGAAATATAGTATTCATATAACAAATTATTTATGAGGAAATTACTCAAATTTCACTAGTTTTGTTCCACTTACTTCGACCATTACCATGCTGGAAAGCTGACAGTGAAACCATGTTGAGGATGAAGGAAATTTGCCTTTGAAACATGTCAAAGTAAGTGGAACAAAAGTAGTGAAATATGAGTGATTTCCTCATAAATAATTTGTTATAAAATAAAACATTATTATTATAAAAACTACTAACACATGGAATGCTATGTGTATATGCACATTATCAATAATGTTATTGGTGCATCTATTAGCATTTGATGAGATAATCTACACTACAATATTGTACTACATTGCAATACACCTAATACAATACATGTTTAATAGTTACCAAAATCCTAAAACTTGTTTTTATGCACCTTAGTTAGGGAGAAGCAGGGGATTTTGTTTTAACAGCACTGAGATATAAAAATAAAAGTACCCTAATAAATGGCATCCTTATGTTACTGTCTTTGGATGTATTTTCTGGAGTAAGGATTTTTGAAGCTAAATAAAACCAATTGCATTGCAAGCCATACAGAATGAACAGCAGATTTTATGGAATGTTCAGTGGTTCATAAATTGAAAGAAGCATCTTCAACTAGAACCTATGCAATTGCATGTGCTACGGACACCATTCTAGTGTATAGCAAGCCCTACATGAGGAGCAGCTCTATCCCTTCTATCTGCTCTGCAAAGGTTGTAAGCCTTACATCTAGTTTAATTTGGTCCTCATTTTCAATTTTTTTATTGGATTTTGCCATAGTAGCCAGACTGCATTTCATCAGTTTGTTTATTAACAAAGCCATTGGTATGGAGTGGACACTTGGACATCTTAGATTTTTAATTTTCTTACAGTTTTTAATGTAAGAAAATTTTAGTTTAGTTCTTAAATAAAGTAATCAGTGTGTGTTTTTTTATATAGTGAAGGAGAGAAGGCTTGGATTGCACATATCACCTAACCATTTATTTATTTTGCAGCTAAACCTGGTAAACCTGAAGGTCCTCTTGAAGTGTCCAATATTCATAAAGATGGATGCAAGCTTAAGTGGAAAAAACCAAAAGATGATGGTGGTGAACCTATTGAAACATATCTTGTGGAGAAGTTTGATCCTGACACTGGGATATGGCTCCCAGTTGGAAGAAGCAAGGACCCAGAAATGGAAGTCCAGGGACTTATACCTGGTCATGAATATCAATTTCGAGTAAAAGCTGTTAACAAAGAAGGAGAATCTGAACCTCTGGAAACTCTTTCTTCTATTATTGCAAAGGATCCATTTAGTAAGTAATGATTACATATTTGGCATAAAATCCAATCTTTATATGTTTACATATGTGTTCTTTATTTTATATCAGAAACATTTTATGTTTTAATTTCCATCTATCTTCATGACATTCCATATTTATGGAAAATGTGCATGACATAATTATATCAGATAAGCCAGATCAACATATAATTTCATATCCCTGATTTAAATAGCCACTTGAGCTATCTTTGGTATTATAGCTTTTATCAGCTGCTAAGGAATAAATTATAAAGCTTTTAATTTTTGGTGAAATATGTCTATGATGTTCTCAAACACATACATACTTCACCCTTTTTGGACACTGTCAAAAAAGGTGTAATTTCTGTAAATTAGAAACTTCTTGCAAATAAAATATGCTCCCATCTGTATTATTTATAAGTACGTCTCTTAAAAATATCAACACACACTATTGGCTTGGTAAAGCTAGTTCCTAAGGTGCTACATAATCTGCTTCTAATTTAAACACAGTCTATTTAAAGCTTATTGTCCTGATTTTGGTAAAGATTTAGTGATTAAAATAGTTGTAATTCAATCCATGTGTTTTCATGTACACAACAACAAATAATAAAAATGTCTTCACATATATTTTTGTCATGTAATACTTATATTATATTTATCACTTAAACATAATGTGCATGTATAATGTATACTTTTTTCTTTTGGTACTTCTTTGTGTGCTCAGTACATCTTAAATTAATAAAGCAATCATTTCATGTTTTCCCAAAACCACACAATAGCAAAATACATCCACTCACACTGTAAGGAAATTTTGTTTCTTTTAAATCAATATTTTGATGAAGACTACTTTAAAGAATTTATCATTGCACTTGAAGAGCAGGAGTTTTCTATGGAAAATGCTCTGAAATCTGTGGTGCAAACCACAGCTTTATACCAATCATAATAGAAAGAACACCTTTTGGCTCATTCTGCCTTTCATGCATTAAGGTTGTGTAATTATTACTATGTAGTCATGAGTTGACTGAAATGCCTACATGTCTGATAAAGGATGTTCATTTATTTGTTTTAGTTCATTCATTTATTGATTAATATTTTTATTGCTTCTGCACATGTGAATTAAATGTAAAATTAAAAAGTATCAAAACGACCATAGGACAAAAATATCAACATAATATTCAAGTGGAAATATCTAATAAAAATTATTCTAATATAAAAGAAACAGTACATAAAATAAAAAACCTTTCAAGGAAAGAAGCAGTTGCTCATTTTAGACTGGCCACTGGACATGATTGTCTTATGGAACATCTACACAGATTTGGTTTTATGAATGATAACACATGTAAGATCTGAAATACTGACAAGATTCTAAACTGAGAACATCTATTGGAATGCACAGAATGTGTTGGGAAAACTGCACCTGACGGGAAAATACACAAATTATATTGGCTGGCCAGGGAAAAATTGATGGATCAAAATCCTGCACATTAGATCAACAACAATATATTTTTATTGCTCTAGTAATTCATCAGCTATGAAAATGAGCTGAATTTGCATTTATTGTACATTTAGTTTTATATTCAATTTTATGATTCAGAGTGATTAAAAATAATAAAAAAGGTAATGAATTAAAAAAATAATAAAAACAGCAGTGTTGGGTAAGATATATATATATATTTATTTTTCTGTTATTGTTGGTATCCAAAAGAAATTATGCTACTCTAGTGAAAGTATGCTAAAGCTGTTGATCTAGGTTGTTAGGTTGAGGTAACTCTGAAACACACTTTTTCTGGAGTTCTTACCTTTTCCCAAATTTCTACATATCCTTTCCTCTGCTGCCATTTACTGCTGTTTTGCATTCAAATCATGCTAGCTACAAATTTTTACATTTGAGGTTTCAAATTCTAATTTGCTAAATATTTTGTTTTTTATTTTATTTATCTATTTACTTATTTATTTTTTAGGATTTATATATAGGTAAATAATATTGTTTGTACATCTCACCTTATTTATACATTTTTAATTCTTTTTATAGTACAATATAAAAAGTTTTATTTACATTCATTCTTTAAAATTTATTGATTCCATTTTGACCATTGTTAGTAATTAATCAACATTATGAGCCGCAATTTCAATTCAGTGATTATGCTATACTTGTACTGTGCTTTGCTTTACAGAACAGTTAGCTGTATTACATTGTTTTACCTATATAGTCCCATGGGGGTTGTAATTATTAGAAAGACACTCAGAGAGAAGGATGGATGGATGTTCAAGTGGGTGGGTCGGTGGGTAGGTGGGTGGGTGGATGGATGGATAGATATACATCGTCCTATAAGGTTTATTATGCTATCCCATTTGGAGAGATGCTTTCATTGATTCTCAAAACCTGTTCATTGTACAAGTCGTAGTATGGTTCTATTGTTGGCATCCGTTCCCAGATCATCCCTGGTTATAGAGAGAACAAATATCTTTCTTTCCAGGATTGAACACTCAAATAGGATGTGTGAGGCAAATTCCTCATCCTACACACTCAAGTGGATTCATCTTTATAGAGACCACTTTTCGATTATGTTTCCTGAATTAACCATGTTAATGCATTCCTAATTCCTCTTCAGTCCAGTTTGAGAATTAACATTGAAAGAGAATTGCTAGAACCTGGGACAAGTTTCCTAGCTTGCATTTGTCCAGGATAGATTTGCCACCTTAGTTTATGTTTATTCCCAATCCATGTTTAAACAGTGGTCTTGTCAGTACTTGTACTGATTCCAACCAGCTTAGGGCCAAAAATGGGCATATCAGCATCCCTTTTTGCCAACTGATCTGCCTTCTCATTCCCATAAATGCCCTGATGTCCTGGTACCCACTGCAGTTTGAGCCTGTTGCGAGATGCCAGGGCAGACGGGGCATTTTGACACTCCGATACCAGTTTTAGTTTTACCTGGTCAGAGAAAAGTGCTTTTAAGGCCCTTTGATTGTCTGAGAGGAATAAAATTTCGTTTATTTTTCTTTTTTTGTGATACCCTTCTCAAGTTCTCCTCTATAAGCACAGTTCAGGTTAGCAAATATTTCTGCCTAAAACCTATGCAGAAATTTACCAAGGCTTGCACTAAAGTTTATCCTTTGATATGCCTGTCCCCAATTGTATTTCTTTACAAGATCCATGGGTATACCATAAGTTGGTTACATTCATTCATTCGCATGGTTCCTTGCATCCAATCTTCCGGAGAGCTGGGAATAACCCTAAATGGGGGGAAATTGCAGAATTGAGTATTTATTAGGTCTGACCTCATCCTGAGTGCTGGAATTTCCAGTAAATTTAGAATGGAGGTATGACCAGTTGCAGCAAAATTACTTCTCCAATTTCCTTTATGTAGCAACTATATACCATAAACTTAGCCTCAAATTTGAAATAGATGTCCATGGGAGGAAGGTCCAACAGTGTTTCTAGTTCATTGGTTGGATTACTTCTGAAGGCCCCTGTGTAACATAAACATACAAATCGCTGTAGATTGATGAAATTACCTGCTCTCGTGTTTTTAAAGTTGTCCGCCACCAAACATTGGGGCCATAGGATATCTAGCACCTAACCTTGCAACTTAGAGCCAATGATTAATGTATAGTTTTAGGCCCCAGGTAGGTCCGATAGTTCGTTTGATAGTTCAAGAGACCACCTGACTCTATGGGGAATTTTGTCAATAAGAATGCTCCAGGTCTGTTTCTTATCCAGTACAAGGCCTAGATATTTAAATGACTTAGAATATTACATGATTGAGCTACCTAGTTTAAGGAATTTAAGATTTTTCCTGTCAATAAAAAGAACAACTGTTTTGCAAGGATTGATAGACAGACACTCCTGCCTGTATGCACCAGCTGAGAATTTTTCTCAGCCTGCATTTAATTATGTCTGAGACTTTATTGGGAGATTTCCAAAAAATTATCAGTGCCATATCATCTACATGGCCTTGTGTATAATACCCTTTTCTGGACATACCTTGGGATAAGCTGTCTACCACAAGACTCCAGAGAATGAGGGAAAAAAAACCCCCCTGTGGGCAGCCCCTCGTGGCCAGGATTCTTTTTGTTTCCCCAAGAAGGCTAGCAGTGATATTTCTGCTCCTAAGTAAGGAGTTTATCCACCTACAGAGCATGTCATTGGCTATATTCTGAGCAGCCAAAACCATAATTTCATAATAGGTGTAGTAAAAAGCGCCCTCTATGTCTAGGAAAGCCCCTAGAGCTATTTCTTTCCTAGTCATAGAGTCCTCCAGTCTGCTAACAAGGCAGTGTGATGCCGATATGCAAGACTTGGATGATTGGTAGGCATATTGATTTCAATGAAGGGGAGTGTCTGACAATACCCTCCTTCAGATATATCTTTCAATCAGTCTTTCCACAGTCTTTAGAAGAAACAATGCAGGACTAATAGTTTGATAAGCCTTAGCTGTGGTGTAATTGTTACGACTGTGCCTAGGAATAAACACTACACTGGTGGCAAGCCTGAGGAATTTAGCTGATGGCTATATTGGTCCGAAAGAGGATACAGAAAAGGATGTAAAGCAAGTCGGATCCTTTCTGCGACATAACAGGAAAGATACCATCTCTTCCTGGCAACTTAAATGTGTCAAATTTATTAACTATCGATTTGACACTTTGAATTTTAATAACTTGACATGTAAATTCCCAGTCCTTCTGCAATGCTCTTAGTTCTGTGGATCCACTTATGTTGTCATTAAAAATGCACCAGGGGAAGTGTATCTTGAAGACAAATTTCAGTGTTTCTTCAGCTGAACAAGTAACCTTCATTAGGGAAGGCTTGCATATTGTTCCTATGGGGTTTATAGAACCGAGAACCAAAGCTCTGTGTAACCTAACTTCGTCTGATAGGGTAGATATTCCCAGGCAGAAGGTTTGCCAAGAAGACCTTTTTTGCCTTGCTTATACCTTTATTGCAGTCTATGAGGGCTGCATGATATGCCCCCTAGACACCAGTTCTTTTTGCCATGTTAAAGAGATGTCATACCCTGCATCTCTTATGTTCTAGGTCTTGAGTCCACCATGACAATTCCTTGTATTTCATTCCTGATTGTATGGAACAGTTATCATGATAAGTATCAAGTATAGCCTTTTTGATAAGGTATGCGACCGTGTCAATATTGCCAAAGGATATAATCTTGTCAATCTGCCCAATCCCAAGAGATCCTGTTTGTAGGTCTCCGACCAGGTTCATCTGGGATTTCTGTCAAGATGACATTTTTTACTTCATTAACACTAAATGATATATATTAATGGTCCGATAGTGATTTTTCATCTAAGACCCTCCATTCGGTAATCTGAGTAGAGATATGCTCTACACTAAAAGTAATGTCAATAATTTCCTGCCTTATGTGATTGGCAAAGGTAGGCTTGTTACAGAATTACATATGTGTAGATTACTAGAAATCAGAAAATCTAAAAGGTACTCACCCATTTTATTGATATTCTTGCTACCCCAGATTTCATGATGAGAGTTGCCGTCGCACACAGAGATGGCCTGGTTCCCTCTCTGAGTGCAGTGTGCGACCAACTTTTCTAGTTCACTGATAGGTGGATTACCACCGTCAAAGGGAAGATAGACATAGCTCAGCAGTAGGCTCTTCTTCTCTCCCCCTATGTTGCAGTCAATGATCCCATGGGTGACATTCCTAAAACTAAATTCTAGGAATTGAATTCCATTGCGAACAAGGCTACAACTTCTGGTTCAATTACCCTTGCTACAATGCATCAAGTTTACCTTGGAATTCTCCTAGTTGTGTGATTTTGCCCCTATTAATCCAGAGTTCTTAAGTCAGAGCTAGATCTATTCCTTCTTCATTAAAAGTTTTACAGAAGGCAGTAGAGGCCGCCTTCTTATGTTGGAGGTTGATCTGGAGGACCTTAAGGGGCATCCTTGGCGGGAGTTACAGGGATCTGGCCCACATCCCCTCAAAAGAGTTAATATTCTCCATATATGGGATTTGCTGCAAGAGAGCTCCCTCATTGAGGGATGAAACTGCAACAACTGAGGGCTCACAAATGTGGTCTTCAGAAATGAATAGTTAATTTTTGGGTGGTTTCCATACAGGTCCCACGAGAAGCTAGGGAATGTGGTCAACCCAGACAGAGCCCTGCATATCTGGGTGAGACTAAATACTCTGGAAGGTCACCTCGTGTTCCGGATGCACCTTTCAATGCTCCTCTTCCATGTGCCATGTACCTTCTCAATATGGATCACATAACACATTTAGGTTGGATGAATAATAAATAATGAGTGACGAGTAAAAGATGAAGCGGGATTAAAGATGGATGGATGAAATGATGAAGTTGAGTTGCTTCTTAGTCTGGCCTCTCCTCACCAGCCTGCCCTGCATGGGGGAGCCTAGCAGGTATAGCATGTTCATTCGTAGAGGCTCACGATCTCACCACCAGCGGCAAGGTCCTGCAACTCCTAGATGGGGAATTATTAAACATTCTCTAATATTTTGGATACTTTATCCACATTTATTTATATTGTTATACAGTTGTCAAATTAAAATCAGGAAGCAATCTTATTCTGTATGTAATAAACACAACTTCTACCATAATCAATGAACATAGTAAAATTACTATGAATGACATGCATGCTAACAGATACATGATACTACTACTAAAATAAGCATAAAAAGATAACTTTATGAAATATAATTTCTTTATATATTGAAGTTCTAATCTTTATTCATGGTATTTTGTTATTCATTATTTTTCATGTCTTTAAGGCACTCTACACTAAATATGATTTACACATTACCTTTATGCATGAAACACAGAAATTATGTTTTACTGCCTTTATTTCTTGGTGAAACATGGCATCTGGCTCTTAAGAGATTTACCTTCAGCTCATCCTTTCTTAGAGGATCAATTTTAACTATTTTGGCCAATCTAGCATGAATAGACCTTGGGATATGACAGTCCAGAGCCCTCTTTGTCATTATTGGATTTGCTATTCATACCCAGTCTCCCTCGAGAAGAATCTCATCTTGATTGTAGTTTGAGGGTTAATGTATATGAAAATATCCTGTGAATATATATATATATGATCATCTATATATATGATCATCTTCTATATCGTCTTGCTGCTGAATAAGTTTCAAACATTTGATCAACAATAATAAAACCAATTTTTTAGAGTAATTATAGTAGGTAATAATTTCAGACTTTCTAAGCTGGGTTGTTGATAGTCAATTTCTTCTCACGATGCATGGTACAGACAGTCAAAATATTTTTCCTCTTTCTGAGAACATACGAGACAAAAGACACATATCTCTGAAATGCAAAAACAGAGCTGATTGGTTCCCTGTTTGTAATATGTGTTAGCACTGGAGAACCAATAATTGGCATTGCTGCTTTGCCTGTTCTCTGAATAAGCCTCACTAGGCGCAAAACCTATGTCTGGTGTAGAGGTAGACTGATAATAGGGACCCTATGGTTGCTTGCCACTTCCATTATTTTCATGTAGAAAATTCTGGCTTCAGTTAGAGTTAAATTTTTAATCCCATATTTCACAGATTTGGTGGGCAGATATTGACAAAATGGCCATTTTCCACAAAATGGAATGAGATGCTTATCTATAGTGTTCATTTCTCCTGTTGTGTAATATTTCGCACAGATTGTGACAAATATTTTGAAAATTTTCCGGAAAGCAGAAAATTGATCAATTCCTCTTCTCTCTACAAGGTTGTTGAAATCATCAAACTGCAAACACTGCGATAAAAATAAATGCTGTAGGTTCATGGTAAAAATGAAAATGGCACGTCCAAATCTATACAGCTGTCTCAATGGTCTTGTATATTTTTGTTATCTGATCTTAAAGCACCAGCTATTATTACCAGACCTATATATGCTCTTATTTCTGTTTCATTAATAAGGTTTGCATTAAGTTCCATGTCAAAATGTTAAGAAATTTTGCGAATGTATAAATTTGTTCTGTTCACTATACAGCTGAACATTACATCATTATAAAAAGTGAAAAGCATTTCAGTTGTTATTTCATGGTTTTAGCTGCTCTGGTTGACTCTGGAAAGTGGATTCCAGTGCTCTCTTAGTGAGTTCTCACATTTCTGAGAGGAGCATATTTCATCCACTTAGTTGTTTTATTCCTTCCCCAGAAAAATTCATCATTCCTTTAGTCGTCTGACACATCACTGTTAACTATGGGAGTTGTGATCTATAACATCCAAATTTTCAGTTTCACTTTCACTACCAGGGATAAAATTAAATGAAGTCGAACCTCTCCTCATAGGTATCTAAAACTGTCTTGAAGCTGAATCAGCCGAGTTTCACAGAGAGTTACACTACCAATTGCAAGGGGTCAAATTGACCTGGAGACAAAGAAACACGTCTATAATTGGAAACGATAGTAGCCACAGCAATAATTGCAGTAGGACAGCAGTACAATTCCAGGTAGGTATACTGGAGCAAGAACAATGTGAGACCAACATCATCAAATAAATATCGCTAAAATATAAGTAGGCAGGTTGTTTTGACCCCCACATGACTACTTAAGCCTCAAAAACGTACTCATTGCCTAATGATACATTAAAACAAATTTCTTTATATATGTCTTATTAAATAAATTATTACAGCGGTTCCAGCGGCTCCTGGTGCTCCAGAACCAGTGGACTGGAGTCAGAATCATGTGGATTTGATTTGGATGGAACCAGCTTATGACGGTGGCTCTCCTATCACAGGTTATATCATTGAGAAGAAGGATAAGTACAGGTGAGCATTCAAGAAATGGTTGTTACTTGACTAAATAATAAAAATCAAACTATTGAATTTTATGAAAAACTGTCTTTGAACCCTGTAGAAAAAGAATATGAGTATTCCTATAGCCATTCCCTAATAATTTCTACATGGTATAACATTTCATTGCACTAGAAAAGAAGATTCTGATTGAGGTTGATTTTTTTTAAATACTTCGGCATATATTTTGGTCTGTTAAGCATGTACCAGATATTGCTTTGTCATAGATTCAGAATCGGGGAAATAATATCATGCATTTATTTTTTTCAATTATGGTTTAAAGAGAATTTCGTGTATGTATTTACTGTAATGGTAGTGTGGAAACAGAACTGCAAATTAGAGGGCAAACCTATTTTGCCCAGAATGTGAATATTACATTGAAACATTTCAAGTTAAAGAAACAATACAACAAAATAAAATCAGAATTAAAGAAATTGAAAAATGAACTTTATTTAAAAGGATATTTATGGCATATTTATTTGATCACTCTTTTATTCATTAAATTACTTTTTAAATAGCATGGATAATATTTATACCATATAAGTCAAATTTATATTAATATATCTGCTGACTACATTTGAGTACAATATTATTTAATTAACTTTTTAATATTTTAGTTAATTACAAAGATAAAGGGACTGTCTAGACTACACTTCTTTTATATTTTTGCATATTAGTGAGTTATTATAACAATTTTTATTAACTCATTATTATATATTCATCGAAGATTACATAATATTTTTGCCCAATATAAACATCTTCACCTTCTATTAGTGTATCATAGCACTGCTCATAAACTACATAATCAGAAACGTAATAAAAATCAGGAGATATCAATTTCACACCGATGCTGGTTGTCAGAGATTGGGATATCCTAAACTCTTCTACATTATTTACTTTGGATACACTTATGCCATCAAATATGCTGCTCATTCCTTGTCAATATATCTCATTTGTTTTTTTTTTCAATGCTTGACTGTATAATATGCTGTAATGCACCCTGAGGCATCCCATACTTTTCAAACCTGCTTTCTAGACTATCAATTTGGAACTTACCCAAAAATATATATTTATTTTGAAACTTGTAAAATTCAATTTCTATTATCTTCAACAACACAAGTGTGAATGAATAAAATCATGTGATATATATCGTACTCATATTGCTTCACTTACTTATGTAATATTTGGAACCGGTTTCAAAGACCTTTGTCTTTATGACTGGTTGAAGAATCCAACAGCTCTTTTTCCCAAGTATCCAGTTCTATATGTCCCCGAGTCTCTTTTAATAAATCCACCTTCTTCACAATCTCATGGTTTTTAGTCCAGAAATGATATGCCAAATCTGATCTATCTGTCTGTTTATATTTTATGTTCCTGAAATGCTCTTTTAAACGTGTGCTCATATTTCTCTTTGTTTTTCTGATATAGATCTTTTCACAATCTGCTCATGTTATTTTGTAAATCCCTACTTTTTTCTCTTGTGGGGTGTTACAGCTGTTTTATCTTTCAAGATGTTTCCTAAATTAAATCTGTTGATAGGTGCTAATTTTATATTGAAACCTTTAAGGCTATTTTGAAATTTTTTCATTGCTTTTGATGATTGAACACAAGTGCGGTTCTTTTGTTCGCATGAATGTGTCATTTGACAGTCTTGTTTTATTTGTTTTACGCAATACTTTCTAAGCCTTAAACCAATCCAAGAAGCTTGTTATAAATGTAAACTTACAATCACCCTCACTACATATGGAACCTGTCCATTGATTTAACTTGCACACTGCTTTAACCTTTTTTTTACTATGTCCCACAACCTTCACGTTTTTAAGAACATAAGAAATTCATTGCTGAGTAGGATCTTTTGTTAAAACATTTATTTACTCTGCTTTTGAAACTGGCATTTAGAGATATGTATGCTTTGAGCATTTGAATATTTTCCAGTTGTGACCACCTACTAAGCAGCACCAACAGTATTATGTGATTTGGAGATTAAAGGGCTACTGATGTGAATCTCGTCAATTATTAAATCAACAAGGTGATCACTTTTGCTAACACCTTTTGCTACATAATACAGATGTGTTGCACCACCATCAGCATTGTGTGCTTTGTGAAAACACATTGTTAACTGCTTAATGTGTATTTCCATAGGTAAAATTAAATAATCCCTCAGAACATTGAAGAAAGGTAAAAATATGGAGAGCACAATGAATGAAAACAAAATAGTTATGAGGGAATACCTAGTTTGATTAATCATTAAAAGATTTACCTGAGCCATAAGAAATTCCACATTTTTTCCTAATGTGTTATTCTCTTTTTGGCAAGGGTACAACACTTCACTAAGTTCTCTTTGCATTGTTGTACACATTACTAAATGCCTCCTGATTTTTATCCCCATCTTCATTTACATCTGAATAAGAACTGAAAATGTTTTCTAGTTTTGACCATCTACTAAACTTACAATCAGAAGATAAAACCCTTTTAAGATCATTTGCACTATCATTGCCATTTACATAGCTAAATAAACAATCATTCATCTTCCCAGTACACTTAACCTCTAATGCTTCCGCTTCCTTCTCACCAGTATTCAACTTATAAAACCAGTTGTAATCTGCTCCCACTATGAATTTCCAGTACTTAACTTTGCCTATTTTTTCATGAACACTTTCTGAGTCTTTGAAATCAGCTAATAAATATGATTTTACAAATTCTCCTTTGGTCTTCTTTTTTGTTTTCATAGCAGCTTTTCTTCAATATCTGGATCTTTGGTTTTGCTTATGTGGAGAATTGTGATGGCAAGCCACTGAAAATTCTAGGAATAACATTGCTTTTTAATTCTGGATGACTAAGATTTATCTGCTGAATACTACAAATTTCCAACTTGAAGGATTGATAAGGAATTACATCTTCCTCTTCAAAGTGCTTGGTGCAAACAGCGTGTGATTTTGTAGGTTCCCAGTCTTTCCTTGGAATTGCTTTCATTCATTTTTATGTAGCTCTTCATCTCTTGGAAATTTAAATATAGTAATTACAGGACTGCCACTTTTCTAAGTGCTATCATAATTTGAATCACAGCCTGGAACACAGAATCTCCGTGGTATCTACAACAACATTGGGAAAAAAAAAAAGGAACTGTAAATATTTGCTAACATTACGAACATTAGCAAAATATTTTTAGGTTATAAACTGTATTCCTAAAGTGTACCTACAGCTTACCTTGGATTGCAGTAAAGAAAAAAGAAGATTTACACATAATTCAATGAATAAATTATACGTACGACTGTTGTCAGATTCTATATAATTTCATTATAAGGCAGACACCACTGTGATATGCACATAGCAAGCTACTGCAAGCTGGACACATGGAACCTGCAGGGACAGACCACTTCATTTGTTGCCAAAGTTCTCTGTTCAGGGCTTTCTTACTTTAGGTGACACTTACTATAAATATTTGTTTCTCTGTAGGTATAGATCTGCTCTTCCTGCTTCATGCAAGTGAAAGGGATCATGCAAACCATTTCTAATGGCTAATTTGTAGGGAAGATATCTCACATTTGCTATGGTGAACACAAATTGCCATTAGCATCTGCTCTACTGAGTCTCCTTTTACAGATTTCTTCTAAATTTTTCCATATTTTGTCGCACATTTATTTAAGGTGCTTCTATGCATCCTGTAATAAAATGTTTGATATAATGTTGTTTTTGCACAGATAAAACAGATGGTGCTAATATGGGTCAATAGTCTATATTTACACCCCATTGGGTAGGCCATATTAGCACCATGTAACGTCATATTAAACTTTTATATTCCACTCATTGCTACGGTCGTTAATGTCATCAAAATTCTCATTATAACTAAATACATGAATGTAAAAAGGAATAAAAAATGTGTACATTTTACATGTATAAAATCAAATAAACATATTGGTGAATGTTTCTGGAAAGAGTGTAATGAAAGCAATGGGCTCAAATACTGTCCACAAGGCAGATGCATCTACAACTGAGCGCAAATTTTCACAGTGCTTAGAAGAGTTCCTTAATTGAATTTTACCACAGTGCAGCATCAGAGTCAGAAAGTTATGTGTCCATTATTACATCTTACCCCATATTGCATCATTTCCTGTAAAAGCTTAATACAATTTGAAATGTTTATATTTAAAGATATTTCTGATCTATTCTGTGTTATTTAGTACATGCATGCATTGTATAATTGATAAGAATTAATAAAATGTGCACATAAATACATACATATGTACCTACTATGCATTCACCTAAAGAGTGATTCTGACCCAAATAAATTCACGTGACTCACGTGATTGCCTGGAGTTTCGATGCACTGAAATACAACAAAGAAACAATGCACGCAAAGAAAGTAATACCATGTTAATAATCTAAGTTTAAGCACAATATATATATAAAAGATGGAAGGATATATTATATGTCATTTATGTTAGTATCACTTTAAGAATGAACCTAGAATGCATACGAGCATGTCTGGAACATTGTGAGGCATATAAGCCTTACTTGGGAATGAGCGTCAGTGCTCTACATCTGCCTTATGGTAGTTGCAGGTGGTTGATATAGATACATTGACTTCACGGAAGAGAAAATCATGCTACTTGCCAATCCTGAATCAGTAAGGAACCTGGAAACTTGATAAATAATGATCAACTCAAATTATTTCTAGAATGACAAGAACAGAAGCGTACTATAGCACCTACTTGGCATATCGCCTGTAGCGCACAGCGAAGTATTGCTTATCCCTCGTCTCCTGATCATACGGCATTTATTCAAGAAAACAATAAAACATTTAAATTAAACACCTCATTCATTAAGAAGAATGGAAATAAATTTTATTTATTAAATTAGAGCCTTATTAAAGTGCAATTACCAAAAAGTAAATTTAAATTTGTAACAATGTTGACTGAAGGAGTGGAACTTGTACTCCTTCCTATAAAGTATGCAGGTAAAGAAGCAGATTCAAGTGGTTTGCATGTTATTTAGCTTAGAAAGATTTGTCATGTGTTCTGACATGAATAATATTTTAATATACTGCAATTTCTATATAAACCAAAATAATGGTGCCTACTGAGACAACATGGCGAAAATAGCTAGGAAAAGTAATGAATCGTGCAAATGTTTGAATAGTAAAAGTGTTAGATAGAGGGCAAATGGCCACTACCATCATAGATTGAAGGAAGAACCTATTCGACAACATGTGAGCTATAAAAACAGAAATCTACTGTAAATAAATAAATAAAAATGAGATAACCTGAATAGTTTATAAGTTGAAAGTTAAGAAGATATTAAGGCTGACAAACTCTGGAAGTGACGTAATAATACTGCCTATTTTACCGTGACACATTAGAGCTGCCATTGCCACCAAAAATAGAATCACCCAGACCAGATAGGGAACAACTTGTAGCAAATGCTTGCCTATTGGCAACGAATCAATATATTCCACAGCAACCAACCTCCCCCCCCCCCGGCACAGTCAGCACAAGGAAAGCTCATACAACTAGAGAAATCCAAAACAACCATATCCACCAACTTGGCCAACATCCAGGAAGGAAGATTGGCTGGAAGTAAAGCAGACACCAGAAAGACCAAATAAAAGAGAGCTAAGAGAAATTATCTTCCTGTGAGAAAGAAAATATCGGGGACAAACAAAAGGATATTAAAAGCATGTTTGCCATTATCCTCATGGAATTAAAGAGTCTAAAGAAACAGAATGGGGATTTCAGAAAAGAAACGAAGAACTGAACTGAAAGAAGAGATAAGAGGAATTGACAAAAAGGCAGATGAGAAATATCACAAAATAGAAATCAAAATTAATGCAGTAAGCAGCAACACTGAAGAGCAAATACAGAACCTGGAAAATAGACTAAAATGACTAGAAACCAATGAACACATACAACGACTAGAAAGGAAAAATAACATTATAGTGAGAAGTGGAAGAGAAATAGAAAAAGACTCCAGCCCTGAATTAGCAGATAAAGCAAAAAGTACACTGACTGCAAAGCAGAATTTAGGGTCACGTTTATTGTAAAAGACCAAAATGGAAATGGATTAATAAGGGTAGAATTTACTTGCCTGGAGGACAAAATAACAGTAATGAAAAGCAAAAGTTAACTGAAAGGTGAAAACTGCTACGTCGATAATGACATACAAGACAGGAAAGAGAAATTCAATATACATTACAAAGACAAGTCAGAGAAAAAGAAAGAGAGAAGGGAAAGAATGCAAAAGTGGGCTACCAGAAGATAATACTAGACAATAAATGGAATGCCCTGCCTCTGCAACAGAATACCTAACAAATCAGAATCCATCTCAAAAGGCATTCTCAAATTCTGTGAGAAAGCAAGAACTCATTAATAAGCACATTAAATTGTAAATACACTTAAAATGCAAGAACGAGAATAACTACAATTTGCCGTGAGATAAATCAATTATGACATATTAGGAATGAATTTCTAATAAAGGAAGAAATCAAATATATGGTCCATGAAATAGTAGGAACACCAGAAAGAAAAATAGTTCTAATATTAAAGATGAACAGACAGAACATGACTATTATACCAATTTACATCCCAACTGCAATTAGCACTGAAGAAGAAATTGAGGAATTCTACAATCTATTAGGAACTAGGATAAAAAAATATAAGACAGCCAGGAACTTCACCAGATGAGTTACCTGTAGGATCATATGGATACAAGAGCAGAACTGAAATAGGCAAAATGCTAGTACAATGCTATGAAACATCCAGTAAAAGTAATAAATGCATTCTTCAAAAAATCAGGAAACTCAAAATGGACATTCAAATGGAGTCACAAAGAATGAAATGGACTATATCCTAGGTGATAGACTAAAGGATATAAAAAACATCCAAGTCATATAAAACCTCAAGATCGACACGTATCACATAATGGTAAAAATCGATCTAACCCTTGAAACAGAAGATATTTGAAAACACAGTCCTACATAATATAGAGGAAATTGATAACAACAAATACAGATAACAAGTAGACTACACTACTTCAAAGACAACTAGTGGTGACAAACCTCTGCCAGAAGGAAAAGTCCAAGAGCTTTATGACTGGCTGGAAGGGGCTGTAGTCCAAGAAAACCATCAAGCTCACAAGGACCTGCAAGTAAAGAAAATGAATCACAAATTGAAGTCACGCCCCATAGCACTAATAGAACAGAGATAAAGCTCAAACACATCAGAGATGAAAATGACAGAACCAGACAAGTATATTCAGAAAAAGACAGAGAAACAAAAAGAAAAATACGTAAAGGTCTTCCAGGATACCGAAGCCAATTAGTGAGGTATACCCTTGAGTCCTGAAAATCAAATAGGAAAGCAAACAAAAATCTGGAAATAGAAAGCAATAAATTCTCAGCACTTAAGGACCAAAAGGAGATAGGATAACACCTAGATTTAACATCATAACAACAGCCACTGATGTATTTAAATCCTTTTGTAAGAGCTCATTCCTGAACAACAATGAAGGCATCTACCACATGCCAATCACAGACGATGAAATGCCAATATTTATACAGAGTGAAGTGAAATTAGACATAGAAAATCTCAAAAAACAGTAAAACTCCAGAAGGTGGTATCCACAACGAACTATTGAAGATAGGCCTAAACCACATACTAGAAACCAATCACGGAAATCTTCAATAAAACAGTCAGAACAGAATGCTTATCATCACAATGGAGAACCAATACAATGACTTTTCCATAAAGGGGGACTAAGGATCAACTAGCCAACTACAAGCTAATCAGTTTGATGTCCAACAAATACAAATTAATCTACAAACTAGTAATAAGAAGAAATACAAGAACATTGGATGAAAACCAACCTGCAGAGCAAGCAAGCTTCTGGTAGGGCTACAGTATGGTGGATCACCTGTAAACAATTAAACAACTTATGGAAAAGGTGAAGGAATTTAATCTACCATCATATATCGCATTTTGTTGACTATACCAAAGCCTTTGAAGGTAGCAAAAGATGAGAAAGGGCAACCCTTCAAACTAAACAGAGAGGTAAGGCAAGGTGAACCAATCTCTCTGAAGCTTTTCATAAGCATATTAGAGGAAATATTCCACAAAATAAAATGGGAAAACATATGTGGAATTAACATAAATAGATACAAACTCACGAATCTAAAATTTCCAGGCGATATAGTCCTATTTGCAAGAACAGCAGAGAGTCTTCAAAGAATGCTACAAGATCCCAACAAGCACAGTAAAACTGTCAATCTATCTATGAGCATGGATAAAACACAGATCATAACAAACAGCCAAGTAACATCATTAGCACCAATTGAACTGAACCAAAATACATTTTGCATTTTTCAGTATCACATGGACAAAGAAATAAACAAAAGAATTTCCCTCAGCATGGAAAGCATTCTGGTCAATATAACTGATATTGATGGATAATATTTTGACCTAAAAACTGAAGTTAGACACAAGCAGCCGGGACACACTGGACCGGAGTAGCACGAAACCGTAGTACCAGGAAGAGTCTAGGAACAGAGCTGCAGAAAGGAGGGAACTGAAGCCAATAGTGAAAGAGATACCAAACGTATAATACAAAGACACTCAGCCCTTAAACCTTCTAGTTAAATTGGTGTTAAACTTGTAAAAGAAGAAACATTATTAGAATTAACAACTTTTTAGGAACGATAGTTCACATGGACTAGCTCACCATATGAGAAATTGATCAGTCCTTCCCACTTGTGGAGGCTGTAGCCCTGGATGGAAATAAATGGGTCAGTTTATTTATTTATTCACTCATTCATTTATAAGCCATTCTAAAGAAAAAATGAAGGGTGCTATTTTATATTTTATTCAAGAAAAAAGAGGATCCCTCTTTTCCAGCTGCATACTCTATCCATCTGAAGAACAATTAATAGCATGAAATTATTACTGGATAAAATTACCAGGCTTTGGTTATAAAATCTGTGCTCAGGCAGTGTTTTACAACTTGCTAGTATGGGTTGCAGCTGGCGATGCCAATAATTTGATGCCGATTTCTAAAACTTATATACTACCACCTTAAGCTGCAATTGTCGCGTTCCCTAACCTAAATAGGATTGTATCAAAAAACAATTGATTTACAAAATTAAGTTTGGCCATTGCCAATGTTTCCTTTACATTCCAATATCAATTTGTGTGCTGTTTTCAGGAATGATTCTAATAGCTAATGTAGAATATTTGGCCGATTTCATCTAGTTTTTCCTCTGCTAAAACTATGCGCTTAAAACTATATTTCACTTTGCACTGAACCAGAAAATTTAAATTTATGCACTATATCTTAAATGCTGTTCTGGAATAAGGCAAATACTGTGGAAAATAATTAATAAATTTTGCATGCACATGATAAGCTATTTGCATTAGATTCATTTTTACTCATAAAAATGCATTGCACTAGAGCGGTCTAACTATTTTGCTAATGTGAGCATGCTCACAGAACAAGTATAAAGCATACTGCCATTAAAATGGCAGAGCAGACTCAGAAAGCAATGCCCAAGAATATGACAAAGAAGGGGAAAGCAAGTTTAAGTATGTGAGCTCCGACTGCGGTGCTCATAGTAGCTGAACTGAGATGCAGCACAATATGTGAGTGGGCAAGGTTCATAACTAAAGCCCTGCAGTATGAATGTCACCAGTGGTATTAGGATACCGTACTTGAATATTTTAAAATATTTCATTTTCTTTTAGCCTTACAAAACAGCATTAAAATGCTCCTGCTCTCTATGTTTCTGGAACAATTGATGAATTAACAAATAGTTCGTGGAAACTGTGTGGCTTAAAAGAAAAGAAATAGTCCTAGGAACACAAAATGTAATGAGCACATATCTGATAATGGCAGACAAAATTCTTTTATCACTTGATATTGGTAAAACAGTTTTATAAATCATTGAAAATAATCAGCTGCTCCATATATATAAAATAAATGCTTTCTAGTTTGTCAGAAGCCAAAATGGTGAGTGATATTTTCATGGTGCTACTTAGATAGTGAATTGCAATAAAATTTATGAAGAAAATCTTGGGTAGCTTTTAATATTCTGGTGAAAGAATCATTCAACCACAACAGAGTGAAGCATGTGAGGGACAGGTGAAAACAAATATGGATTGTGGTAGAAAACTGAGCAATAAAATGTGTTTGAAACCGCTTACATTGCTTTCACAGGTGGATTTCTCCAGCCAGAATTTGATAAACATATGTGAAGATGGATGAACAATTTCACAGAGATATTCACACTGGAGAACAGGCACCAGAAATGATATAGCTGTGCTATGATGGGCATGAACATTTGGAAATTATGGCTTTCTCATAAATGAAGAAAGAATACAAACCTTCCTATAAATATAGATTGCCACACATTCAATGAAATTATGGCTTTCATAAATGAAGAAAGAGAACAAACCTTCCTATAAATATAGATTGCCACACATTCAATGAATAGTGCCTTCCACTTTCATAATCAGTGTTTATTCATATATATTCAACATACATTTAGTTATGTGTTTACTGACAATTTCTGTCATTTTATTTTAGCACTTTTTTATAGATATGAATTTTTTGTATTGCTTGATTATCTAATTAAGCAAATAAAGGAATTGAATTAATAAAAAGTATTTCATATATCATAGTACTGTAACTTTATTGCATTGATTTATTGCTTTTGTATATTCTTTGTCATTCATGAGATAACAATGGTACATATTGACTGCTCTATTGTTTGGAATTCTTTTCTTAGATATTACAAATGAGCCATACTTACTGTTCTGATAAAACTTAAATTTTGTATGCCATCTGAAGCATTGGTGCTATGTCAAAACAGTTACATTTATAATTATAAAGTAACAGCTGAGGATTCAACATTAGCTGAATACTTCTTAAAAATTGTTTACCTATGCTTTTATGCTCCTTAGATTCTAAAGATATTGTTAAAAATATATATATAAAGCACTTTGCAATACATACAGTTTGTAATCTAGAACTGAAAATAGTTTTGCTTTGTTTCTGAATGTGTTACAAAGATTTAAATAAAGAATTTTAAAAGGCTATCCAAAATGTAAAAAAAGTTATATATTTATAGATAACCACACAAGTTTTAATCATGCATAAGTTAGTGGTTCATATACCATTTGATTGTTTAATTGCATATATGCTCTATGATATATATTTTCATTATTTTAGCATATAAATTACGTAATATAATTGATACATTCACCAATTATGCTATGCCTTGCAGTATGATGTGGGAGAAAGCAGTAGAAACAGAAGTGGCAACTCCACAAGCTGTTGTCAATGGTCTAATTGAAGGAAATGAATATCAGTTCAGAATAATTGCAGTAAACAAAGCTGGACAGAGTGAACCTGGAGAACCTAGTAAAAACTTTATTGCCAAACCACGATTCTGTAAGTACTATAGAAGAATTTAATTTATGTTTATGAAATAAAAAGTTATTGAAAGAATCACACCTTAAAATATATATTTAATTTAATTTTAATAGGTCAATTTAATTATTAATTAATATTTTCAGTAAATTTGTTTTACTGTTTCTGAAAGCATATTTTCATTTCAAACAAAAGGCATATTATTTTATAAATTACAATGTTAAGGAAATATCTATCAACTAGCAGAAATAAGGTCCTTGTTTAATGGATTATATTTTGAATTGATCTCCTATCTCAGAGTTTTAAGCCTAATAGCTGCTGAAACTGGGCTTTTATAAAAATGCTTAACATTTTATTTCAAAAAAATATTATGTATTTTTATAACAGCTTTATGACTTACTTAGATGTTCATATTATTTTTATAACAGCTTTATGACTTATTTAGAGTTCGTATTAACAATTTGCCTTGGAGAAAAAGGAGCATAGGGGCTGTTTAGAGAATCCCCCCCCCCCTTCTGCTCATTTTTGCTTTTCCTTTGCTATATTACTTTAATTGAACAATTTTGGTTTATATCTAACCAACTGTTTACTACAAAGAAGGATTATAATTGATAGTTGTTTGTATGAAAAGGACAAACTGAAAGAACTGACAAATCTTTGTGCAACAAAAGTTTGGCATGACAATTGAATACCCAATATATTTACTCTAAAGTTCATAGCCTTATGAATCAGTCATTTTATACATACCAAAGGTGATTAAGGTGGGCTGCTCAGCCTTAAACAGTCTTATTACTTTTTTATTGTAGACAGAAAATTTGCTGCAGTTTTCCTTCATATGGGAAGTAAAAACTAGTAATTATTAAAGGTTTCTCTATTACTTTAACAAATCATAAAAGGATTAAGCAAACTTTGGAAAATGCACAGTATATCCCATTACTAAATTATATGTAATATTACTATCTCTTACCTTGATTGCTTTACCTTAACCTATGGATTAAGAAGTTGATTAACTCGTAGACTTACCTACTTCTAGAGTTGCCATATATGGTTTTGCCTGATGCTATTATTTCTATTTTGTTCATATATGTTGTAAATGTTAAACCACAAGCCAAATTCTGTGCATTTACATCCTGTGCAATAATTTCTATAATGTGCATAGTTCTGCTAATAGGAGGTTTTCTCATGATACCTATGGCAAATTTATACCTGTGGCATAAATATGGATACATGTGGAGTCTGGAAGCACAGTTATCATTATCTTCAGAATCAAACAAGCAACAAATTGTTATGGAACTGTAATTACATACTTTATTGCATCTTTTTTAATTTTTTAAAAAATCAAATCAAAACTTACAAAAAATATGAATCTCTTATTTGTGAAGTGTAAAATATTATGAATGGTGTAAAAGTTAAACTGAAACAATGAGAAAAGGATCTATTCTTTGGCTATAAATAGCTGCAAACATGAAATGCATTAAGAGAACTATTTCAGGAGAAAACAAAGCTTGCCATAGTGAATTTTAACATGCATATGAATTTGGTGTCAATTATCTGTGAAAATGATTTTCTTTCTGTGATGATAATGTTTTGTCAATGGTGAATGTTGTAACATTAGAAAATGGACTACAGTTTGATGATAAGGTTTTAAGATTAGTTGAAGCACTTGACTTAGAATAAAATTTAAAGTTTATGAAATATTAGTTAAATATGGTGGAAGTTTGTAACAGTGATGTTTAGTATAAGTTTAGAATAATGAGTCGACTTTGTAACACTTACATCACTAATAGTTTTTAAAAGAGGAAAACTAAGTTTCTGGAGCTAATTGCTCCCATCTTCAGTTCCAGTTCGACTGCCGGCCTTGTTCTTCGTGGTGGTTTTGTTTGTCTCTGGTGGCGGTTGATGAACTTCTGAATTAAGACGTCACTTGGTGGGATTTCAAAAATGCTACACTTGTTCTTCCAGATAACTGTTTTCCCAAATGGCAAGTTCTGTTTTTCCTGTAATGTTTTTAAGTAATTTGGGATTCCTGTTTATATTATGTTTTTCATTCCAAAAATGCCAAGCTACTGCTGAAATTTCTTCCTGTCTTTGTTTTATGTTCCTGATGTGTTCTTTTGCTCGTGTTTTAATGTTTCTTTTAGTCTTTCCTATGTAAATTTTTTCATAATCGATACATTCCATCTGATAATCCAATAGGTAGCCCAAAATCACCATTATTAGCGGATCTCTTCACGAGTGCATTAGAAATTAGAATCATGAAGGGTTTCCCCTGGTTGTTCAAAGCATGGTATCGGTATGTTGACGACATCTTTGCAATAGTTCCAGAAAAACACTTAGAAGATGCACTAAAGTTACTCAATCTACAAGAAAAATCGTTTAAATTCACCATGGAAAGAGAATGCAATGGACAGCTACCCTTCTTGGATCTTAAAATAATTAAGTTAAAAAACCACTTAACATTTGGCATATATAGAAAACCTACTCACAGTAATAACTACATTAAATATAACAGTTCTAACCCAGTTCCTCATAAACATACAGTACTAAATAGTCTTGCTCACAGGTTGGTAAATGTCCCCATGAAAAAAGAAGAATATGATTTAGAACTGAGCAATATAATAAATATAGCTATAGAAAATGATTTCAAACAAGAAGTGGTATATAAGAAAATAAACAGAGCTAGGAACAAAAAAAGAATCAAAGACATCAGTACTCTTATTCCTAACAAGGAAGAAAATAGAATGTACCAAAAATTCACATACCATCCATCAACCTTCTACAAATTCCAAAAGATTTTCAAAAAACAAAACATTATATTAACTCCAAAAAACAGTTACTCCATAAAAAATATACTAAATTCTAAACTAAAAGAGGACATTCCTCAAGAGAACAAATCAGGAATATATCAAATGGAATGTGTCGATTGTGAAAAAATTTACATAGGAAAGACTGAAAGAAACATTAAAACAAGGAGCAAAAGAACATATCAGAAACATAAAACAAAGACAGGAAGAAAAATCAGCAGTAGCTTGGCATTTTTGGAATGAAAAACATAATATAAACAGGAATCCCAAATTACTTAAAAACATTACAGGAAAAACAGAACTCGCCGTTTGGGAAAACAGTTATATCTGGAAGAACAAGTGTAGCATTTTCAACTTTGAAATCACACCAAGTGACGTCTTAATTCAGAAGTTCATCCAACTGCCACCAGGAACAAACCAAACCACCAGGAAGAACAAGGCCGGCAGTTGAACTGGAACTGAAGATGGGAGCTATTAGCTCCGGAAACTTAGTTTTCCTCTTTTAAAAACTATTAGTGATGTAAATGTTACAAAGTCGACTCAGTTATTCTAAATTTATGAAATATATTCATAGGTAACTTCAATTACAAATTTGTTTCCTCAGGAGAGATCTAAAAGACTAACAGTATGTATTACAAATATGATAGTACCTAAAAGATGGTTTTATTTTCTATGTTTCATTGGTTCATGAAAACTTAAAAACATTTTAAATGTAATTAGTTTTTATTAAATATTTTTTCAAATAATGTAATTAATGAGTAAATATGTTCAGTTCATTAAATAAAATGGAGAGATCAAGAGAACAGGAGTTCTATAGATCTTTACCGGTATTAACCTAATATATAATTCAACCATAATTTATTTTATAAAGTGATTGTATTAGACAAAGAGTTACTAAATGTGGTATCATCAAATAAGAAATATATGTGAAATACTGTGGTATGGAAAGAGAAATTATTAATTTTTTATCTATTTGTAAATATAATAATACATTTGAATAATTTGGGATTTTCACAGTGAAATATAGTATCATACAACAAATTATTTATGAGGAAGAAACTCAAATTTCACTAGTTTTATTCCATTTACTTGAACATGTTTCAAAGGCATGCCCAAGTCCAAGTAAGTGGAATAAAACTAGTGAAATTTGAGTGACTTCCTCATAAATAATTTGTTATATGATAATACATGCTTACCTCCCTAATACTTAATAAAAGTTGATTATATTGGTCAAGAGATAACCATACTTACCTCATACTCATAAAACCAAGGTGTTGGTTGCAAACACAGCCAGGGTCGATGGATTTTTTCAGGCAAAAAAATCCTAATTATGGCTTCCTTCAGAGAGGAAGTAAAGCAGTTGGTCCTGTTTTGTGCATTTATGGCATATAAAAGAACCTCAAGTCTGAAAGTAGAGGCATCTGAGCAAAATTTATTGTCTGTTTCATGCCCCAAATAAGAATGAGATGCTAAAAAAGTTTTAATAGAATGAATTGTTTACCATTTGTTCAGTGATGTTATAATACTGTTTCTTCAAGTTAAGTTGAACTAGAAATTTGTATAAATTGTATAAAATATAGTGAACTTTTTTTTTTTGTAAAAAAAAAAATAGAAATTTGTAGTTTAATTAATTATGCATGAAATAAACAAGATTTGCATTGAGGCAGATCACAAAAAATATATTTTTCAAATGAAATTTACCATGAATGAGTTACATATGAAAGCAATATAATATCATATCATATCATACCATATACTTTATTCACCTTTGGAAATTTGTTACAATTTCATGGCTGCATTGGTTACAAAATATAACTATTTCAAACTATTAATATTTATAATTTATCTGTATAGTTAGTAGTTTTAAAGTATACATTGAATTCTTGTATACTATAAAAACAATGATTAATTAAAAACTTCTTAACTTTGTTCCTAAATCTAATCTGGTGTTTATCTGTGATTTCGTTGGTCATTAAGTTATACATTTGGATGCCACTATGCAGGATTGAATTGATCTTTTTAGTTGTTCTGGCAGTTTGTAGATGGATTTTGTTGCCAGTTCTAATACTGTGCTTATGGATTGATTTGTTGGAATAAAATTTTTGTATATTATTATTTATGAAACATACATTTTCTAATATGTATATGCATGGTAGGGTAAGTATATTGTTCTGTATAAAGTACATTTTACAGTGGGTGCATTTGTTTAGATTAAACACTTTACGTATAATTTTCTTTTGGGCTAAAAAGAATATATTAATATCTACTGAATTACCCCACAAGATGATGCCATAAATAAGACATATGCAAAGTAGATCTTAAATCACATTTAAAAGCACTAAATGGTGAACACAAACAAGAACTAAATTTTGATGTAATGCGCAAAATTTTTCATATTTCAAAAAGCAAACTATAAAAAACTTACTTTTCACACTTATTTATAGGTATAAATAAAATAACTCAATTTTGGTGCAATTAGCATAAAGGGAACAGGAAAATTTTTGTTCTGCACTAAAATTTATTTACATCTAATTTAAGTTAAACATTTAAAGATGATAGAATGTTATATATTATTATGAAATAAGTACACTATTTTATATTACTTAATACTGTACCAGGCATTTAATTGGACCATTAATTAGCTAATTGCAATTAATTTTAAAATATCCTCTTATCTTAGAGCAATAGTTCATGCCATCTATATCATCATTCATATTGTCATATATAGAATACTTTTTTGAAAAATTTACACACACACACCAAAAAAATCAACATTTAGTCACGTTTTTGCCTAGCAAGAGAATCTATAGTATTTCATTAGGAATACATATATTGGAATTTACTGTTTTAATAGTTGAAATATGTAACTATTCAAAAAACTCCCAAAATATTTTATAGACACTGTGATTTAAGGGACTGTATTAGTAGTTTAGGTAGGAAACTGATTTTTGCATTTCTGACATTACTACTCTCATGATACAATACCGTTCTTATAGGAATCTTTTGGTTTGGGATAAATTTGCCATTATACTAAAACTTTTTCATTATTTTCTTTTATTGTAATCTGTGGGCTATTCATAAATATTTGGTAATGGAAAAATATTTTGTGTATTTTTGAGCTTTTGGTGACACTTATAACATGCAAATTTTTGCAGAAGCAATATTAGTTTTTAAAACTAAAGTGGCATATCATTTCTAACTAAAAGCTTTATTTCATGTCACTGTAAACCTTATATTTCATTAAAAATAAATTTCCATTTTCATTTGAGTAGACACAATTCAAGCATCTACTAAAATGAAGTCTAATATCTATATCAAACCTATTTCTGAACAAAAACTATTTCAATATGTTCAGAAGTTATAAAAGTAATTTTGAAGTTATCTTACATAAGTAAGTGTGCTGAACTCTATGAATTAGAAATTAATTGCAAATGGTTTTCTTGAATATAGTATGAAATAATATGTGCATTTTTACAGTGGCACCAAGAATAGATAGGCGCAATCTTCGTGATGTGACACTCTCTGCTGGATCAACACTTAAATTTGATGCTGCCATCATAGGAGAGCCTCCCCCTTCAGTGGAATGGAGATATGGTTCAATACCTTTAAGGTAAAATAGAAATATACAATTAATATGACCAAATGTGCAAGTAGCCATGTACTGGTTATGTGAGCAATGTGGTACAGTCCAGTGGCAAAAATTTTGCTCAGTTTTCAAGAAAGTATTTTTACATTATTTTCTGTGCAACATCCAGACATGCAGTATACTTGTCTTTAAATTTTATCTGTTTATTTAGTTTTAATTTATTCACAGTACTTAGCAAAATTCAAAAGAAATTAAAGTGTATAATTTCTGGCCCTAGCCACTTTTCCTGTAACTCACTACAATTATCTAAATGATAAATTTGTATTGTGTTCTTTACTATAGCTCAGGCTCAAACTGTTGGCTTTTAAATTAATGGATCCAGATTATTGTCCCATGCTCAAATATATGGGTGAACTTTTTGCACATTTCCCTTAGAATGTAACAGTTACTCTTGATAATTTAGCATAACTATTAAATGTTTGTAATAGGTACAACTTCCTTTTTTCATATTGAAATCAGATGACTTTGGTATGGGATATAAAAATCCTGAGAATAATATTTTTGCATATAAATAGTTAAAATATAACTGTATATTAAAAATTACATATATAAGAACCATAATTCACATTCATAAATATAATGTTTAATTCATGTACTGCTGAATAAATTATCTGAGCATACATGAAATATATTATTGTGTTTTTATGTTTACAGTATTAAAAATAATGGCAAAATACCTTCTTTAACAAATGTCAAAGAGAGATCTGTCACATCTGCAATACGTTTTGAAAATTATTTCTCTGCTTAAGCAAAGCATTGTTGAAGCTCTTCAAAAACAATGATCCTTCTTCCTACAACAATCCGAAAATATAAGAAAAGTTGAAAAATTAGGCCCCAATAGTGGTTGAATTGGCTTTGAATCTGGTCTGTTAAAAAGCAAAACTGAATAACAAAATTAATTTTCAAAAAAAGATTTGCTCACAATTTCTTATGTATTTTGATTTTCTGAGTTAAAATATAACATTTCTATTTATCAAGAATCACATTTTTAGTAAATTTCTTATTTATATTTTCAAGAACTATAAAATGAAAAGTAAAGTTACTATAGTTACATGCAGTAGTATGTTCGTAAGAAAATAATGCATTTTGTTAAATTAGCTAAATAACATTTTTTAAAATATCCTGTTTACCAGCTCATCTGTTGCTACTTTCAGTTACATTTTTGCCATTTGCTGCTTCCTTTGTAACTTACTGTGGTTTCTCTTATGAGATTCCAGCAGTAGTATACATGGTTTCCATTTTTCTTAATATCTTTTCTGTATCTCAAAAATATCTTGGTGGTGGAATCTTTCTCCACATTTATCAATGATTTGTACAAGATTAGTAGTGAAAAGGTGCAAATGGGATAGAGGAAGTGAATTTGAGGGACAAATTGCAGCCAAGATTACCAAGTGATTTGTTGAGTAACTGGTCATAATGTTCTGCTCTAATATTATCTGATGTTCACAAATGCTCTTGAATGATAATCATACTGCTAATTCCCATGACTCTATTTAGTATCAAACAGCTTATCTTTTATTAATTCACTTATCTGAGGCTAAAATAATAGACTTCCTTTAACTTAGCAATACTGCTTTTTAGAATTGTTTTTGTAAGTATTTGAAATATTCTTCAGAGTTACCTAATGTTTGATAAAATTCCTAAATAGGCCTAATTTTATGTGAAGTAGTAGCAAAATAATTTTAGTCCCATCAGCTAATGTGTTGTTCTTTTCACAAGGCACAAAACTTGTTCTGGAGATGCTACATTTTAATGTCATAATATTTTAATTTAACAAGTCTCTTTCATTTGCACAAAAAGAAGCGATATTTTGTTTAGCCACTTTTTAAACCAAATAGATTTCCAATAATTTCAAATTACCAACAGATAATTTGTATTTGTCATATTGCCCCTTTTGTAATAGTAGCTCCATATTTTTCTAATATTCTATCATTTGCACTGCATGACCAATGGAGATAATTGTATGTTTCCATTATGTAATAGTACAGCTTTCAAGCTTAACTTTGATGCATCTAGTTCATCTGGGTTGTGACTTTAACAAACAGCATTCATGAAACCATTACTGTCACAACAATACTACAGGGAATCTTTAATTTTAAAAAATGTCCCAGGTTTCTCTTTTCTGTTTTCCAAATATTGCTATACTTGTTTCTCTGTGAAAGTAATTTAATTTTTTTTAGCCTGAAACCTAAAAGTACTGTTTGTATACAGACAGTCTGTATACAAACTCAGACTAGATCATTTTACTCCCTCCAAGTTATCTCGTCATGTACAATAGGATTTAGGTCTTGAAATTCTTATCCTGAGCCTGATTGAGTTTTGTTGAGTTTTTTAAACTCATCTTTAATGTCCAATATTTGGGAGTAATAGAAACAGGTATTTCATTACTGTGACTAACAGATCTAATGGTTGATGGAATATTTAGATATATCTTTTGTTTTATTTTCTGTCTTTTCCCTTTTATTCATATAAAAATAACAATCATGAATAAAGTTAGTTATTCCCTCCATATCATCTAAATGTCACACCATATGCATAACAGAAATTGCAGGGTAATAATAATATTTTTGCTGTATATTTAACATTGTGTTCTAGTACTCTAGTGTACACACAAGCATGCAAAATGAGATTTCTGCGCTTATTGACTGTGATCCATAAGATGTAAAAAAAACACCTGACATTTCACCCGTCAATCCGTCGGGCATCTTTAGAGGATAACTAATCACCACTCGATTTCTGTGGATTTTTTACATCTTATGGACCACGGCCAATAAGCCCTGAAATCTCATTTTATTGGATTAATGCCGGCCGTGAAAGCTTAAATAGTTACATTAAGTTATTAAGTTGCACCTTGAAATGCATTGAAGTAAACTTTCATTAATAACTCAAAAACTAAGGATTTCCGTACATATGATATATGAAATTTTTTTCTTGTTTTGGTGTGAGGATCCCACCACCAAAGTTTGTAAAACTATTCGCGAAACATTCTGTATATACTGCACTATACATCACAACACTATACAAAAAGCTAATTTACTACTTTATATGAGTTCGTTTACCTTCGTTTATATTCGTTACTTCAAGACTCAAGAAACTCCTATGTAATGTACTTAAAATTAAGTTACAGAATTACACTATAACAGTTGAAATTATAATTGAATATGTTCCACAAGACTCAAATAAATAAAGAAATTGTAAAACTCCTCAGTTTTCAAGGTGTGATGTTGTTCTTCATGTTAATAGATCCAGCATTTAGCATTGTTACATAAGAATCAGGATCATATATGTACATCATTCTCTTATTGTGGCAAAACATTTTCTTCTGGAGATTCCTCACCATTACCAAAGCAATTAGTTCTGCTATCCTGAAGAATTATTCATAGATTCAACCCACGGAAAATGTAATATGGACACTTGTTTCCGTGTAAATTAGTGAAACCAGTCTGTTTGTTCTTAGAAGCAGGTGAATTCTCTTGCTTGTTAATTTCCAAGATTCCAAATCTGTAATTCTAAACCAAATCATTTACTGTTATGCAATACAAATATTCTTAAAGGTGCTCTACCAACAAATTAATGATCCCATATTGAGTGCCTTTCTTTCACTGAATGAGCTATAAGTTGACTTTCAGAAAAAATATTCCAGCTCTCATGAAGTAAATCCTTGGTTAGATTTGTTTCCATTATGCTGTCATATGAAAAAATAACTCATAAATGGCGAGCTAATGTGCTTTAACTTTATAAACAAAAATAAACTAAGGTAAATAAAGTTGCTTGAACCTTGCAGCAGAAATGAAGATGCCTGTTCACTATGAGTGAGCCCTAACTCACTTTCTGGCCAGGCATTGAGTTCAGCACGTGGGCGGCAAATGACACATTTTAGTCCATTTGAAATACCCACATTGATAATTAAATGGTTCACCCAAACAATGTTTTAACCAAACAAAAACTAAAATGTACAGGAGATGAAAAAATGTTTATTTCTTGTTATATTTGAAAAAGTACAAAAATATTTTTTATTAGAAAATTTGTGCTCATGTACAGCCTTTTCAGCACTAATTATTTTGTATACACAATAACTGCA
Source organism: Metallyticus violacea (assembly GCA_030762175.1). Lineage (NCBI taxonomy): Eukaryota > Metazoa > Arthropoda > Insecta > Mantodea > Metallyticidae > Metallyticus > Metallyticus violacea. The sequence goes on from CM060846.1 coordinate 240,260,239, forward strand.
TTTTCAAAACTTTTTAGAAAAAAAATAATAGGAATGGTGTTATAACTGTCAAAGATTTACATTTTGCTACCTACCACATTATTCAGCCAGTTATTTTAACAATTTAATTGCAATGACAACAGATAACGGTATTGCATTATATTTAGCAAAATACTACATTCAAAGTATAATTTTCCACTAAAACACAAAATGTTAGGAACACAAACTGTATTAAAGAAAAATATGCTAATAAATCTGAGATAGCGTATTTTAGTTTTCTGGCTGGCTAAGTCCTCGCAGAATTTTCTGAATTCAAAGGGAATATAACTACACATATCCAACATGTTCTTCTTATTTGCAACTGTAACAGAGAGAGGTTCTGAATATGCAATTGGAAAGCAGCAGACCTTGGCTGGAGGTATAATCCTGGGGTGTAGAATATTATGAAGTTACTTGAAGAATCGTCATGATTGATTTGGAACCAGTTATACTCTGTTATCTTAAATGAACCCTTATCTGTACCGGTTGATCTCTATTTAGTGTTCAGTTCCTCTACACATTGATGCTCCAAAGTCTGGTTTAATTGTTGTAGTTCAACTTGTAAAATTCATCAAACGCTCTTTTCTTATCATCCGCACTTAGTGCCACATTGCAAATAACAGCCTCATGCTCCCTCTTGAAACAATACAATTGTTAATATGCAACTTATCTACTAATAATGTTATTAATCAGCTAATTAATTCTTAATATAACTGGTGCACTTCAGTGAATAATTGCCATAACAAATTAAGTTGCTAGTTTTAATTACCAAAGAAAGTTATTTTTATAATAAAGAAAATAGCAAAGAAGTGTTGTAGGCTAGTTACAACAGTGTTCTACTTACCACATTTGGAGGCAATTTTCAAGTTACAGGCTGATTTCTTTGGAAATATATGGACACTCACTCTCCTGAAGATGTTTTTACCCCGATTATCTTTCCATAAGCCTTTCGTTTTTCTTCGTTTACCTATATTGGACCTTATTTTGTCAACTGGGAGAGGAATAGTTCTTATATGAGACTGAAACTGAAGACTTCTCCAACACATCCACTGTTTCAAGTAAAAGTAGTATTAACATAATAAGGTGTGCTGTCAAATAAGTTTAATTTATTTTCATCCTTATAGCACAATATTCATGATATTGGGCATGTTTAAATTAATACAAGTATGACATGATATCGGCACGGGTGGTCGAGGTCGTTAAGGCATGGACTCGTGAGCAGGAGGTCTGGGGTTCGAATCCCACCAGGACCGTCCTCCCTGACTGAGGTTTTTTTCCAGTTTTTCTCAGTCCACATAACTGGCAAATGCCGGGCAGGTACCCTAAACTTAAGGCCTGGAACGTTTCCTTCCTTAAAAAAAAATCCTTTCCCTATATATTATTTCATATCATGTGTCATCATGTCCACTGCCTGTGGTGCTTCAGTAGTAAAAACTGGCATTAAACACTATTCAAAAAAAAATGACGTGACAATCATTTGTAAACTCAGATTATTGCACATAAATATTCATAAAACAATAAGGAGTTAAACAGATCGAAATTTAAATATGCATATAAATTAAACAATAAACTAACAATGATATAAAGTAAATAGTATAAAGATAACATTAATGACTAGTCAGAGAAAGCTGATGTATGACTGGTGTTGTTACATTTATTAGAACATATATTTACCAAGAACTCCTCTATGCAATAATACCATTTATCAATGAAAAATTCATTTAATATATTTTTAAATGTAGTATTGCATTCTATTTCTTTTATGTAATAGGGAAATTTAATGAAGAATCTTTAGACAGCAATAGTAGGTTTCCTTGTATAATTGTAAACTATGTGTATTAATTATGGAAGATAGCTATAGTTCTAGAATTATGAATATAAACATTACTATTAAACAAATACTTTTTTATTTATTTTTTAATGTATGATGGTTTCAAATATATGCAAAGAATACATTCTTTTAAAAAATAAGACATTTTTAAAAAATTCTGTTGGAACTCACACAGTGAAGCTTATTACACGTAAATTATAATTAATCTGTCTTCTAACACTTTTATGCATCACTTACTTTTAAATAGGGTGGGACCGGTTTCGGAGAGACATCCTCTGCATCTTCAACTTTAACTTCAATTCAGTCATCAAGTTGGTTAAAGATGGAGAGAATGTCCCTTTGAAACTGTTCCCAACATATTTAAAAGTAAGTGAAGCATAAGAGTGTGTTAGACGACAGATTAATTATAATTTTCAAAGAATATGCTGTTAAACATATTTGTGTTAAACTCCCCCACAAAAATCAGTTTATTCAGTACACCAATATATTTAACTGCTCTGTTTTACAGCTTGAATAATCAATTTGAATATTTTTTGCACTATGATCACAGACAATTATAATATAGGAAATATGCAAATATAAGTCCAAAATATATTATTTTTAATGTTTTAGTATCATTAAGATAAGATAACGGGGGATTTATTGAAACTTAGAGACCTCGGGCACCTCAGCCTATAAGGCTTATGTGCTACCGAATTGGAAGAGAGGCCTTCATTGTTTCCCAAAATCTGTTCCTTGAAAAAGTTGCAGTATCTTGGTTCCAATGTTAGCGTCTGTTCCTAGGTCTTCCCTGGTTATAGAAAGAGTAAGTCTCTTTATTTCAAAGAATGGACACTAAAATAGGACATGGGTTTAACTTTATAGAGTCCCACTTTTTGTTTCTATTTCTTAAAGTGGCCATGTTCAGTAATTAACGCAACTACTTTGTTATACCTTTTCTACTAAATTTGGGGAGAGTTGAGGAAGGAGTGTTACTTTGACCTGGTACCAATTTCTTAGATTGTCCTTGTCTAGGATAGGTTTTTTCCATCTAAGTTAGTGTTTTTCCCATGTTTTATTACTGCAGTTTTGGCAGTACATGTACTGTGGAATCACAGGTCCCGGGCCTACATAGTGTGTTTTATTTTTGGCCATTTGGTCTGCTTTTTTGTTTCCATAAACGTCCCGATTTTCCGGCACCCAATGCTATTCAGCCCGTTGCCAAATGCTAGGGCAGTTAGGTCATTTAGGCATTCCCATTTCAGTTTAGATTCAATCAGGTAGGAGAAAAATGCTTTTAAAGCACTTTGACTATCTGAGAGGATGAGAATTTGTTTACCATGGTAACCCTTCTCAAGTCCTCTAAAAGCATAGTTGAAGATAGCAAATGCTTCTGCCGAAAAACTGTGCAGTGTTTCCCAAAGCTTGCACTAATGTTTGTCCTTGGAGATATTTCCTTTAATTGTGTTTAACACCCTTTTTAACTACTAAGGCACCAGAAGTGGTAGACATTGGTGATATATGAGATGAAATGGTTGACTGGGAAAGGATTTTTTTAAGGAAGGAAGTGTTCCAGGCCTAAATTTAGGTTACCTCCTAGGCATTTGCCATTTATGAGGACTGAGGAAAATCTGGAAAAAACCTCATTCAGGGAGAATGGCCCTGGGAGAATCAAATCCGAGACCTCCTGCTCATGAGTCCTAGTCTTAACAACCTGGCCACCATTGGTGGTCCCTTGGAGATAAATCATATATGCCTGTGCCCAATTATGTTCCTATAAGGGATACATCAGTAAACCATACAAGTTGGTCACGATATTTTCACGCGTAATTCCTTCCATCCAGTCTTTTCAAGATCCAAGGGTTACCTTAAATGAAGGGAGAGAACAGTCATTCATTAGGTCAAACCTCATGCTCAGTACTGAAATGTCCAGGAAATTTAGAATGCAGTTATGTCCAGTTGCTGAGAAACTGCTTCTGATGTCCCCTTTTGCCCCAAGTGATATGCAGTAAGCCTACCCTCAGCTTGTAAATAGATGTACATGGGAGGGAGATCCAACTGGATTTCCAGTGCAATGATTGGAATACTTCTGAAGGCCTCTATGTCTCACAAACATGCAAATCTCTGTAGCTGGGTAAAATTACATGCTATAATAATTTTTTAAAGGTGTCTGCCACCAAACAATGAGACCATAGGATATCTGGCACCTAAACATTCCAAAAGAGCCAATTCACTAATGTATGACTTTTAGGCCTCAAGTGGTCAAGTGGATCAGATAGTTGTTTGATAGTTATTGATAGTTACAAGAGGCCACTTGGCTCTACGTGGAATATTGTCATTATGATTGCTCCACGTCAGTTTCTTATCCAGTACAAGACCTAGATATTTAACTGACTCAGAATATTACAGGATTGAGCTGCCTAGTTTAAGATTTCCTGGTTATTTAAGAGTTTTCCTGTCATTAAAAAGAACAACTGTTTTGCAAGAATTGATAGACAGACACTCCTGTGCACACTAGCTGTGAATTTTTCTCAGCCCATCATTAATAATGTCTGAGACTATTTTCCAAAAATAATCAGTGCTATATCATGCGCATTGCCTTACATATAATATCCTTTCTGGGCCATGTCTAGGAGTGGACCATCCATCATGATACTCCAAAGAAAGGAGCAAAGAATTCCTCCCCTTAGGCAGCTCTTCATGGCAACGATACCTTTAGTTTTCCCAAGAAAGCTAGCACTAATATTTTTGCTCCAGAACATGGAGTTTATCCACATACAAAGGCTGTCATTCACTTCATGTTTCTCAGCAGCCAGAACCCTAGACTTATGAAGGTATTATCAAAAGCACTCTCTATGTCTAGGAAGACCCATAGAGTTATTTCCTAACCAATGAGTCCTCCAGTCTGCTGCAATACAGTGTAGTGCTGTTATGCGGGACTTGGATGACTGGTAAGCAAACTGATTTGTATGGATGTGAGTATATGACAATACACTCATTAGAATATATCTTTCAAAAGCCTTTAAAAGGAATGATGCAAGACTAATCGCGCTATAAGCCTTAGCTTCGGTGTCAATATTTCAACCGTGCTTGGGAATACGACTCTGGTAGCTCTGCAGGCCTGAAGAAGATAGCTAAAGGCTATACTGGCCCGAAAGCGGTTGCAGAGAAGGATGTGAGTGAATTCAGTTCCTTTTTGCAGCAAAGCAGGTAAGATGTCGTCTCCATCTGGCAACTTAAATGAGTTAAATTTATTGACCGCCCATTTAATTCTTTGTATTGTGACGATTTGATGTGCAAATTCCAAGGCCTTCTGTCACACTGTCAGTCTGGAATTTTCTCATTGGTCTATGAATTCACAAGCATTGTCATCAAATATGCGCATTTGAGACCCTTGAAAATTGAGGTTGATAAATTTGTCAGGAATCGCTGCTACCTTGAATCTGATTAGCAATTCTCTGTAGGTTTCTTTGGTTTAGATGGAAGCTTTTTCCTCTTTCATAACCTTACCTTGTTTAATCATTTTTATAACTGCAGAGGAGAGGGAGTAACCCCCCAAAAGAGCTATGTTAGTACCTATCTTAGGTGTCCCACCTCTCTCTTCCTATAGTTTTGGGGTTTTAGATTTAGATTTGCCTCTCTCCCATTTCTTAGGATCCCAGGCAATGCCTTTCTCCTTAAGTTTTGCTTTCAGGATTTGTTTTCTTTGCGCCACAGAATGTATTTTTGTTGAACCTTAAGTTTTTCCCTTTTTTTTCTAGATTTCCCCCAGCCCTGGAATAGGGCTCTTAGACTTTTTACTTGACCAAGGTTAGCATGTCGCCCTGGGAAGAGATGATGCCTAGTTCCATATCTGAGATTTCTCTTCTTCATCAAGGGAAGTGGTTCCTATTGTTGCGGGTTTACTATTGTAGTCATCAGAAAAAAGTTTTTGAGTTTTTGAAGTGATTTACATTTTGTTCCACGAGAAGCTAGGGATTTATAAGATCCATCCAGGCAGCACCCAGCATACCTGTGTAAGGCTTACAATCTGGAAGTCAATGAAACCAAGGTTCATTTGAATGAGAACTTTAAAGCAGGGACATGGTTAACTATAACATTTTATTTGCATTCAAAAGGTATCCAGAGACCTAGTTTGAAATACATTAGCCCTGTGTCATACATCCCCTCATTAAGTGTCGCATTATACTTTGGGGTAGGGTTTGTTAAGCCTCTTCTTTGTCTGGTATCTCCCCTCTTGATTCCCTGGCATGAGTGATTCTACCAGTGATTACCACCTCCAGTACAGTCTGCAGGACCACTGATACATGGAAGTTCCCTCCCCACCAACTGCAAGATCGTGTAGCTCCTAGGAATGGCATTATCATTTAATTTGGACATTCTTTCCATCAGGGGCAACCCTGAAATAGTTTTATTGCATATTTTATCTATATGCTTATATCATAAAAGATTTTCAATAGTGATTGAGGACATTTTATTTTTAATTTACCTTACCAGTCTGTTCATTTTCAATCTACAGGCTTAATATACTGTGCTGTTGTTGTTCTAGGCTGTTGAAAAGCTCATAATTAGTGCCTGGATTTTATATATTATCAATTTGAGAAATATGTACATAAATATGTAGGTTAAATGTGTACATAACTATATAATAGAGCAATTATATGTAAAATCAAATATTTCATTTCTTTGCTAGAAAATTTAATGTTACAGCTAGTCAAAATATTAAGATTATATTAATCAGTTCACCTCTGCCACAAATATTAAATTACCATTAATTTTAGATCTTCGAAATGAATGCAAAATTACTGAAAGACAAATGTCTCCCATTTAAGCTTTTAAGTTACATTGAAGGAGGAACACAATAATTATGATATACTTTTTCAAATGTTCTATTGTCATGCAGTCATCTGTCTGACAATTTGTTTTTATAAACAGAGAAAGAGTGCTTCACATTACTAGATGTCTTCAGTGAGTATTAATATAGAGGAATTGTGTTAACAATACATATAATGCTCAGGAATTTCTACATTTTAACCATTAAATAAGCGAGACAAAGTAAGAAGAGTTGAGTATCAAGGGTTCTTACTCAGTACAGATTGCAATTTGGTGCAATATACACCACCCACTTCACCTGGTACAATACTTACATTCTGAACTGCATATTTCATTATTCCCATGACTTCTTGGATAGATATACCTCAATTCTCCAGTTTCTTGATACTGTCGGGAAGCCAACTGAATTGACTGGTGATTATAAAATTGAACTGAACATTTTAGAACTGTTAATGCTGACAAAGAATTTACTTACAGACACTGCAGGACAAGAATAAAAGTTCTCCACCATGGACTTCATAGTTTCGAAGTGCTTATTGTAGAGAACCACAGCTTTAATTCATGTTGTTCACCTTGCTAAAAGGTTCCGGAGGCAGAGGGACTTCAGGTAGCTGCTGCTTGAAGCATAGTATATGATGGGCACATTTCAAGAAATTTTTTACTTCCTGGAATTTATCTGTCTCTCATTGCAAAACATGAACCATACAAGTAACATGCACTAAGTTTCAATAAAATGCATTAAGCAATTTCCTTGCTTTCAATGTGTCTGCGTACAACACTAGGAATCTCTCTTCTTTAACACCAGCTGGCCATAGCACCTTAAGTCTATCATTAATGATTCTTGCAATTGTTAAACTATTTATTGCCTCCAAAAGTTTACAAAAAATAAATAGGGTTTAGATCCAACCTCAGGATCCTACTTGCCCACAATTCAATTTTCCAAGAAAGCCTTAAGTGTCTGTCATCTCATCAGCAGAAATTCACTAAGATGTTGACATAACAAGAATCCAAGTGATTTTTCCTGAGAGTTCTCGCCCGGTTGCAGTTTTTCTGTGAGAAATGTTTCAATTCATGTACCTGAAGTTTGTTCCAGAACATGCATTATGCACATTTTGATGTAAGCTACTATGTAATTACATCATTTTCTTTGAAGAAACGAGTTGTTTATTTCCAATATGTAGATTGCTTTGTAAATGTTGTTCAATGTGAGATTTCATTGTACATCCCATACATTTATCATACATTTGGCAGAAGACTGTTTTACCATCTGTTTTAGCACTGCCAATAAAAATCAATGTTTTCATCTTGGTCGGTAACGAAGACAAGACTGGTTCCATGGTTAATAATTGACTGATAAAAATTCTGATTCGTTTTGAAAACAAGATAGGAAAGTATTTTAAAAAGTCTTTGTTGGGTTTTTGTTGAATTGGTTTATTTACAGATGCTCTTTAACATCTCAGATCATCAGCATCCCATTCTATTCAGGGCGTGAAATGGCCAATAGATTTTACTTAGGGGCCTGTTCTTTCAGGCTTGGGGTTCTTTTTAGTGCTGTAAATGTACTGCATGGGACCCAATGCTTTACTTCCCTTCTGAAGGAAGCCGTACCTAGGATTTTTACACCATAAAAAGTTCATCGATTTTGGCTGGGTTTGAATATGTGATCTTGATTTTAGAAGACACGTATATTTAAAACTACACTACCAGGATTGACTGCATTGTTGGCAGCATCGAACTAGTGCAATTTAGATTTGAATATAAGGACAGTATATGAGTAGGATAGTAGCATTTAAATATGTTTCCCTTCTTGCTACAGTATTGGATAATTCTATAGAAATGCAAAATATACTCAATAATATATAATAATTCTGTAATATATTAAAATATATAGTATATTGTGAAATAAGTAATAAATATGTAAAATAAAATTTATGGAGACAACATTCCTAAATGTGTATCTCATCCCCATTTACGTTTTATTTGATATAAATATGTAGCATTAAAATATGTGATTACTTAAAATCCAGGCTTCACTCAAAATGTTTATTTTGTGTATATTTATGTGAAGGTTCTGGACCACTGTGACCAATATCTGGTGATGTTCCTTTGAGCAATTACTGTAAATGCTCTTATCAGTGACTCATTTTGAGTCAGTGAATTTAACACTCAGAATAATTTTTTTTCTTCCTCTTAATGCTCACAGAATGTTAATTCCTGTTTGCATAAGAATATTATGAACTGAATTATTGTAAATAATATCTGTCTGTTGGTAGAAATAACTTCATTATGTTTATTTGGTTGAAGTGAAACAGCTTCCAATAATACATGATCTATGCATGTATTTTCTTGCATATATGATTCACTATGTAGCAAATGATGTTAAGGAGATTGTGTTTCATTTCTCAAGTCAGATACACTATACTCTCTTACACCATTTTGGGTAATTTTCTTCATGCATAACAATTTTTTTTTTTAAGAAATCTACTATACAATAAGGACTGAAAAAATGCCACCACGGGTGGCTGAGGTCATTAAGGCGCAGACTCATGAGCAGGAGGTCTGGGGTTTGAATCCTGCCAGGATCATCCTCCCTGACTGAGGTTTTTTCCAGATTTTCCTCGGTCATAACTGGCAAATGACGGGGGGGGGGGGGGCGGTACCCTAAACTTAGGCCTGGAAGGTTTCCTCCCTTAAAAATAAATCCTTTCCCAATTTATTATTTCATTTCGTCCATCTCCCGTGGTGCCTCAGTAGTAAAAACGGGCATTAAATATTTTCAAAAAAAAAAAAAGCACTGAAATGGCCTGTTCAGTTTTTACCTACTTCACCTGTTGTAAAATTTGTTTACACTACAAAATACTGTTACATAGTAAACTCATATAATGAGACTATTTTTCATTAGAATTTTCCATTCTCATATTTACTTTAACAAGATTTCAACTAACCAAATATAAAACAAAAAATGAAAGAAGTGTGACTGAGGAAGATATGATTAGTTTTAATGAATATTAAAAGTCATTAGCATAATATTAACATCATGTGACTATGTTTGTTATTTATGCACATTACATAACTAACTTGATAACCAGTTTCAAATTATTCCATGCTTGAGATGTATAAGCTTTTTTGTCTTGAGATATGCCTGTTAAGTAATTTGATTAAAAATTAGGGAATTATTTAGTAAGATACACAGCCACTTGCTGCAGTTTTCATGATGAATGTTCTCAGGTATGCATTGCATATTCAGGCACCAATTGATAAACAGAGATCTGCCTTAATAGATTAACGTTAAGTCAGTTTTTCTATTTTTTCCAGATAGTACTTATTAAATGATACCATAAAGGCACTGTTGGATAACGGCAAACAATTATTATACCATGCTTTCTAGAAAAATTAATTACATCCAAATTGAGCACATGGCAGTAAGACATATTTAAAATTAAAATCAAGTAAGCTTCTGAATATGAAAGAAGTGTTTTAATCACTTTGTAAAAATATGAATTTCTATCCATCCTAAGAGAAAGGTTGCAGCTTTAGACCTAGGAGCTGTTCCAGCTAGTAACTCTGCTTTCATATTCCCTCTGGAAAAAAAAGGGGAACATAATGTCATGTGCATTCATATGCATGACTATATTATCAGTGAACCTGTTTCCATTGATGTTAATTTAATAAAATCCTTAATAATATTTGAATGAGTGCGTTGAATAACTGTTATACCAATCTTGTCCATATTATACCTTATTCAGTTGAAATTAACTGCTTGGATCTGAGGTTTTTTAATTGTGCAAAATTAGTTCACAGTTTTCTATGTGAGGTTGGTAGCACATAGCATCTCAACAGCTCTAGGAGATTGATCATTTCAATATTTGCATCCATATTTTTCTCTGCTATTAAAGGATGTTGGAGGTTGTTCATATGTCTAGCTGGTAGGTGACAGTCCTAATATCTCTTTGTCTCTAGCCATAAAATAATGCTATCCATCTTACAGTAATCTGCTAATTGGTTGTCTAAGTCTCCCCTTAAAGCAATCTACCTTGTAAATGTAATTTTGCACATTACCTCAGGTTCTTTGGAAAATTACATACAGAATTCTCTTGATGACTTAATATATTCCATTTCATGTTTACTTACAGATTTTACAGACTTGAATATTTTTGCAGTTCACATGGTTTCTGTTTTGATACCTACAAATTAAAAAACTTATTATATAATAGTTTGGTACATATATTAGATATGTGGTATGTAGAATTCTCTTGTATTCAATATTTGGATTAAAAATATTCTGTTTCCAAACATACAATGAATTAACCATAACATTACTACTATTAATTTAACACAAGGAGTAATAATTGTAGTGTACTGAAATATTTTACACTAAAAATGAAATAATAGCCTTTAGCTTGAGCAAAAGTAAATATAACAACAGTCTACTAAAAAATTTCATTTCTGTAAAATTACAATTTTCATCTTAACAATTCTTTAGCAAAATTTCAAATATCCAATATTCAGCTGCTCTCTAATAATTGGTGACTTTATCCTATATGAAAATTGAATTTTTTCAATTGTATATTTATATATGCAGTGGGGTACTATCTTAAGAAAATGCACAAATAAATAAATAAATAACAACAATTATATTCATAAATATTTAACACTAAACTTTTTAACTATGCTCATGAGAAAATGTTGAAAATATTTTTGTCATTAACGTTAATTAAAACCCTATAATATGAAACTTCAGGTATAAAATCTTGTAAGTTTCATACCATTGCTGGTATTCCTTTGCTTAGGTGAAATAGTTTATCAATACATTTTTTAATGGAATTTTCTTTAATGTATTATAGCTCAGGAATATTTTATAGCAAATGTAGTTAAATTTGTTCATACAGTACTAAAAAAATTCAGCAAAAGATATATAAAGCAAAAAGCCCTTTAAAAATTCTGAACTCGAAACATTCAAGTTGCACATTGTAATATGTTTACGGAGTGTCGGAATCCACACGGTGAAACTTTTGTTAATCTTATTTTGATTTAAAGTGAAACACTAAAAATCATGTCGTCACATTAAAACTCTCTTTAAGTTTCACAAACGCACTTATAAAAGTAATTTTGGTACATGTTTCGTGAGGTACATTCCTCACATTGTCAGCCAAAACGACGACTGAAACTTGCACATTGTACTCTGCGCTAGAGGCTAAAAAGAAATATAATATAATCATTTATGATTTGTAGCAACTATATTATGCAAAATCCAAGAAATGTTTGCATTTTAATTACAGTGTTCACATTAATATGAGTGTTTCTAAATCAAGATCATAAATTGTTAAAGTTTCAAAAGAAACAATTTTTGATAATATGTATAAGGTAGCCTATATAAAGAAATCTGAGTAAAAAACAATTCTGACTTATTTTTCTCAGGAGTCATTTCACCAATTTGGTTTACTTATATATATTTTCATTTTTTTATTAAAGACCAGGTATAATTTAAAAATTAGTGTGTTTAATAAAGCAGTGATGCTTAATAAAATTAAATGAATAACAACAAGATTATAGTCAAATGAATATGTGCATAACATTTAAAATAACTAAAATTAATCAATGATCTCAAGGGGCTCCAGAGTGGTTAAACGTTATAAAATTTAATATTAAATTTTTTTAGATATTAAAAATCTATGGTATCTCCTCATTTTAAAGATATTTAGTTTATACACTTTTTTAACTGATACATAAGTATGTTAAAAATTGAGAAAACATGTTCTGCATGGGCATGTCCTGAACTATCCTACTACTGACAAATGTCTTTCTTTCCAATCCCCATGCTCAAGAGATATATTTTGATGATTTTATGGCACTAAATACTTTATTAAGTGTCTTTAAAAATGCTTAGATGTCTCCAATCATTCTAGTTAGGAGTTTGTAGAAGAAGAACATGTTCCGACTTTTGAGGCTGAAATGAACTGAAAGGTATTCTATCACTTGATTTCCATAAATATTTTTTATTGTTATATAAAATTCATGTTTTCTCAGAATTTAATACACCAATTTACTTAAAAATTTAAGGATATATTTAACAAATGCTTTGACTAATTTTGCATGATTTGTTGATAAGATAAATTAATTTATCAAATTTATATGTTGATAACACTGGGCAACAATGAAAATGTTTCGGGTTTAAAAATAGTGAATTTACATGTATTTCCATCTGCTGAATTCAAAAATCATGATAAAAATGATACATTAGCTCTTGTTTTGAAGATAAAGTGACATTTCATTTTTTAGAGTGAAGATTTTAAATTTGGGGGAATTTTTTTTTGGGAGTTGGCACACCTCTCAAATAACAAAACACAAATGCTCTTCAGCTGTTTGTAAGTCATAAACATAGATACTGTTGCTGTGACTGTGAATTACATGTAGTTTCTACTCAAATTAATGCAAAATTTCTGGTTCGCGAGTGCTTTTTTAGTGTAAAATTTTATAAAAATGCCAAGAAAATGTGTAAATATGGTGAATAACTTTTGTTATATTTGTGGTAAAATAACATTTTCCTCACAGAAACGCAATCTGACGCCTCTTGTGGACCCAAAAGACGTTCTTCTTCCATTCTTCTTCCACCCCTGCATATCAAGCTGGGTTTGATGAAAAACTTTGTCAAAGCTATGAACCAAGAAGGACGGGCCTTTAAGTACATCAGAGAGAAATTTTTGAAATTAAGTGATGCAAAAGTTAAGGAAAGCATTTTTGTCGAACCACAAATAAGAGAGATCCTGCATTTGACCAAGTTTTGGAGGGGAAAGAAAAGGAAGCTTGGGAAGCCTTCAAGGGTGTTGTTTATGGATTTTTAGGCAACAAAAGAGATGACAACTACAAGCATTTGGTGACAGTGCTCCTGCAAAAATACCGTAACCTTGGATGCAAGATGTCCCTTAAGATCCATTTTCTCCACTCCCACCTAGACTTTTTCCCTCCTAGTTGTGGAGCTGTTAGTGATGAACATGGGGAGAGATTCCATCAGGACATTTCTGTTATGGAACAAAGATATCAGGGCCGTTGGAATGAAGTAATGCTTGCGGATTACTGTTGGTCTTTGTATAGGGATTCTGCGGAACTCCATCACAAGAGGTAAGCTAAAAGACGACGAAGTCAACAGGCCACCACATGATTCTCTTCAGACACGACTATCTGCGAAGTATTTTTCCAGCAATTTAGAACTCTTAGCATGTAATTACCAGTTAAAAAAATCAAATGCACTTTCATTGTTATTAGCATGTATGTAATTAAAATGTATCCTTTTCTCTCAATCCGTTAATATGTAATACTTCCACCTTGTGTATATCATAGATACTAGAGCTAATAAAAATTTTTCATTGTCATATTTGTTTTTCTCAACCCAAAATTAGTAGGAATTGCCTCATGAAGTGCTCGAAACATTCAAAATTATTTTTTTGTTGCCCAGTGTAATGAAACAAAAATGTATTAAAAATTCAGTAGATATCAATAGTAATAAATGTGTAATTAAAGCATAGATAAAAATCCCTGTATTAAGTCATTATTAAAGCTTTCATAAATAACCTAAAAAATATAAATCCCAAACTCTACATTATTCTGAGAAAACAGCACTTTATAAGCAATATTTTAACTTTGGAGAGATATGGCATTTCAAGGCCCCTTAAGAAAATGTAACAAAATATCTCTCTTATTTGGAGGGAAATATTTAAGGGTGCTATTTAAGATCATAATCTGATTATTTTATGAAATAAATGTATCAAAAATACTTGCATTATATTTGCACTGATATTTGTTATGCATTATGTCAAAAATACTTTTATGCTTTAAGATTATGATTTAGCAAATGTTGTAGTGAAAGAATGATGTAGTAATCTTAACATCATGGTATTTCCACCATTTATAGAATTTTTACAATCTAATATTATCTTATTTGTAATGTTGCAGAAGCTCAAAGACAGTACACATAGACAATGTTGATTACAACACCAAACTAGTCATCCGTCCAGTCCAAAGAGGTGATTCAGGAGAGTATACTGTTACAGCTAGTAACAGCTCTGGAAAGGATGTGGTTACAATTAATGTTACAGTAACTGACAAACCATCTGCTCCTGAAGGACCATTACAGGTTAGTAAAGAAAAATTAAATGATCATGAATTTACAGTAACAATCATAAATTAAATCATTATAATAGAGTATTGCATAAAGCTCAATAAAACTGCTTATCATTACTTTTCTTTGTTTGTTTGTTTGTTTGTTTGTTTCTTTTTCTTTAATAGACACTGCAACTTCATTAAGTTAGCCTTCTGTAAAACTGTCCTCCATTTCATCTAATCTCTTACTATTTATCACTATATTTACTGCTCCAGAACAAATAAATCAAACAAAAATTGTGAACCAGATAACTAGTTGTTTTCCTGAATAACTCAAGTGGGAAGCCAAAGTAAGCTCTTATTATTTTGTTTAGTTAAATTTATGTTTGCATATTGTATGTGTTTATTTCATTAATATAAGATTATTTATAATGTTACTGAACATATAATGAATTTGCTGGAAGTGTCTATCAAAGGAAAAATTTGCTTAGGAACGCTATTAACATACTGTATTCAGGAGTTAAAGATGTTATAGATTTCCTCATCTTTGTTCATGATATCCCTTAGAGTCCATTTACACCCTATTTAATAACAAAAGATATAACCATTATTAAGCAATACCAAAGTAATGCCATCACTATATAGCACCAGAAGTGATTGCATAACTATATTTCTTAAATAAATAACAAATGAACACCACCTGTAAGTATCATCTGTCTTATATAACACTTTATTTTAAACATTGAATAAAAGGAATAAGTAATTATGTTTTATGAAATCAACATATATTTCCATTGTTTTAATATTAAAATTAACCTTAAGCCATGGGTCACATATTATAAATTTACAGCCCATTAAAACTATATGTATAAAAATAGGTCCCTGAATAAAATTAACAATAATTGCACATCCATTAATAGCTTGCAATCAAAGAAAATTTCATAGTGTGTCTTAATCTTTATCCTGATATGTTCAAATTCTACAGTAACTTTTGAGAATACAGTTTTCAAGAAACATGCTGTGTTGAATGTTAATATGCTTTTTTTCCATACAAGCTTTGAATCACAAAGCTATAAGTTTGTGTTTTTTATCATGAACATAAAGAATGCAATTTTAATTTTTTCTGAAAAGTGTTGTAGATTTTGAGCTATTTAGGCATTAATTAATGATATAGTTAATTTAATGTAGCATTCATGTAGTAATTGACAAATAATTTTGCTTTCATTATTGATAATTTGTTTACCATTATTAAAAAATTTCCAACAGTAAGTACCTGTGGGAGGTAGTAACCCTTCAGATAAGTGAAGCATTCAGTGTACATGTGCACTGCATGATAAAATTACAATTGAAGATATATAATTTTAGTTTTTATGTTACAATAAAAGAAATTCAGGCTATATGAAATAAACTTTCAATCTCACCTATAATAAACTTTTCTGCCAATGTCAAATGAAGTTCAATTCCATCCTTCTCACTTCAGAAGCAAATATGGCCACCCAGCACTTCTGCAAAAAAGCTGCTCCTTTATTTCTGTATCCTTCTAGCAGGCAAGCTTCAATATAAATAGTTACTAGATAGGATATACTGTCTTCCATAGCAGAATTCTTAGGTTAATATTTAATTCTCTTCAGTGCAAAAAATGATCCTTCTACTGAAAATGTAATAATGTAACATACACTAATGATTTGAACTAGTTAAGTTCTTAAAAATGTAATGTAGTGTGTCAATTAAGAAAGCATGGAAAGGGTATTGTAACATTGTATAACTAACATCACAAAGCTGATTTCTGTTTCTACACATAGTTTTCACCAGCCATGAGGAAATTTTTTAACCATTATTGATTAACCTTGGAAAATGGTAATGTAAATTATTATTAAAAATTTAGCAATTATTAGGTATCTTGTAAAACCAAAATGCTGTAATCCATTAAGCATACTAAAAACACTTTATATTCAGGCATTTGACAGGTATTCTTGAGAACATGAGCACGACAGAGGGCAAACAATGCCTCCAGTTGTGTGGCTTTGGTTTATGCTTGAACATTTCTTGAATTTTCTGTCATAATACCCATGCAATGATTGCATAATCGTTTGTTTTTATATTCAAATCCTGATATGGAAACAAACAACTTATTTAATAGACTGGGCCTGTGGTCCATTATTTATATTACAGAATGCTAAGAAACTTTATATTCTTCCATGATACACATCACTTAGAGGAATAGAAAACTGAGGTTACTTGTTTCACCTGTGTAAAACAACTTCAAAATGAACTTCCTTTACATTCTGCTTAGGTATTAAAAAGCTTCCCTACCATGGAGGAGATGCAGGTTCAAAGCCAGTGACCATAAATGAGATTTATTGCAGAGTAAACTGTGTCTGGGCAGATTTTCTTTGGGATCTGTAGTTTCTCCTTTATTTATTCTGTCATTCTCCATCATCAACCTCATCACTTTGCTTAATGTAGACTGCCAATTCTCATAGCGCATATTATAAATGGACACACTTTTGTATTGTGCTGACCCAATGCAGTACTCTAATGCTTGATTGTTAAGCAAGATGACATTAAAAATCATAACATAATCACACAGGGATTCATGAGCAGGAAGTCTGAGGTTTGATTCTCACCAGAACCATCCTCTCTAACTGAATTTTTTCAGGTTTTCTTCAGTTTTCATAAATGCCTAATGCTGGAAAGATACCCTAAACTTAGGTCTGGAATTTTCCTTCTTAAAAAAAATTCTTTCCCAATTTTTCATTTCATTATCTCATGTATCATCACTGTCCACTATCTGTGATGCCTCAGCAGTAAAAATAGGTGCTCTACACTATAAAAAGGAATCACAAACACTGAACCAAGAAATATAAAATTAGAAATTTGCTACAGTATTGCACTTATTGTAACTATAAAGCTTCTAAGTAGCAACAACAAAATACAGTACTACAGATTATATTGTTAAAGAGATACTTCTTAGTGGAACTTTACTCTTCTGAAGGAATTTTAATTTCCCATTTAAAGTAACCAGATCTTTCCTTACCTTAATGGTGCACGTACAACTACATACACTGCTTCAACCAATGCTGTGTTCATATGCTTTGGCTCTCATAATATAATTGAATACATTCTATCTATGAGCATATTATATTGTGAAAAAGGTTAAAAATTAATAGCTAAAATTTCTTGATTAATATTATCATTACAATTGCAAAATAAATTTTTGCCAAACAGTGCTTCACTTTAATGGATATCATTGTATGATTAGTTGAACTACACACTCTTAAAGCTTCACTTACTTTTTATAAATGTATGGAACCGGTTTCGAGAACATTTGTTCCCATCTCCATCCATGCTAAGGTTCAACTTCTTAGTTCTCCTTAGTGCTTCACTTACTTATCCTCAATACATGCCATAGATATGTAGATAGACATGATAATTCACATATCTAAGCACTTGCTGAATATTACCTGTATAAATGTATACATAAGAACTTTAAAATAACTGAAATAACTGAGAATAATTTCCAAAATGTTTAAATTACAAATGATTATAAATTTAAAAGCTCATATAGTTTATGTTAACCATAGGTGAACAGTATAGACATACTAGAAGAACCAGTTATATAATAATAATAATAATAATAATAATAATAATAATAATAATAATAATAATAATAATAATTACAACAACAATGATGATAGTAATAATAAAGGGCATACATTTAAGAACAAAAAAGATGGAGAGATGATAGAGATGATAGAGAAACTGTACCATAATGATAAAGAGTGGAGGGGAATAAAAACTCATAAACTTGAATGAATAAAAGTGAATGGAACCTCAGAGAATTGGATAATCTAGGACTATCTATGGTCAAATGTAATTACAATTCTATAATGGATGAATAGTAATGCAAGTTTTGATATTATTCTGCTGAAAATATGCCTATCAAATGCTTTTCATGTTATGTAATTCATAACAAAATGCTTATAAGATATTACTTAAATATTTTTACTGTTAATTGTATTTTCAAAGAACAATGGCCCAATAACTCTTTTCAAATCAATAGCAGACTACACTCCTGTGTTTTCATCTTGTAGTGAAACTTTGATTTTTCTAATGCCCAGTATCTGCTATTTCTGAAGCTACATGATCATTTAAATGAAGGCAAGTTTCATTGTAAAAGAAAATCAATTTGGGTCAATTTGCCCATTATTAACCCATCTAGTATCCAGTTACAGAAATGAAATGTTCTGTAACAATTGAGGAGCTGTAATTAGTGAATTAATGTAATGGCACAGGGCTTTAAATTAAGTAACTCTGTTGCTCATCTTGCAGATTCTTTCAAAATGTATGTCAACTGTACTAGACTTCTCAGGGATTTTTGAGGGCTCTGTTCCAAGGAAACTACAATTTCATCAAGTATTTCTTCTGTGAGCACGTAACATCCTTGTTTCCTTTTATAATCCATTACAGAACCTTTTAAATAACTTTACTCACTAAATATCATATTGTTGATTTTGATGGAAATTCTAAATTGTTGTATCATTCTACTACATAATTTTTCTCTTCATGTATGTCTTCAAAATGTTTACATGCTTATGCAGTGAATATCTCACCATTATACAACACAACATGTACTAAACCAAATGGATCATGACTGATCTACCTATGGTTGGAAAGAGCTTACAGTTTCATCATAGGAGGATGAAGGGAAATGTAGGGGATGGTCAGAGGGATCTGCTATTAAGTGGCCAACTTGCAAATGAAATATTTTAACTGTTACTCACTGCATTATGGGGTGTAAAAAAATGTTAGAAAATTTGAACACCTCAAAACTGTAAGTTATCCTTTGATATATATATTGTATTTGCAAAAACAGTGCATTAAAAAAAATAAAAATCTAAACATTTTTGGAATGCCAAATAAAACATATTAAATTTTTTAAACTACTGCTTTAACAAAAATTACCATTAAATGATCAAATTTGGGTTAAAATATTTCAAAATGATACATAAATCGAGTTTCAGCAACTGGTTTCTTCCCATGCCTTTGCATATCATAAGCCATATTACTTTGCAAATAGAATATTAGCAGTTTTAAGGGCAGATGCACAGAGCATCAATTTTGGTTGTGAATTGTCATATACTGATTCTATGTATCACTAAACATAAAAGAAAATACTTGCAGGAAAGGAAGGACAATTCCTGAATATTAATTTACCGGCAATGAAAATAAAAATATGTTTATAGAAAGTGGTTGTGTAGCTGTGTATTGCATATAAAATAAATGCATTAGCTTGTAATGAAGAAGTTAAATCTTCAGAGATTCTGTCTTGAACACTGATATAAATTAACCACAAAGCTCCACTCTCTTTGTAACAACTTTTCATCTCTCAATACCTATATTAAAATCTTAGCTCAAAAGGTACAAGACCAAAAATATTTTCCCAATCTTTTACAGTTCCTTATCATCTTAATGCACAAAAAATTCCAATGCAAAATCAAAAACTTCCAAAAAATATTCATTGAACTTGTAACCACTTATATTCTTGGAATTGAGAGAATCAAACCTATTTTGAAAGAATATTAAAATGTTAATGCATTCATCATGAGTGATTTTCTTAAATTTCTACTATGCTTTAGTTTTAGAACACCCCTTAACCTTAAAAGTATATTTTGTTGCATCCTATGCCCATCCAAATCACACTATTTGGTCACAGGCTCACATCCTTGCCAATACCCTAAGGGAAATTCTGTGCACTAATATACCATGTCGATCATTTCATAGTCCCAATTTATTCAGATAATTTAAGATTACTTCATTTACTAACTGTACTTCCTAGATGTATTATATTCTAAGCTTTGCAAAGCATTTTATGTTCATTTAACATCTACTGTTGTTTTGCTCCACACAGACAATCATAATTGTTCTGTCAAAATCAAGTCTTCCCTACTAGTCCAGCATGCCCTATCAGACTGTAAGGATTTTAGTGAAGTATTTCATTTAATGCTTATTCATTTAATTTTTGTACTAAAAAGGTTTTGTTCATTCATTTGTCATTATTTAGTTGACTTGTTCTATGTCATTAATTGGCTATTTGGATGAAAATAAATAAAATATGAATTTCCAGGAAATTCTTCAGGCATTTAGCAGAGCTTGTTTCTTACAAGCTGATTGACAAGATATGACAAAGTATCTTGTGCAAATAGTGCACTGTTATAAGCATCTTCTACAATAGACAGCAACTTATATTCTCTAGAATGGTTATACTTATTTTCTTTGCAATAGTTGTAACTCTTTACAAGAAGTCAGTTCATATTCTGCATTCTTGGTTCTGGTCTTGATAACCTTTTGAGATAACTGCTTCAAATAAAATATAATCCCTTTCATCTGATATAGTTGTTTAGTTAAATTATGTGTGGAGTATGCCATTGAAATATTGCCAACAAATAACTTTTTTGGCTTTTCAGTAGTGCTATGCCTGTAATCTACTTCCATGTAAGTGACCGCTCTCCATGAATTTATGTTTTATGACATGGAGATGAGATAGTTTTATGAATTGTAAGAAAATTGCAGTAGCATGCACTATGCATATGTAGCTCAGTTCAGTTAGTAGGTTCTCCCTATCTGCAAACTGATATTTTGTGTCTACCTCCATCAATGAGGATTGGATAACAATATCACTTTCTCTTAGCCTGCTGGTATATTAATTTATCAAAGGAGTTTCTTTACACATAAGCTGGGATGTAGTACTGACCATAATGCCTGCATCCCAGGCTGTAGTCACAAATTTGGAGCACTTGTTATTCCAATTTCCAATACACCTAGATCTTAAAGTTTGGGATCCTTCACCTTTTGTCTTATACTTCATTTATATCACAAATGGTTCAACTTAAAATATAATAAGAAACACAATGTAGGTTTTTATATTCATATATTATAATTTACAGCAGTTTTTTTGGCTCATATTCAGTTTGAAGCACATGTATCAACAAAATTCTGAGTGTGTTCATTGTAACCATTTCACATTTTTCTAAGTGCATTTTTTTTTTTTCCATAATAGTGAAATTATGGACATCTAGTACATGAATAGACAAGTCTTTATGTGCACTATCTTTATCACCATTACCTTTATCACCAGCCATATAGTCATTTTTTTCATTATCAGCAATATCACTGTTGGGAACTAAATGGGTAACATGATAATTAGAAGATAACAGTGCGATTTTGCTTTATAGATATCTGATGTTCATAAGGAGGGTTGCAAACTGAAATGGAAAAGACCAAGAGATGATGGAGGTACTCCAATTGAATATTATCAGGTGGAAAAGATGGATCCTGAGACAGGTTGTTGGGTACCATGTGGTCGTTCCACTGAGCCAAGTAAGTTATGCTTAAACACATTTCATGATAGATTATGTAAAATATTACTATAACTTATGAATTGAAGCAATATTTTGCTAATATTTACCAACCACCTCCTTAAAGAATATTAAATGTTTGCATATGCAAACTTTGAAGAATACAATACATAAAAAATTATTGAAATCTTGGGTGATAACATTTTTTCAGAAGTAAGTTATATCCTCTAGAAATGTTTTCTTTTTCAATAAAAACAAGGAGGTAAAAATGAGTGAGAATAGGAATGTAGTATAGATGAAATTGCACTCTCATTTATTCTGACAGCCCACATTTCTTGCAATTGTGGATATTGAGATATTGTGTTGATTGAAAAGTAGATGTTCTGATTTAAATTATACACTTCAGTTTTCAGGTGGTGATGACCTCAAAAAAGTATACTTAGCTTATCTTTCAGCTGGTAAATATGCTATTTCTGGGTGATTTACTGTTGCATGATTCTTGAGGAAAAAGGAGTAAGAATTTTCTTCCTAAACTATAGGTGCTTCAAACTTTTGTAAAAGTTTGTATTGGCATTGTTATAATTATGGATAATGCAAAAAGGGCTTACTTTCAAAACCTGTTTTGAATGTATTATATTCTTTGGAAGAATGAACCAAATCATTAACATTATGTTTTTAGCAATTAAGAAGAAACGGAAACCTTATAAAGCAAAGCTTTAGCAGAATTCCTGTTCCGAAGAACACTATCTCAGTTGTGTTGCTAAGGGTTTAGAATTACCCTTCTACTATTCAGATAAATGGATTCTCAATATAATGTTCCATTCTATAATGACTAGTAAAAATTAATAACCATATAAACTGGAAAAGTGATGACTTAAATGTTCTTTATCTACTTATTATATCAAGTAAAATGTATAAATGACTGGTAGTATATACCCATACCTCAGACTACACTTCATATTCACCTAGAGCTTTATCTCATGGATTCAAAAACAAAACTATCTTCAGTTCATGCATTATGACAATGTGCTTCATTCAGTACAAAGTAATCTTCAGATTATTTTGAAAGATTATGATGTTGCATAGAATTCATACAGAATAACATAATTTGTATTTCAATGTAATCCAAATTTTGTCAGTCTTCATGGTAATTTTAACACCATAACTTTTTTTTACATTAAATTGTTAAAAGAGAAAAATGTATCTGTTATAAATTTATTGGTTCAAATTCGCAATGGCTCATTTGTAAGAACAATTTGAATACTGCCAAATTCTTTACATCATGATTGGTGCAATTAAAATGTCTATAAAATCCATTAACTAAAATTAACTAACTAATTCAATTGTCTATGTTAAGGATCATTAAACACAGGTGTAATCACTTAGTAGATGCAATAACCAAAATTTAACTTTTTACAATATATGTAAATATTATTATTTTGTATTTCAAATAATTTGTTGAGTAAAAGCAGTAATATAATTACTGTGCCATATTAAATGTCACTTTAAATAAAGTTAGTTTTTCAGTTATTTTGGTTTGGGCTTGTAACCTGTGTAGTTTAAAAGATGTAGTTCTACCTACTTAATATGAAGCTTCTTCTAGCTATTTATTAGTTGAAACTGATATTACAATCGAAACTAAACTATATCCATACCATTTTATAGATATATACAAATTATTATTCTGAAATTGTAAAGTATAAATAGAAAGATAAATCTGCACTATGGTTATATATTTCACTAATATCAATTTCACTCTACATTTTGCTCATTTATTTTTACAAAAATTCATTTAAATGCAATGGGCAGTTAAAAATGTTTCTCAATAACCAAGTATTTTAACAAATTTCACACGAGCAAAACAATTTCTATGTTTCTTTAGAATGCAACATTCATGTGTGACAGTAATAACAATAATAGGATTTTGAAACATTTAAATACGTAAATGCCCTAGTTGAGGGGTTTAACAGTACATCATATATAGATTTGGAATCGGAGTCATATAGGAAACATTCGAATTTACTACCGGGACTTCTATTATGGATCTTTGCTGAATGTGCTGATTGCTCTTACCATTTGAGCTACCGTGCCCCACCGACCATAGCCATGAATCTCCCCATCTGAGTTTATTATACCCTGGAGATCTCTAAAGTTATCACTTTGCAGAGGCTTTATCCCCAAGAGGCAACTCGAAACCTTTGAGTACCTACTTGTAGCTCAGGCTTCATAGTTAACCACAATTTTAAGGTTAACATTTATAATTATTATCATCATTATTATTTAACAATGCCACATTTACCCTGCGGTTTGTAATAAGAATCACATAGGAAAAGTTGGTATAATAGATTCAGATGGAGAAGATTCGTGGCTGTGGGTGGGTAAAAGCATGGCAGCTCAGGTGGTAATAACATTATCATGGTAAGCCAAAGATCAGTAAGTAGTTCGAACCCTGGCCGTGACCTGAAACTTTTTCCATTTCTGATTCCAAATTTTAGCATAATATTGTATGAAAAATATCTGTTCATATTGATCATAGATCTCTCAGAAGCTATAATGCAAAACTTACTCTCCCTGACCAATGGCAAGGCCGCGACCACCACTCTTTAGCTCAGAGCATGTGCTGACCAGACGGAAATCCCTCAATCCTGTTACTCTGGCTAATTATCAAGACCAATTCCCCCATTTCTCTGCCACTTCCAAATGTACAAAATTCTATTTACATTCACATTTCACAAGTACAAAGTCATGCACTTACAAAACATTATTTAAATAACAGGTTAGTGCATTAATCACCTTGAGTAAAATGCAGCAAAAGGCAGCTGATAATAATAAATACAATAAAATTATATTTGGCAATAAACACAATTTTAAAGGTATGCTATTTGTACATTTATAAGCTGCAGTACAAACCAAAATAAATGGAATAAAAGGCGGATGAGGAAAATAATTTATATATTGAATTATATTAGGCTTTCTCTGCCTTGACATACAAAATTACATGCATTAGTAATTCCCTTCCCCCTTAATTGAGCCTATTCATTGAGCTCAGTAGTTCCATTACTTTAATGCAGAGCTAGAGCCAGAGTGTGGGGAGCATAATCATAGCTTCAACTATCATTCTTTCAATGAAATTACTGCAGACATTTTGGATATATTTTTAGGGATTGAATATCAAGAGGTATCTTAATGTCAATATGCTATGCTCAACTAGGAAATATTGAGTTTCGAGGAGGTTTTCCGGCTAGCTAATGGCCATACAAATCAAAATGACTAAGATTTTGGAAGCCTAATTCCTGAGAAAATTGTATGGATAAATTGACTGTTTAAATGTATCTGAGAGAGCCATATATTCTGCTTCGATAAACAATAAAGCAATCATCCATTGTTTCGGACTTGAATTTAAATGTGCAGTCTTTGTAAGAGTGATTATTAACATTGCAACCTCTACAGTATAATTAAGGTTCCTCAAAGGATAATATTTCTAATTGCCTCAATGCATACTATAAAGGGCCGTGTACAGACATCCACAAATCCGAACCAAAACAGCATGGAGAATGTGGTCATCTTCCATCATAAACTTATCACAGGTCTTATGCATTTTGCAATTAGATTTTGTCCCGACATAGTTATTATGAAAAGCTATTTGAGTTAGATCAACACAATATACAATGAAGGCAAGTTTCATTGTAAAATAAAATCAACGTGGGTCAGTTTGCCATTATTAACCCATATATTTTACAATCTGTTCATTCACCAAAACATTGATCTCTTTCAGTCAAATTGAAATTTTCATGTGTATGGTCAGTCCATATCCTTGAATCATGACCAAATGCTCCTCCAAAACTCTCTTAACTTGACCTCATTTACAAACAATATATCTCCTAATTTATTATTCTAAATTGATCTCTAATATTGCCTCACTAATTATTATTTTTAAATGTTTCTCGTGATATTTTTAGCAAATTTGCAATGTGTTGTCTTCTGACATGTGATTTATTTGAAACTAATATATCAGTATCCTTTCCATCATTTCATTCACACCAGCTTTCCCTAAATTCAAGACAGCCTCTATTTTAGCTGTTTTCTGAGGCATATCTAAAATAATCTTGCAAAAGGAATTTATAATGAGGCCTATTTTCTTGTTTCCCTCATCATTGCCCCAAATTTCAATTTTATATGTCCATCTTGATTCAAACAGGTTACTATTTCATCATTGGTGCTATATACAAACATTCCTAACCAAATTAATTGATAGTCTATCTTTTATCAAAGTACACTCTATCTTTTTACTACTCAGTTTAATACTGAAGTAATTCACACTTCATTTTCCTATACAAATAAAAACCATTATCAATATTTTCTTGATTTCTTACCTTCATTAAAAACCATATTCTTTTTTATACTCTGGTTTACTTTAATATCCCATTTTCCACAATACTTTACAAATTACACAATGACATTGCTTAATCCTATAACCATCAGATCATCATGTGGAATAGGTTTTATATGTATAATCTCTTTTCCAGCACAGTTCATATGAAGTTAATATTTTGTGAAGTTTTCTCTTTTTAAGCTTATGTCAGCAATTTAATCATGGCTGTATCTTTTCATAATATTTTTTTAATTTCCTACTAAAGATGTTCCCTCACTATTTATGCAAGATGGTATATTTTTGGTGCACTATAATTATAATATTTGTGTTTTCACTTTTACCAAATATCATATGTAATGCTTCTGAGTATTTCATTTGTATTATTTCATCCAAAATTATTTACTCTGCCCTATACTACTGCTACTGCTATTAAAATAAAATAAAATAAAATAAAATCTGCAATACTCCATCCCGGCACCTTGTTGACTATACCGACTTAAATTTCCAAATTTTATCATTTATTATTTAGTTAGTTCATTATACATAATAATTTTACAGATCATAATCTTTAAAAGAAAAGAAAAATATAACGTAGTATAATGATTACTTAAAATAAAAACATTAGATCATTTATACAATTCATTAATTATTTGCAAGCTACTGGAAGCCAGTTAAGTTGCCAGTGACTGGTAGCCATCTAACCAATTAAACTACGTTTTATCATCAGAAACCAAATGGTCACGGTGTTGGTAACCAGCATGTCCCCTACCCTAGCTATCAAAGAAAATATAGTTCCTACTTTTACTTTTAATTCCACATTCTATATTCACTTTCTTTAGTTTATTTTAAGACATTTTTTTTTCTGTTTAAGTTTGAATGTTTATGTTCTTAACCTTACAATATTGATACATAATTTTACTGTACACTACCCAACTTAGTTCACTTAATGCTTTGAACTCTACCACAGGTACAGTATGTTTCTACTCTTCCTAATCAGTCACTATACTACTTAATAATACATTCATCCACAATTTGTGTTAGATACTGTTGTACATATAACCCTTGATTACTAAGTCCTTTACTCACTACACTTCACTTACTAACTGTTTACTGCTTTCTTCCTTTATATAACTTGTCTGATATTTCATTACAATTTATCACTCAACTTATTCACTCACTAATCACTCACGCACTTTACCATCACCTTTTATTAACCACCACTTCTTTCTCCTCGAACCACTTTACCCCTAACGCCTCCTTCCTAGTAGTCCTTACCTCCCCTCCAATCATTTGTCTCCACCTTTTGCAGTATGTTGTTTATTAATGCATTCATCACAACTTCTTTGTCTTCTTTCTTCAGTAATTGGATGGTTTGAATATTTGTTGGTGTTATGTATTAATGATCATTTATTTATTTATCTTTCAGTCTTCTTTCCTTTTTGCCTTCCTTCTCTCTTCTTTCACTCTAATCATTATTTTTTTAGTTAATTTTTTATTATCATTGTTGCAGTTATCGCCAGCTGCTTTTTAATCCTCTCTTAGCTGTTCACCTTCCTCCCTACTCTTCATCTTCTTTTGACCTTCTTTTCTTTTCCACCTGATTCTTTTCCCTCATCATTTGCACCATTCCTTTTGATCTCCCCTTCCTCATAACTAGATACTGTATTTACTGAATTTAATAATTGTAATCTTGCTGTTCTTCTAATCCCATCTTCAACTTGTATTGTTAACTGTTGAAATCTCTTCATGTTCCAACTTTTCTGCCTATGTTATTCTACGTTATTAATTTCAGTCAATTTCTCCAAATGCTTATTTAATAGTTTTTTGTATCCGGGATTTTCACAGTGAAATATAGTATAATATGACAAATTATTATTACAAAATCACTCAAATTTCACTAATTTTATTCCACTTACTCGAACATGTTTCAAGGGCATTTGCCTCCAACTTCAGCCTCAGTGGCTGAATTCAGCATGATTTCAAAATTGTAGCCACCGCCGCTATTACTGCTGCTGCATCTCTTTTGTTTACTACTACTACTACTACTACTACTACTGCTGCTACTACTACTACTACTACTACTACTACTACTACTACTACTACTACTACTACTACTACTACTACTACTACTGCTGCTACTACTACTACTACTACTGCTGCTACTACTACTACCACCACTACCACTACCACTACCACTACCACCACCGCCGCCTACACCACCACCACCACCACCACCACCACCGCATCTCATTGGTTTAAACCCTTAATTTTTTTTTTGCCAATTTCATGAGTAGATATGTGTTAGTTCCAAACATAATATATCTCACTTGGGTGCTGTCATCTATGTTCTAAATCAGCATAGTAATATTATGTAGGAATAATTTTCCCTACTTTCCAGTCTTCCTCCTTTTGTGACTTCTTGCCATGAAGCTCTTGTTGTGGTTTTACTTTTCTATTAACAAAGCTCTTAACTTTTCTTAATTTCTCTTTTAAAATTGTATTTATAATTTTCCATTCAGATTCTAACCTAACATAAAGTCTTGAAGCTTCCTCAGGTAGACTCAGGAATTGAATTTTTTCCCTAATACTTTATACCAAAGTATTTAAACTACAAATATGGAAATTTTCACTGGCTGTCATCTTACATGTTTTTTAATTGAATACAAGAGGAAAAATAGCACAGAAAGACAAGATGATAACAAAACTAAAAAAAATGAAGATTAAGAAAATCATACCTTGTGCAAGAAAATATAAATCAATAGAAAATAAAAGGAAAAAAAAAAAATAAAATGAAACAATAGAAATAATTATACAAAAGAAGATACAAGAGTAAACTCAACACAGAAAAAAATTTAAAAATAGAACGTGCAATTACCAAGCAGTAATGTTTTGTAGTATAAGATATATGCAAAAAAATGTTCAGTGTTTATTATCATTTTATGAGTAAAAAATACCACTGGTTTCGAATTTTTTTTCATCTGTAGCATAATTTTTGTTAGTAGTTTATCATACAAGATAATTCTCATAAAATGTAGCCCTTTTCTTTTTATCTTGTTTAAAGATTGAACATTTCTTTACTTATGACTATTATCATTGCCATAAACATATGCATAAGTGCTACTTTCAGAGGTTTCTTTATTTCTGTACTAAGTCTAGCTTTTAGAATAAACAATTACCTTATACTTCTGTGTTATAGCAAAAATGTTCTCTTTATATTCCTTATTCTGGCTTCTTATTAAGATGATTACACCAATTATTTACATGTAATCTGAATTTTAGAATCATGATATTCATTTATAAATATTATTATTTTATAATATAGAGTGTAACATAATTATACAGTCAAGAGCATTAATGTTGTAATTATACTTATCTAATTAAATAATCCTTTCCTTAAATATTTCAGATATGGAGGTCACTGGGCTTACTCCAGGAAAAGAGTATAAATTCAGAGTTGCAGCTGTGAACTCAGAAGGAGAATCTGTTCCTCTAGAAGCAGAAGAATCGATTATTGCCAAAAATCCTTTTGGTAACTAATTATTAATCTTATGTTTTGAATACTACATAAAGTAAGCTTCAGAAGCTTTTTGCTCTAACTTTAATTTAATTCTGATACACTATGAAGATGAACATAGTTTGGTTATACATGTGAATGTTTCTTACTTTCTGGTTTCAAGAATTAAAATTATATATGCAGCTTATTAAGATATAATTTAGATATGAAAGTTTCTCATTTAGAAAAGTAAGTATCAATTTTAAAATTATTAATCATCAAATAAGTTTTCTCAAAAGCAGTATTTTGCTAACTTAACAAAATTCTATGCAAATATGTTAAACGGCAAACTTTCCCATCATGAATTATAAGCAATGGGATTTTAATTTTACATTCTTTGTAGAAGATTCATCTATCTGTAAGTGCCTTAAGCATACAATGTTAAGGTTCAAATCTGATTTTAATTACATTTATTATATGGTGCATTTATTCGATAATATTGTAATTGTATTTCAACATTCATATTTGTTTCAAAACTGAGAATATATAGACACCAAGGGAGGAATGTAGGGTGGTATATATTAAATCCACCAAATACAGTTTGTAAACAAAAGTATTGGTGAAAGTGTAGCAACTTTATTTGGTAAAGAAATAAAAGTATGTATATACATTTGCATTAATAGAATACACTTACATCAATACTTCTTAAAATAACTTATGCTTAAGTTCCCCCAATATCTATACACTACTAGTGGCAGCACAGAAGAGCCAATTGTGTTCTGTCTAATAATGGTCTGTGGAATAGTATGGATATCACAGCAGATTGTGTTCTTCAATTCCTGAATGTTGTGCAGATGATGGGCAAAGAATTTCTCCTTCAAATACCTTTCCAGAGAGTAGACTCCAGCTGTTAAATTCTGGGATTAGGATGGCTAAATCAAAATGCTGAAGCAAGAGATCAGACAATTAAGAAACAAATCTCAGAGGAAAGTCATACTTCTGTGAATAGAATGTAATTAGGGTCATCCAGAGGACACTAGATGATGCTAAATTGTAGTGCATTTATTCTGGCATTATGGGGTTTATCATCATTTCAACATAGTGATCTGCACCCTCAGCCAGTGCACAATTAGCATGATCTTCAAACAAATAAGTGCCAGGAATCTTACAGTTGCCCAAACTACTCACATGACAATTTTTTGCCCTAATGTGACAATTTTACTATAAAAAGTCATATTAATTTATTATATCTTGACCTATATTTTCTTTTCTTTTTGCTTGCATTTTATTCTGGAATTTATGACTTCCCTCCCATTTTGTATAATTTCTTGTTATTCTCAGCCTGATTCAGTTACTAGAGACTCAAAACTTTTACAGGAGCCTCTAGCAAGAGAATCACCATGTATATACTAGTGCACTGGGTAACCAGTACATAGACTGGATAATTTAACTGATCCTGAGATTCACATTTCACTGATTAATGTCAAATATCAGGTTTTCCATACTTATTCTGTTGTACTTCTGCTGTTGCTTGGTGCCTTAGAATATTGACATATATTTGTTCTCTTTTTCCATAATGAATGCAAGTAAATTATGAAAAATTTAGAATAGAAATTGAATAAGATAACATTTGCTATGGAAATGAATATGAACATACAAAAACAAACATGTGATATATGTTAGTACTTATATAAATTTTACTTATGAGGCTGTGGACAGTGGAGTGGTAGTATGTCCTACAATTATGTATTCAACTTATTTACACTAAACTCTGCTTACATAAAACTAAAACATGTTTCGGGAGTAATCACTCCCATCTTTAGTTGTTGACAGACTACTGTTACATGAAATAGTGGCTGGATACCCAGATGCTTCTGTGGCAGTGTCTGGTGGTTGTAGTAAGAACTTACTGAGTTTATCCATAGTAGGAAAATCAAAGTTCATTAAATTTTCTTTATTTTTTTGTCATGAAAATTTCTTCCCAAGTGGATAGTTCCATTGGGTTGTGAAGCTGTTTCAGCAGATTAATTTCTGGTTTAATTTCGCTATTTTTGGTCCAAAAGTGAATTGCTACCACTGATTTATCAACCTGTTTAAACTGAATTTTCCTAAAGTATTCTTTCCTCTGAATTTCCAAATTTCTCTTTGTTTTTCCAATGTATCTCTGGTCACAATCTGCACATTTGACTTCATAAATTCCTGATTTCTGTTCTGTTGGTATAGTGTCCTTTACTGTGCAACCTAATAAATTCTTGATATTATATTTGTTCTTTGGATGTTCTTTGAAAATCTTCTTTAATTGGTTGTTTAAGTTGGATGGTAAGTGAAACTTTTGAATTTGTATCTTTCCTTGGTGTTCTTCAGTTTGGAAACTTCTCTTGTCGATTTTTGTGTTTTAAATTTATTGATAATTTTTATTACTGTGTATTTTTTTAAATCATTGGTTATAACTATCTTTATTATCTGTTGGTATTCCATTTTTTACTCTCTTTCTGTGAGAGGGATGTTGATTAGTCTGTGTGCCAAGCTGTAAAACACTGCATATTTATGTGGAATGTGGTTATAACTATACATTTTTATGAAATTTTCTGTGTGTGTTTCTATACTCTGAATTCCAAAGTTTAAATAATCTGCATTTCCTATGATTTTTAAATCTAGGAATGGGAGCCAACCATTCCTCTCTTCTTCTATGGCAACTTGAGTAGATTTATATTGTAGATTAAAAAGTTTTGGAGCATCTATTGAATGTTTCGCCGGTATTATTGCAAATATATCGTCCCCACATACCTATACTACATCTTGAAAAATAGTCGGTCCTGGTGGTGTAGTGGTGACCATACTTGCCTGATAAACCCAAGATCACTGGCTCAAACCCGGCCAGGATCGATGGATTTTTTGGGGCGTAAAAATCAAACGTATGGATTCCTTCCAAAGACAAGTAAAGCCATTGGTCCCATGTTGTACATTTACAACACGAAAAAGAACCTCAAGCTTGAAAGAAAAGCCTCTGAGCAAAATTTGTCGGCCGTTTCAAGCCCTGAATAGAATGGGACGCTGATGACCTGGGATGTTAAAGAGCATCCGCAAATAAAATAAATCAACAACAAATCTTGAAAAATAAAGGGAAGGCTGTAGTGATATGCCTCATCAACCCCTGAAAGTCTTCTAAAGTATGTGCTCCATTTCTCAGGACCAATATTATTTTCGGCTACTCACCTTTTGTTGAATCTCTTAACTATTAACCATTTTGTTTTACTGTCATTTAACTTGTTGCCTCTTTGTATTTTCTTTTTAATTATCTTCCCCCATTCTTTATTTTTTCTTCCATAAGAGATTTATATTCCTGTCTTTTAGTCATAGGATTATTTCTTTCCTGAACAACTACATTTACCAGATCAGAATATGGAATAAAAATGGCAGCCAAATTCACCCTACTACTGCCAATGGCAAATACGAATTTTTTATGCAGTATTGTGTTTACAAGATCATATTATTTACTATTAGAAAATATATAGATCGTTTTTAAGAATGTGAAGTTTACAAAAATGTTCTCATGTGTAAATGAAATATAAAATAATATGTATTATAAACGTCTTCACAGATAGGCACAAATGTTTATAAAATACTAATTTCTAAATTACTGGACATTAAAATTAATCAACATACATGGGATAGCATCATATTTAACATGGTCTATTTTAATGAAAAGAACATAGTGTTCTTTGGTTTGATTGATTGATTTATTTATGGACGCTCTTTAACATCTCAGGTCATCAGCATCCCATTCAACTCAGGGCATGAAACGGCCGACAAATTTTGCTCAGAGGCCTCTCTTTCAGGCTTGAGGTTCTTTTTCGTGCCGTAAATGTACGACACGGGACCCACGGCTTTACTTCCCTTCCGAAGGAAGCCATACTTAGGATTTTTACGCCCGAAAAAATCCATCGGTCCTGGCCGGGTTCGAACCCGCGTTCTTGGGTGTAGGAGGCAAGTATGGTAACCACTACACCACCAGGACCGACGGTATTCTTTGGCAATACTAGTAAATGGGTATACCTGTTTTGTCTTAACCTTACTTGTAAAGGAATCAAACATGACATCCTGCTCACACCATTCATTAAACTTGTTCCAAAACACACTTCATACATTCTACCAGATCTTTCCTTTCATTGTTAACTGTAGCTGTCTCATATGATGGTAGATTAGGTAAAATTACTTTAGGTAAATGTCCTCCCTAACACTACATTTTCATTACTAACTTTAAAAGTTGCATGATGTATTCTGTTTATCCATTACTCCTTTAATTTCCACTATTTAGGAAATGTAAATGTGGTATTATACTGTGCACTGCCATAATTAAGACACACAAGTGCAACCCATCTGGTACTAAACACTATTTATTGCACAAGTTCTTGGTGTGATTTCACTAAATCAATATAATGCAATAAAAACTAAAGAACTAACACTCTGCAGTTTAACATTTTAAAAAATTTGAGTCGAGATTCTAACATACATACCACTAAAATTCTGTTTGTTTCAGTCTCGACTCAAATTTTTTTAAATGTTAATATTTGACATCACTGTTACAAAAGTTCACTATATTTTATACTCTGCAGTTTATTTATTTCAACTTGTAAACCACTATAATAAACCAGGTATTTGCAACAATGCAAATATAACAAACTCGTATGTTAACAGCAGCAACATAATCTAACTTGCAAAGGAGTCAAAATATTTTATATCATGCTCAAGCCATTTGTTAAAACTCTCATCAACTCTATTCAAATCCAGTTTCACATGTCTTTTGGAGCTTTCCTTTCTTTGCTGACTCACACCATCATGTACTATGGTAAAGTACAGAAATTTGCAAAATGCAAATGTCCTCCCTTACTACAAACTTTGGCAAGAAACGTTTAATACATACTGCAGTTTATTCATTAACGGAAAAGTTTGCCAGAAATATACTGTTTATCCAGTTTCCTTTTAGTTACTACTATTTAGGAAATTTAAATAAAGTATTATGCAGTGCACTGTCATAATTAAGACATATAAGAGCAGCAAATTTGTATTAACACGTTCTATTAAACAAGTTCCCAGTGTGAAATTTAGCTTCATAAAAAACAAAAGAACCTACATTCCACTGTTGATTTACTTCGAACTAAAATCACTGTAATAAACCAGGTAACTGCAATGAACTAAATTAATGTAGCCATGTAATAAGAGCATGGACCGCATTTTGTTTATTATCGATACCTACATTGGGGTCTGGTAATTATAGTAGGTCTTGCCTCATATATCTTAATTACCACTTTCTCTCACTCTCACCTTATACTCTGCTTTGAATAACCACTTTACTTTTTCAATAATTTCCCCTAATTTTCTTTCCTTCATTCATGTTTCTATATTATCATTAAATGCTCTTCTAAAATTTGATTCCAGTTCCCTTATAAACTCTTCTAATTGATCACCTCTTCACATGTACCTCTCTAACTTAAATCCACTTAGCTCCTGAACTCTGAACTCTTTTCACTTTTGGCAAAAAATGGCTGCTGATACAAACTAAATCCAACACCTTCAACTCCACAAGTTATACATCTAATCTATTGTAAGTAGCATATAATCAGTAATTCCTAAACTATTTTTATTTATAAAAATGAATTCAGCCATGTATTTTCCCCTCTGGTCCCATTGTAAATCATCAGATTATATTAATGACAAAAGTCTAAGTATCTTTCCTTTTTTATTACAGGTTTACCTTTACTAATGTACATACAAAATTAGCAAGCGCACCAGTTCCTCCAATCCGTAATCAGTTATGGGTCACTGTTGCCGAGAGCTTCTCAATGAGAAAGAAAGAGAGGGGATAGGGAAAATATGGTGAACAAGACCCATAGATATCAGTAAAGACAGTGAAAGATACAAACTGCATAAGTTAAACCTCCATAACAGTTTTTCTCGCTTTAAAATGAGGCGATAGGCTCTTTAATACAATTTTGATTTACTTTATAAGTATCAATACCTCGTTTGAGCAAGGAATTTTCATTTGCAATCTAATATTTAAAAAAAGTTTATGTCTTAAAAATGTCATGCCTAAAATTATCTATTTTAAAGAACATATGTAAATAAAGGAGTTGCAGGGACTATCTCCTCCTCTCCTTTCATAGCCATTTCTTCTACACTTAAGCTCAAATCACTGTATATAAGTTTTACTACCAAGTTCTGAATAATGTTGTCTCTTGCTACTTCTTTGTGGAAATCTTCCTCTTGAACATTTTCAGTATGAGCAACAGATCTCACCCATTCTTCTACCAAAACTTTATCCAGATCCTCGTGCATAAGTTTCTCAAAATTCGCAAGCCAGAATGTCGAATTTTGGTCAGGAACTTCACATTTTACTTTTGCCCAAATTAACTCTATTAGGTTGTACTGGCAGTAATAAATGACTTGATGGCGTCTTTCCAAAGTAATTTCATCTAATTCCTACTGTTTTTCTTGTAGCTTGTTATACTTAACTTTTTTAAATATTTCTGGTACTGTTTCAGAGGGGTTATTTGGAATATTGTTTCTTTTTTCTGGATTTTGTTGTGTGGACTTCATTAATTACTTTAGAATAATAACTTGCATTGTCCATTATGATAAATGGTCCCTCTTCCAGCAAATTTAAAAATCTTTTGACAAAGCAGTCTTTAAAACTTTCGGCAGTCATTTACCAGTGGTAGTCCAAATTAGTTTTTTGGGGTCGGGTACAAAACACCCATTTGCTCTCTGGAATGAAACCTGTTTTTGCAGATCCTGCATGGGAAACTATGGGCCTACTACCTTTTCCAACGGAAATTTTGAGAAACATTATTTCCGAGGAATTCTGTCAGATGTCTTTTAGAGAGTGGTTTTGGTTCACCCACGTCAGATCAACATAAAATATCACGCAAATTCCATTTTATTTTTTATTATTCTGAAAAATTTGGTGATGATGGCAACAATATCGTATCTTTCTAATAGAAATGTCCATCCATCATTAGTTTTTCTACAACGAAATTCCATAATTTTTTATATTGACCCCATATATTATGTGGAACTTTTAAAATTTATTTTGTCATAACGAACAAGTTTTTAATGGTAAGATACTCAACATTATCAAAAATGGTGTGGAGAAAAATGTATTTTTGAAAGTTGTACAGTTCGAAACATGTTTTGGTGTCTTACGGTGTTTTCCTGGTGATTTAAATAGAGGCCACCCTGACTGAGAAATAGTGGTTATAACCTGTTTCAGTACATGCGACATTGTATGTCTTAGTTGTTAGCTCCCAACTCTGTTTAAATGCAGTGTTGACATATACTTCTTCTAATGCTAATTATTTTAAAACAGTATAAACTTTGAAAATCAAAGCCTGCACATCTAAATGCAGCATTTTCCCTTTCAATCTACTTGTCTGTGAGCCACTCGTGCTAGGTTTAGATAATGACATGCTTCACTTCACACAGCAAAATGAGTTATAGTAACTATTAGAGATGCACATACACGTCAAACGTGGAATATTTATAAGTTTATATTAAAATGATTGTCTGGAGGAATCTACACTTGAGAAGAAAATAATACTGTAGTAGAATAAACATGACATAATGCAAGACATGTTGCATTTGCTATCTTTGATGGCAGCATTGTTTATTCATTTACTCATACTGTTGAACTACAGTCCATCTATATTCCTTCTTGGACAGTCAACTTCAAAATTTCCAGTTTTATTCAGTGAAATTATTTATAATATTCAGCAAGGGTTGGAGTTGATGAGTGCAAAGAGAAATAATGAAAAGCAACTATTGCTCTAGACAGCACTTTACCAAACTGGGTGACAGCGCCTCTCTACGATAGGCTACTCGCTCTTGCCTTGCCTTGCCTAGCTCCGACTTGTGTGTATTCTTATTTAGTATGCGCTTTAGCCCTTTTCAGCCTGTATTCACTGGGAGGTGGCGACTCGTGCACATTTTAGTTGTTGAGGCCAAACTTATAAAAATAGCATTGCATAGAATCTACAACAAACATGAATTTATCGCACTGATCTTCAAAAATATACTGCTTGGAGAGGGGGAAAAAAACTTTTCTGGAAAATATAGCCAAGAGTAATTTCATGTACTGGTATTAAATTTTTATTTGGTGTAAAACATTGTATACATGTTTACTAAAAGAAATAATTTGCTTAACTGAAATTCCTCATGCATTTCAGACCTTTGTTAGTAGTTTTGCTACATACTCTTGTTCAGAAACAAGAATTAATGTCAGCAATAAATATGAATACTTAGGATGCACCAGGATATTTAAATAGTTCTCTTGGATGTCAGCTTTTTTCCTTGACAGTGTATCAAGATGCTCACTAATCAGCGATAGGTAGAAGTGCCAAAATAAGCCTCCTCTCACTAATTATTCAGGTTTATTCGTTGTTTTTAAAATAATATTTTTTAGGGATATGCTAGTTTATAGTGGAAGAGTTTCTATAATTTAGATTCCTCATAAGCCATGGGCAAGAAAGAGCAAACTGCTGATGGGAAGAA
Organism: Metallyticus violacea; assembly: GCA_030762175.1. Lineage (NCBI taxonomy): Eukaryota > Metazoa > Arthropoda > Insecta > Mantodea > Metallyticidae > Metallyticus > Metallyticus violacea. The sequence goes on from CM060846.1 coordinate 240,298,767, forward strand.
ATTAATAAACTTACGACAAATCGCTTAGGGAAGTTTCTCTTGCAAGCGCTACAATAGGGAGGACAGATTTACTGTGCATATGCATTTTAATGTGCAAAAATTCTGCGTGCCCTTCATGAAGCAGCACTTTGACACCCCTCTCATCTCTTTCCCACCAGATTCATAACAACTTCTTTTAAACCAGAACATTCAGCCCTGCTAAATCTGAACACAAGCAGAATTCACCCTAGCCTGTTCTCTTAACACAAAACACACCAAGTTGTCTGCATTTGCAGAAGCCGTTTAAACTGTTCGCATCACTTGTACACTCATTGCAGTTGCTGAAACATTCAGGATTTGTATGTGTGAAATTCTGTAATCATTTTAAGTTCACAATTAATGCAGAAATTATTTAAAGGTATTTGTGGTTCAAAATTAAAGGGAAGGCACTTACCCTTGTACTTTTTAGCATGAGCCACCACTGCTTGCTGTATATCATTTTTTATATCAACTAAATGTATTATACACCCTCCTATTCTTGCATAAAAGTCACCCATAATTATATGGTTTTTATACAAGATCCTATTTTGGAGAACCTCAGTGTCTTTTTCTAAGTTGTTTAAAAAATTTGAATTTAAAAATTGACAAGTATTTGATGGGTTATATACTGCTGCAAGACACACATTATCAATACCACAGGCTTCACCTATTCCACACCATAATGCTGAATTTTCACCTAGATCTTTGAACACTTTCACTAGCAAGCTTTTGCTTGTAAACATACTAATTTCACCTGCTGTCCATCCTTTACCCTTCTTCTTATGTCCTCTTTTGTATGAAAAAAAAAAAACAAAACATAATTAACATCAATATTAATACTCCTGTCCAACGTTTGTACTATCGCCATCCCATCATATGCGATAATAATAACTGCACTGTTTCCCCATTCTTATCTTTCTCATCACCTCTTCTGCATTCAAAAATACTCATATATTCCCTGATTTTTATCCTAAACCGAACCCTTTCCCCCAATTCCAAATACTTTTAATTTGGCCCTGTTACTGTCCATTCTATCAATAGGCGCTTCTCCTCTCACACAGTCGCGAACTTCCATTATGCTGCCTCCAGACATTGACACAATGCTTAGGCCAGCATAGCTCCAAACATCAAACCCAGAAGCTGCTCCAAATGCAATTCTGTGTTTTTGTCACAGAACAACAAATGTAAGTTTTCCACCTCTCTTTCACCTGTGTTATCTCTTCTTTCGGCATCTGAAACATGTCCTTTCCTTGCTGATGTCTGTTCTGCTAGCTTTAAATCATGTTGATTTAATGTCTGTTCTGAATTCTGTTGGTTCATTTCCTGCTTCCTGCAGTCCATCCATAGATTCGTTGAAGGCATGCCTTTCTTTCTTCCACCCTGGCTTTTCATTTACCATAAAAGTAATCTCTCAAATCTCTATCTTCTTTCTCATAATCATTTGCAATAAATAATAAATATGCTTGAACCTGTTAACTTTTTAGCATTTGATAAGATTGTCCAATTAAACTTTATAGCATCACTATTACTGATCTTGGGTTAGATATCCTATCAAAACATTCGCAATTTCCCAACCCACCAATTGTATTCCTAATTTATTTGAAATAATTTTTTCACTTATTGTCATGCACATTTATATCCTGCTTTCTGGATTCCAAATATCGCTTTCATTTTCCTCTTCTTTTCTTCTACCCTTTCCAAATATGACACCCGTCATTTTCATTCTAATACTTCACTCTATATCTGTCCTACTGAATTTTGTGTCATTTATTTCATTCCATCTATTCTTCTACTTATTTTCCCATCCATTCTTAGGCTGATGACCTGATATGTTAAAGAACATCCTTAAATATATCAAAATCATCTATTCTCTTTTCCATCGGATTTAAGTCTGTTAAATCTTCTATTTAGTTTTGACATCCCTAGAATTTGGTTCATTTCTGGCCCAGGATTTACCTCAAATCCTGATATTACCTCAACGTTGACAAAAAGACGGAGCACCATAATAGAACTCTTAAGCACTCATTATGCCTTCCACCTTCTAAAAAGTCTAGTGTCATGTTAAATAAGCTAAATCTCGCTCGATATATCTCAATACTCATAACCATTTTCTTCTTGCATGCAAGATATCTTGAAACACACTACATGGGGAAATATAGTTTGCTAATGTTTTAAAACAAATTTATTGACATATAAATGAATAAAAAGCAGTATCTTGCAGTAATAGAATTTGATATTTAAAAATATAATAATATTATTGTTCATAATTTCCTTCTGGAATATTATGGATATTTTACTGTAAATTTCTTCTCTATAAATGTACAAAGAATGTAAAAGTTTAATTTTGAAACTGAAATGTGTCTTTGTTTAAATTCAAACAGATGAACCTGGAAAGCCTACTGATCTGAAAGCAACAGACTGGGATAAAGATCATGTTGATCTTAAATGGACTCCACCAAAAGAAGATGGAGGATCACCAATTACTAGCTACATTGTTGAAAAGAAGGATAAGTATGGTCAGTGGGAGAAAGCCATAGAGGTTCCAGCAAGCCAAACTTCTGCTACTGTTCCTGATCTAATAGAAGGACAGCCATATGAATTTAGAGTTCGGGCTGTGAACAAAGCTGGACCCGGTGAACCTAGTAATTCTACACCAACTATAATTGCTAAACCTCGTAATCTTGCACCAAAAATTGACCGTACTAATCTTATTGAAATTCGAATCAAAGCAGGTCAGAATTTTGGATATGATGTTAAAGTTTCTGGTGAACCACCTCCAGACACAAAATGGTTAATTCGTGGTAAGGAAGTGAAGTCAACAGATAGAATTAAAGTTCAGCATTCAGAATACAACACCAAACTAAATGTACGCATGGCAACAAGAGCAGAGTCAGGCAGATATACTATAACGGCAGAAAATATAAATGGAAAGGATACTGCTGAGGTTGAAGTGACTGTGTTAGGTAAGTTATGTGCTTAAGATAGATTAGTAACTATTTCCATGGAATTTTAACATTGTCACTCATAAATAAGGAAGGGTGGATCTTTTTCACACATGGGATTATTTATTTTAATGATCAGTTATTAAACTATGTTTTCCTCACATATTTGCTTTATGCATTGTTCCTTTATTTGTATTATTTCAACATATACATAAATATCTTTATTATGATTGAAGTAACAAATTAAATATAAACAGAAAAGAATAATTGTACACTAACAAAATATTGGTAGAAACACATTACTGACTAAATCTCAGATAATTTTATGATAAAAAGTACTCCTTGTGGTACTTTTATGCATTTGCCATATATAGGTTTCTACCATCCCTTGCACAAATATTGAGTTTTGTTTTCCGTACAGTAGCCAAATTTGCACCTTACTTGAGAAGATGTGTAGTTTGGATTGTTCTTTGCATTTCCTGAAGTGTCTGATGGACAACACGGCCCCTGAGTCGTATATGTTGTTTGTTCTGTGGCCAGCTATAGAAATGCATCCTCTGGTTTCAGTCTGTACAAAGTCAATGGATTTTTTGTAGCCAAGTAAACAATATTATAAGAACATGAACCAATTATCTGCATGAACCAGCTCTTTGTACATATACACCATTTGGTCAAGCATGTTTTTTCACATTTGATTAAGTTATAAAAACACATAGACTTGGGAGTCTTCTTATCATTATCAATAATGTCCCCAGTTTGATACATTTTATTCAGTTCTAGCACAATTTTCTGTGCTTTGCATTAATATACCACCAGCATTGTATGTGTTATCTCTTTTCAACAAAACAGTTGTATAGTGCATTTTCAAACTTCGTATGAACTTTTTTCCAATTTGTTGGGCTTGTAATAATATATTGCAGCAGTAGGTATCTGCATTTAAATAGAAATAGTTATTGACCAGCAGTAAGATAGGATTCTAATTGAAAACATGCAACACAGTGTTCTGCAAGGGGAGCTGAAATTTGGGATAGAAGAGCAAACTTTTGAGCATTCATATAGTGCCTGCATTTACCTTTGATGTAAAATTTAATATATTTTATGACTTATATATATTGATTTCCTGCCATAGTTTCTGCAAAGAAGGTTGCCAGGTTTCTTTGTATTGACTAGTTTCATACATTATGCAAGCATAAAAATGCATCTAGTTCCATCAGTGATATTTATCATGTAGCATCTCCTAATTTCATAAAAGATTGATACTCTGTGCATTTTTTAAAGTGTTCTCACTATAATAGGCCAAATACAGATAGATTGTCTTCAGAAATGTTCCTTTTAGCATAAGAAGTTGGTAACCCTGTGAAGAAAGTTCTGATTTTGTAAATGTCCAGATGAATGTGTAGGTGGTCCATTGAGAAATTGCTGTCCAAAGGGTCCCATTAACAATGCACTCTTAATGAAATTTAATAGTGTGAGGTTGAACTCTTCTGCTCTTTTGAAGGTGTGTAGCTCTTGCAAGAGTTGTTAGTCTTCCAGACCTATATTCTTGAGTAGGAGGAAAAGTGGGAACAGTATCAACATTCTAAGCTACTTCATCTGTTTTACTTTCTTTCATCCTATATAAATTTGAAATATTTTCTATTGATCCAACTACTCACTACAAAACAGTTATCGTTTTTAGAATCACTGTTACTACTGCTAGATTCATAACTTCTTATCTCATGAAATGTTTTTAACAATTCCTTTTCAGTTCAGTGGCATAAGCATTTAGCCATGGTACACTGTAAAGCAAAGAATATAACAATATAAGTTAGTAGCATCATCTTTCTCCTCCTCGATCACTGTTTCAAGTACAGTATAAAAATTTGTGATATTAGAACCCACAAACAATGGTTCAGGCTTCATTCATTATTCCTAGAAACAATTGGAAACTAACATATCATTGGTAAAGTGATGTCTGAATGTCTGGTTGTGAGCATAAAATGTTTTCAAGCCCAGTAAACTGTAAACAACTCTGTTAAAACATTATTTTTCTTCACTGGGTCAAAATGACTCCCATTCTATAAGGTAGAACATTTAAAAAATACTTGTTTGGCTTCTAGACTAGTGTAATACTTGATATGATTAGACACACATACTTTAGGAAAAGGCTTAAAATAATTCAGAAATGCAATGTTTTCACAATAGGTAAACAGAATGAAAAACAGAATCGGTCAAAATGAACCATTGCACTTTAGAAAAACAGTGCATCTTTTCCAAATGTCTTACTATACTAGAAATGTATTTGCCCTATTTCATTCCATGGTCTAATTTTTAAAAAAATATTAAATTTAACTTTAAAAATTACTTTCAGATTTACGATTCTGAAATAATTAATTAAATATAAAAAAGTTTAAATTTAAAAGAATGTTTTCAAGAAAATGATTTATAATAGGATGTATAGTTTGTGTAATAGGTGTATGAGTATAGGAATATAAACACCATAGAAATTAACATTTTACTATTTATAATTTTAATTAAATTTTTTAATGGAATTGAAAACATTGCACTCACTGAGAAGATATTTTAATTTAGAGCTATGCATTAAAATGTAAACAACCATAAAATTTTAGGTAGATTAAAAATAAAGCTACTTAAAATTATATCAACACATTAAAACACTCTTAACATTCCACTTTAAAAAAAAATGGGGACATGTTTCTTGAGACCTTGCTTATGAAACATGTCCAGTATTCATTTAAGAACTTTCGAAAAATAAGACATTTTTAAAAAATTCTGTTGGAACTCACACAGTGAAGTTTGTTAAATGTAAATTATAATTAATCTGTCATCTAACACACTCTTATGTTTCACTTACTTTTAAAATTTTTAAAAGTAAGTGAAGCATAAGAGTATGTTAGACGACAGATTAATTATAATTTACATGTCCCAGTATTTTTTTTTTAAAGTGGAGCGTCAAGAGTGTTTCATTGTGTTGATATGATTTTAAGTAGTTTTACTTTTAATCTACATAAGATTTTAAGATTGTTTCATTGTGTTCATTCCTACATTCATCATTAATAACTATAAAATTGTTTATTTAATATATAAAGATACTTTAAATTTATAACTTTAAAAAATAGCAATATATACTTTTGAAACACCATGCTGTTTATATTTATATTTCTGATATTTATTATTGACTAACATTCTGATAGCTAAATGACAGCTCATAAAGAATATTAAGTTACATAATGCATATAATACATAAATAATGGATATGAATTTCCACTAGATATCAATATGATAGGAGCATCAGAATGGAGTTCATCCATGCTAAAATTATTTGTATTTGTAGGAGAATACTACTTTGCTTGAGTGATATTACAAGCTTATTGGTAATCAATACTTGTTGCATTTCAATTGGGCAAGAATATTTCTATTCTGTGTGCAAGAGATTGTGTTGTGATGTCACAAGTTATTACTGGAACCCAATCATTGCTAAATTGCTATGCTATGAGTTTGGAAATTGACCACACTCTAAGTAAACAGGGGTCAAGCACTTCAAGCACCAAGCAAATTTTGAGTATGGCAATCCAATCAAAAAAAATTAAACTGAATTCCATTTCATGTATAAACTGAAGATGCAGCATCTATATATACTGATTACGAAAAATTAAAAAAAATTCAATAGAGCTACATAATAACATGAACAAATATAATTTAAAAGGAGTCAATGAAAATTGTTATACAAAACTCAGAATATTTTGTATAGCTGCAGAAAATCAATAAAGAGTAATAAAATATTCCATGTTTTCCATTGATGTTTTTAATATTTTCTTATTATATGTGGATATCTTATTTTTACAAGATTTGGAGGTGAGTTCTCATATTTATCAGAACAAAGAGAACATCATATGTCCAAATTTAAAGTAGAGGGGAGCAATTAGAAAATATTTTAATCATCTTTGAAAATTGAGAATATATAAATAATCTAACTGAAAAGGTTTTACATTGGCATATAATTCTTATAAATTGCATATCAATTTGAAGTAAAATATGAAATCTGAGTTTTGCCATAAAAAATACTTTGTGATAACAACTTGTAATCCAGGCATACTGATATGGGTTCTGAAGTTGTTAAGGCACAGATTCATGAATTGGAGGTCTGTAGTTTGAATCGAACCAGAACCATCCTTCCCAACTGAAAGATTTTCCAGATTTTCCTCAGTCCTCATCAATGATAAATGCAGGGGATATATCTTAAATTTAAACCTAAAATGGCTTTCTTTCAAAGAAAAATGAGATCCTTCCCTAATTTATCATTTATCATCAATGTTCACAATCTGTGGTGCCTCAGTAGTAAAAAATGGCATTAAAAACTATTTAAAAGTGGGCATGTATGTGACCTTTTCTTTTTGTTTAATAGAACAGGATGCACTTATAAAATTTGTACAAACATTTAAAATATTTTCTGTTAATAAAAATATGAATTCAAATAGTGTAAAAAAATGTAAACCTATATGAGGTAAAATTCAATATTGAATGCGTATAATCAGATGTAATATTTTTATATAGTTTGGCAGAAAAGTAAATTGGAAATTATTTTTCTAAGTACCTAATCTCCAATCTTGCTGTGGCCCTTAAACCTCTTTAATTTCTTTAGAAAATAATATGAACTTTCATTTTATAACATTTTATAATGCCTAGAATAATACAGAATCTATAATAAATGATTGGTGTAATTAATTATGTACACTGAATTTACAATAGGATCTAAAACAAAATAGCTAAGAATTCTTGTCTTTTTGTAATATGGATGTGGCAGTTATTTAATTATTTTTTTAAACTTTGTGTTTATTATTGTAAAATAAGTTGACTCAATATTTAATTTCCTGATATTCTAAATGCTTAATTACTTTTCAATCTGTACTATTTATACCGGTACCTAAGTTTACATTTAAGTAAATATACAAACCTACTGATTAACCTAGTAAAAATATTTCAGATAAACCAAGCCCACCAGGAGGACCGCTTAAAGTGTCAGATGTTCATGCAGAAGGCTGTAAGTTGAACTGGAATCCACCTGCAGATGATGGAGGCCAGCCCATTGAAAAATATGTTATTGAGAAAATGGATGAAGCTACTGGTCGTTGGGTTCCTGCAGGAGAAACAGATGGACCTGTTACTAATTTTGAAGTTGATGATCTTACACCTGGTCATAAATATAAATTTCGAGTTCGAGCAGTCAACAAGCAAGGCAAATCTGAGCCCCTTAGTACTGCACAAGCAATTGAAGCCAAAAATCCTTTCAGTAAGTTTATTTCATAATACACACACACACACACACACACACACATGCACGCACTTGCACACACACACACAGTGTTTTATGTAGTGCTTTTTCTTTTATAATTTTCTAAATTTCTAAATTGGTGATATAAAACTTCAAAATATTGATTATTTTGCATAAGCTTTATATTTTTAAGCAACTTTCACACAGTTCTTATGACCCAATTTTATTCTTTACTAATATGCAGCATTTATCTCCTCCTCCTCCTCCTCCTCCTCCTCCTCCTCCTCCTCCTCCTCCTCCTCCTCCTCCTCCTCCTCCTCCTTCTTCTTCTTCTTCTTCTTCTTCTTCTTCTTCAGCATTTATCTCCTCCTCCTCCTCCTCCCTCCTCCTCCTCCTCCTCCTCCTCCTCCTCCTTCTTCTTCTTCTTCTTCTTCTTCTTCTTCTTCTTCTTCTTCTTCTTCTTCTTGTACACTGTGAATATATATTCTGTAAAGATCAACAGCTGTTGAAAGATTAGACAAAAAACTAATAATGCTTATTGAATTAAGAATTCAATGACAAGATCTAATGTTTTATTAAAGGCAATTTGAAGTTATAGGTCTTATTTTATGATTGATTATTGATCTCTATCTTTAGACTAGTACTTTGTTTAAGCTAAATGGCCGGTTGGTTAAATTTATGGAATTTCCTCTGATACCTTTATTTATGCATTAGGAAGTAATATTACCATGCCCATATTTCATAAAATCACACATTAAAATTCTTGTGGTTAATTTAAAATATTCTTGGCCAAATTGTTAGCTCTCATTATCTGAAAAGGATTTCAATGAAAGAATGCATCAATAAATTTTTGTCCACAAGCATAGCAAGAACAGCAATTGAAAACCTGATTATAAAGCTGACCTCCTGATTATTTCCTCTGCATGTATTAATTGCAAATATAGTTCAATGGTATAAACTGGAAATGCTAAACTTAGGATGTTTTTAAAAATTTAGCCTTATACAATACCTTATTTTCAGCACAATGAGTACTATGGTATATTTTTCTAAAGTTCGAATTTTAAATAAAAGAACTATATGGTACTGGTTTGAGGAAACCTTATGAACTAAAATGAGGAATGAATTATCTTGTTAAAGATATACTATTCCTTAGATGTAACATAAAACATTTGGTAAATTATGAAAAAATCATATTGAAAATATGAAATTAACCTTTTTATACAGTTATATACTTGGGCCCTATAAGCTCAAATATATGTGGTTATACAATTTTTTTACAGTGTTGTACAGTCATATACTGTACTAAGTGATAAGCAGCTTTATAACACAACAAATTAATGCAATGATGTATAAACCAGTTGGCTTTCTTTATTTTATATTTAAAAGAGGATAAATTATGAGCAATGCATAATTGTATGGTGCAGAATGCAGTTGTTTAATCCTACCTCTAAACCAGTTTCTATGGCCATGTTTTCATGTGAATAAAAATAATTACTTTTAAAAAAATTATATATTATCCATTCTTAAGTTCTGTTAATACATAATTAGTAAAAATCAAATATAAGCCACTCTGATTCAAAATCTGATTTTTAGACACAAATGATTATTTTCTTTTACAGTTAAAGCACTAATATACCGAATTACTTAATTATATCTAAAAATTTTTGCACTCTCTTCCTGAAAAAAAAAATGTTTGTAATTGTTCCTAAAACTAAATGGTTATCAAGCACTATCTTAAAATAGAATTATAATAATATTATATTTACACTTGCAACTAAATCTTTATATTAATTTTATAGCTAATTCCTGAAAGGGTGTTCATTAGCATTTTTATTCTATATATACTACTGATTATAATCTGAATAATTTTTGACTCTCACATTTTTTGTATAACTGCAATTATTTATATCTCGGGTATGAATTTGTGAAATGAATTTTTGCACACTATATGAAACATAGAGCATTTTTAATATTTTATTTTGAAGATGAGGTTAAAAGCTGAACAAAATGTAATAAATTTGCAGCTAATTTCATGATTTGCAATGGAAACTTTCAGTGTGTTTGGGAGGAAAATGCAAAACTGTTCTGCCTATCTCTTTCAAATATTTTTGCTTAAGTTTATTAGTAACCAGAACAGCATGCATGTCCACCATCAATTACATATCCTTTTGTACATTACATATTTTCAAAGATCATGCCAAGATATCTATGCTTGACTAATGTAGTTTATTGTTGTCCTTATGGTTATCCAGTAATTAAAATTGGGAATTTTTCTTCTTTCCTCTTCTTTCCTGGTTTAACATTGTTCTAGTTATGATGTTTATTGTACAATTTTTGGTTAACTGGTTTTTATGATTATAAGTTGCCTCAGGCTACAGTAAATGTTTACACAAAAGTCTATACCAGAAAAATTATCATAATTTTAAAAATTAGAAAAATTGTTATTGTTATATAATGTACTGTTAATTAGATTTTCAAATACTAAGGCATATATATCTTTGCTCAGTTTTATGTATTTTTTTTTTTTAAGATGAACCAGATAAACCAGGAACTCCAGAAATCAAAGATTATGATAAGGATTTTGTGGAGCTACAGTGGACCAGACCAAGCGAAGATGGTGGCTCTCCCATTACAGGATACATTATTGAAAAGAAGGATAAATTCAGGTTTGTATTTACTTTTTAAGCTGTTAAGTTCTATAGATATTCATTTCTATATTATGGCCTGTTCAAGGAACAGGCTTCCTAGCAACATTTTCAAATGTTACTATTGTGGCATGTTTAGTTATCAGGTCATTAACTCATATGTTTTCTTTTATATTAAAAGAAAAGTACATAATTTATAGTTTTCAATGAATACTGTTATGACCCATAAAATTACTTACAGTTTAGTATATAAGGCACTCTGATATATTTGATAATAATATAACATTTATTTTGAATTATGTTATTTACACAAGTATGAGCATATCATTTTGAACCAGTATTAATAATCAGAAGTTTGCAGATCACTAAGAATTTATTTTTCTTTGAGTTACCTTGCATTATTGTCATCTGTTCAAATCACTGTATATGAAAGCTATTCCAAACCCCTTAGACCAAAGTAATATAAATGGATGATGAGTTTAAAATGAATATTTTGAGTTAAGCAACCACTGGTTGAAAATACCTCAATAGTATCAGAACATTGCTACTCATATATTGTGCTAGGTACCACAAAAATAAAAGTAGTGATGACAGGGAAGCACACATAAAATTAAGATGAAAATATAAGCCAGAGATTAAATCAGCAAAATACCAAGCAAATGAATTACATAACAATTACAATAAAAAATGTTAGGCTCTCTGAGATACAATTAAATTTGAAATCTGAGACTAGAATAATGAAATCTAAAGTATACTTTTCAATTACAGCTAATGTTTTAAACTCACGTATTGTGAACATTACAAGCCATAAAAGTGTAACTAATAGCACTTAACATGCTATTAGAACAAGGTATCTTTCCAGAGTACCTAAAAATAACAGTAGTAATTCCTGTTTATAAGAAAGTAGCTTAACTGACACAGCTATCAACCAATTTCTTTAATTCTTATTTTCTCTAAAAACTGGAATGCTTCATACATTAGCAAATATCAGTTTATTTTTCAAATAAATCCCTGGTGCACAAAGTTCAGTTTGGATTCATAGTTAAACTCTCCACTACATGCTACTCCACATTGAAGAGATATTTGCATTTGTTTATGAATGTTTTGAAAATAAGCTCATATCCAGTGCCATTATGCCAGATCTAAAGAAAGTTTTTGACACTTTATCACATACAATAGTTATTAAAAATGACAACATTATGGGTTGAGACGTAGTGATGTGAAGTTAATTGAATCATACCTGAACATAGATTATAAATGATAGTAGCTAACAATGAAATATCTAGCTTCATGCCAATAGCAAAGGGAGTCTTGCAAGATCTGTTTTAGAATATTTTCTGTTTGTCGTGTATGTAAATGATTTCCCTATTCATCTTGCATTCAAATAAATATTATATACCGATGACACAATTTTTATAGCTTCAGACACAAAAATAGAAGATGTCAGTAGAATAAATCATATGGTGTAATTAGCCACCATTTGGTTTAAAGTAATCATGCTACTGGTAAACACAGCAAAGATTGAGCAAATTATAATTGGTATTGTACTTAGGAAGCTGTTGACAATGGAGTGGTAATATATCCTAAACTTAGGTATTCGTTTTTTTTTTTACACTAAACTCCATTTACCTACATAAAAGTAAGATTCTCCCGAAATGCATCTTACTTTTATATAAGGAAATGGAGTTTGTGTAAAAAAATGAAAACCTGAGTTTAAGATAAATTATAATTAATTTCAACATAAGCATTACAGAAAGCTTATCTGTTAAGCTTTTAGGTATCCACTTGGTTCAACAATTAAATTGAGAATTACAAATCATATCTGCTCTAAACTTGCATAATATACCTACTATACTGACTTAATAATAATGTAAGTGAAAATCTACGCATGTGCTTACTTTGCATTTTTGCATTCCTATCTGACTTATGGTATTCTTTTACCAGAGAACTCAACAGGCTCTAAAAAAATTTTTTGTGGCAAAAAAAGGCTGTTAGATGCATTGCTGGCATCCATCACCATGAATCTTGCAAGGATTATTTCAAAAGAGTAAATATTATGACAGTGACAAGGCTTTTTATTAATAGCTCCTTCGTTTTTATAAAGGAAAATTAGCACCAGTTCGCTTTGTAGTGGAAAAAAAGGGAAGCCGACGTAGATGTTTGTCGTTGTAGACGTTGATATAACTAGCATCACAATATCGTCGGCTAGTTCAGGGTTTAGTATTATAGCTGCATTTTTCAGATTGATACTTCTGGGGTGGAAGGAGTATGATTTTAAGTATAACAAAATCTTAATTATTAATATTTTGTTATTATATCTTAATGTTATTATCTTAATGTTATTATCTTAATGTGAGTTTATTAATATTTTGTTATTACCACACAATGGTACACTTTTCTGATTACGATATGCTCTGAGAATATTATTATATGCAGACTGAATACAAGACAGATGTATTGTCGTTTATATTTCTCTCCCAAAACTGTAATTTTTGAACTGTTGTAACTCGTATACTATTTTATTATATGGAAACTAATTCAAACTCGTGAATTAATTTTGTAATAATAATTTTGTAATTTCTTCCAAGAAATATTAATCGCAACTTATCTTTATGTAATGTTAAAATTCTGCTTCTCTATACAAGATACGAACCATGATTTCTGCTAATGGAATTTAAAACACAACTTCACTCTGCGGAATCCAATGCCTAGCTAACATATTTTGAGTTAAAAAACACACTTGTTACATTAGGATTGTAATAATTCTATACCTTTCAATGCATTATATTTTCAACATGTGTATATTAAGTGAATGAAATTCGTTCATTTCTATGTAGTCGCATTGAAGCTGTCGGTCTGTTTTTCATTCATGGTACACGTTATTAATGTTGTTACGCTTGCCATTGGTTGCTGCACTTAGTATTACAATTTTCTTATCAGTAGTTTAATCTTTTCATATTTTTGGCTAGGTATGTATTCCTGTGAACCATTAAATTTTTATATTATTCCGTATTATATTCAGTATGTTGTTAAGCGTGCCATTGGTTGATTCACTTAGCATTATAATTTTCTTATCTGTAGTTTAATCTTTTCATATTCTTGGCTATGTATATGTTCCTTTGAACCGTTACATTTTTATATTATTAGGTATTATCATAAAGGCATACATTGTAATAGCCCTTATCTGATACATGAATTTTATACAAATGAGCTTACTAGATTTATATGATTTTAAATGTATTACCCATGAAATGTTATTTCAGTTAAAAATTGAAGCCCTTACTTAACATAAAATCATGTGCAAATGAGTTTATTAAATTTATACGATTAAAAACATATTATCAATGAATGTTTTGAGCTTTAAATCAAATATAATGGCCTTCATTTTACGTAATAACATATGTAAATGAACTTCTTAAATTAACATAGTTAAATAACTATTACCATTAAATGTTTGTGGCTTTATATTGAGTATTATATCTTTTACCTAGTATAAAAACATATGTAAATGAACTTATTAATTTAATATAATTAAAAACATATTAACAATGAATGTTTTGAGTTTCAAATAAAATATTATAGTCTTTATCTTATGTAATAACATACGTAAATGAATTTCTTAAATTAACATAACTAAATAGCTATTACTATTAAATGTTTCTGGCTTTATAGTGAGCATTATATTCTTTATGTAATATAAAAACATATACAAATGAACTTATTAAATTAATATAATTAAAATATATTATCAATGAATGTTGAGAGTTTCAAATCAAGTATTAATGCCTTTATCTTATGTAATAACATGCGTAAATTGATTGCTTGAACTAATATAGCTATTATTATTAAATGTTTATGGCTTCATATTGAGCATTATAGTCTTTATGTAATATAATAACATGTGCAAATGATCTCATTAAATTAATATAATTAAAGAACTGCTATCAATGAATATTTAGGGCCTTAACTCGGTATTTTCCGTTTCACCTTTCAGGTGCACTATTTACAGCTACAACATTAAATATTATCAAAACATAGATGTGACATTTTCAAGGGTTTATGTAATATATAATAGGTACAAGTATTTATGTTTTGTTATATTTAACAGATTCCCAACCACCATATATTCACTTTCAACAAACAAATTAGTCACTTCTAAATCTTTGATTGAAACCTATAGCCTTCCACTCAGTTGAAGAATTTCTCAAATGCAAAAATTTCTAGTCTTGTACTTCTGCATGGATGAGTGTATCAAAACAGAGTTTCTTTGTATATTGTATGAATTATAGGATATCTATTGCATGTATATTATAGTATTTTCGATTTTTCTTTTAAAGAGTGATTTTATTATTCAATTTAAACAGCTTAGAACCAAAAATTTATTATTTTTATTTTCATACTGTGTGTGTGTGTGTGTGTGCGCGCGCGCGTGCATGCGTGCATGTTAGTAAAGATTGGTTGAGTGGAGGAAAAGGCACTAAGGTCTTAACTCTGACAATATAAAAAATAATATAACTTTTGGTTTTGCTGACAGTGGATTTGCTGTTATGTATTGTTCCATTGTAATAAATAGATTTCTCCCAGAAGAGCTGCTCATAGTAAACCAAGATGACATTTGATTTGTTGATTTTTATTATTTTACTGACTCTCTTTAACATCACAGGTCGTTGGCATTCCATTCAGTTCAGGGCATGAAATATCTGCTAAATTTTGCTCAGAGGCCTCTTCTTTCAGACTTGAGGTTCTTTTTTGTGCCGTAAATGTAAGACACAGGATCCATGGCTTTACTTTTCTTCTGAAGGAAGACATACTTAGGGTTTTTATGCCCAAAATAATCCATCAACTCTGGCCGGGATTGAACCCGCGATGTTGGGCTTACGAGGCATGTGTGGTTACCTCTAGACTACCAGGACTGACCCAAAATGGCAGATTACCATAGTCAAGAGCAAATTTATTTATCTATTTTATAGAACATTCAATAAGTAATAAAATGAGCGTATAATAATCAGATTTATTATATTACAGCTTTCTTGTTCTCACAAATATTTTATAAAGCAATAGAATGGAATATATCTCATAGAAATAAAATATTTTACTAATTAAGTTTTCAGAATCATAATTTTTAAAAAATATCTTAAATAATATAATGAATACTTTTGCCACATGTTGTGATATTGGTAGTGGTAGTGGAAGTGATAATGGTAGTGTTAATGGTAGTGGTATCGTTATTGTAGAGGTTATTAGAGAGAGTTTTGGAGAACTCCCACACTTCAGTCATAGGCTTTTTGTGTCACTCCCAAGTCCCTTATAGTATTCCAAATCCTGTGTTCTTGATGAGATCAGCACCTTACTTCCTATAAGGTATGCTCAGGCCACATATTGGTTCATTATTAATTCAGGAGAAGGGATGTTCAAGGTACAGACCATAGCCTGACATGCAGTTATTGTACATATTTTGCAAACTAGACATTACAGTTCATTCATATAACTGCAACACTAAAGTGAGGTTATTTAAGTTATGAGTTGCCTGGTTACTGGGGAAGTGGAGCTACCACAACAGGAAAAAATGGTTGATAGAGTTGCTGCAAATAAAATTCTAATTGTTATATTTACTAAAAGAATGAAATGAAATTGTGTTCAACAACAACAACAACAACAACAACAACAACAACAATAATAATAATAATAATAATAATAATAATAATAATAATAATAATAAGCACCAAAATATTTTAAGAGATGTTGAAAATGTTGCTCCTCAGTGACATCAACCTGCAAGCATATGCTTAGGAAATTCCTGTATTTCATCTAGCTTTTCTTCTGTAAAGAACACATTTCCTGTTGAGAGATTCTGTCTCTTTAACGAGATGGCAAACAGTTTCTGTACTTGGAACATAATTGTCTGGATATTTCCTTGGGAATTGCCTTACTACTTCTCTGCAACAATCCATTTTCATGTGCATATATGTAAAATCCTATTCTTCAAGACTATATTTATGTAATTGCTTAAGTAAATAAGAACAACTAACATATAATTTGCATGTATTGAAACCACTTAGTAACACATGAAGGCACAACTTCTTGCTAAAAAGTCTCCCTCAAACTGTTACCTTCGCATACATTATGCAGCCTTGGCCACTAGTTTCTCCCAATACATAATCATACTTTATCATCCTGTAACTCAAATAATCTCACTGTGGAATAGTGGTTGTATTATAAGAAAACATTTATCCTAGAAGCCAGCTTATGAAAATACATAACAACAAAAAAGTTAGTATTTCACCCTAAAACAGTGAAATACCAATTTAAATTTTTTAGAGGTAAATTAACAAAATAAGAAAAAAAAAGTATGTTTATGCACTTTTGATTATAATTATCAATAATTTCAATGGTACAGTATTTAATATAAGTTATGATGTATAAGAGGTATATTAATAGCATAAAAAGTAATTATATGCATTAATTAATTAAATGATTGTGCTATTTAATTGATAAAGCAGAAAGTTGACAGAAGATGCAAAGATTAATAATTTTATGGGAGCAGAAAATACATGTCTTCTCTTTATCAATGAGCACATGAAATTAATAAAAGCTCATTTCAGGCTTAAATTACAAAAAATTAAGTAAAGAACAATGGTAGGGGTTATATGAATGGTGTAACAAAATTTATATGTAATATATGTAGTTGACAATTTCATTCAATGCTCATTTCTAGCATATAATGAAAAAATAAGAAAACATTTATAATTTATATATATTTATTATACCTAGTGAATGAACTAAAAAAGTGCAGATTCTGGTCGAGTTCATTTTTGGTTTATATCTATATAGGGGAATCGGGTAGTATCTCTCTTCCTTTCATACTGACCACGTTGTAGGGATGGTTTAACACATGTGTCATTAAGTACAGTGCAGAGACAATTTTTGCAATGCCTCCCCTGTTAAGTAAGCTGAGCAGGAAAGTTTAGTTTTTCCGGATTCGTAAGGTGGTTAATAATGTTTAACAGTTCATAAAAATGTAAGCTTAATTAGGAAATGTCATAAATACATATAAAAGTGGTTCAAAATAGGGCCACACAGGCAACTGGTGCTCCCTCATGAAGCTAAATCACATAGTTAAAGAGCTAAAGGAAATAGAAGCCAGATTGTTTGAAGCTTTCTCTATACTGCGGAAGGAAAGGCCCTAGAATGTCGCCCAAAGCTACCTTGGACAAATTTAATGAACCCGTGCTAGCAGATAATAAATTATATTTACATTATTGACAAATGTATACCAACACTAAACAAATTCCACACGGCTCAAATAATCGATCGGTTTTAATTACAGTATTTCAACACTGCGCAAAATCATTTTGACTCTGGTTTCTGCTGAAGAAAAACAAAAAATAATCGGCGGATATTAGTATAGCAGGGAAAAATCTGAGAGAAAATGATCACTTATTTGAGAGCCATGAAGAAATACAGAGCAGAAGGTCACCCCATCATCTTCATGAATGAAACTTATATTTATAGTTCACATACAACCCCATAGGCTGGAGCGATAATTCTATGGAGGGACTCTTAGCTCCGGTGTCGAAGGGCACAGGCTGAATCTGTTGCATGCAGGAAGTGAACATGGTTTCATTGAAAATGCATATCTACGCTTCAAGGTTCATTAGAAAAGTGAAGTGGTACTTAATTACCATGAAGATATGAATTGCACAAATTAGGAGAAGTGGATAAAAGAACAGCTTATTCTTAACCCTTTTTCTCATAATGTCCTTGTAATCAACAATGCACCATATCAAAATGTAATGCGTAATCCTTCTCAAATTTCCAATACCCATAAGCCTGAAATGATGCCTGACTTACTGTACATATTATGTCTGAACAACAGCTTGAAGAATTTGACAACTGAAATAGTTTAATAAAACCAGAGCTATAAAAATTGACAAAAAAGTTAAATCCAAAGACATCACATTCAAAAATGATGCAAATTTAGCAGAGAAAAATCATGTAATTATGTGCCTTCCACCCTATCAACATAGCTAAACTTCATAGAGCTCATATGGGACATAGCAACGAACTGAAATGCAGAACACTATGTCATGTTTAACATGGATGATGTCATAAAATTACTAGATGAAAACATTGCATCAATTATGAAAGAGCTGTTAAAAAGGGGAAGAGGACAGAAAATGAATATTATAAAAAGAAATGTCTCTTAGATGAAGGTCTTAGTTAGTGATTCATTTAGGTGAAGACAATGATCATGATTATAACAGTGAAACAAGTACAGAAAAAAAAGACAACTAGCAACAATTGGTTGGCATAATTTTGATGCAAGTGTTAGATTATCACAGTTAAGTACACAATTTTTGCACAGCTGTTCCGCTCTCATATATCTTGCTTACACATCAACAGTAATTTGTTTGGTTCATGAAGCTGAGATGTTACCCCCATCACCAATTTCCCAGAATTGTCTCGCGCAGATCGACACAAGGTCATTCCTCAGCACTATTAAATTTATCTGTACACAATCATAGATTATCTATAATGTACAGTTTTGAGACCTCTAATTAATTAGGAAAATATAATAAATTTCCTGTGATTAAATGTCTAAGTATTATTATTGGGTATAGAACAATAAATGTTTAACAAACTTGAAATAATCAGAAGTAATATCACATATATAAGTTCAAAATGATATTGTCTATCATAGGAACAAATGAAGAGAATATTTTTAAAATATCAGCAGAAATATTAACTGGAACAATATGCATACACCTAATCTAAAAGTGAAATAGTAGAGAGAAAGTGACATGCACAATCAACAGTTTATGTTCCTTGAATTCACAGCAAATGTTTGGGCTGAATTCAAAACTTGACAGGCAAAAAAGAATGGTGGCTGCACTAGCACAATCAGGATATTATAGCACTGAAGATTGCAGTACAGTTGTAATATTTTAAGTAACAATTTTATTACAATATGAGTTGATACTTCACTTTTGCTGTACTTTTTCATTAGAGTACCACATTTCTTTTCTTCATTGTATACTATTTATATACTTTTCATTTTAGGGATTTTTGAACACCACTGATGATATGCAGTAGCAATTATACTGAAAAAATAATACTTAGAAACAAACTCCTATTTGAAATAAATATAAAGTTTACGTATTTGTATATTATTTTTTTCCCATTTGTTAAAAGCTTCTCTTTTTACTTTGTTGTAGTCCAACATGGGAGAAATGCGCTGAAGTTGATGGGGACATAACCACTGGTAGAGTTCCAAATCTTATTGAAGGCAATCAGTATGAGTTTCGTATCAGAGCTGTAAACAAGGCTGGTGCTGGTGAACCCAGTGATCCCACCAAACCTCATATAGCTCGACCTAAGAACTGTAAGATCACTTCATTTTTTAATATTTAGTTCTGTAGTATATTTACTGATTAAATAATTGTTAATTACTACATAAATTTACCATTGTACATACTAAACCTTTTTTATAATAATGATTCATTTACTACAGCTGAGGATCTCTTAAGGAGAAGATACTGAACCAGATAGTTAAATTAGAATTTTCTATTAATTCAAACGTATATTAATATTTTAGCATAAGGTACTGAAACAATTTTTAGAAATACAGATGGAGCTGTATTTCCTAGAGGAACTTGGTGCATTTTTTCATATTAATGTCTCTCTTTTATTATGATCTAAAACTTGGAGGTTTTTAGCTCTAATAATCTTATGCCCTAATATCTGAAGATTCTACAGTTTTATATTGTGGTATAAAGTGTATGATTTTTACTCTTCAATGTTCACTTGTCATGCAAAATTTTAGGGATATCGTAGTGTGCATTTTACTTTTGTTACTGAAATTTAATTTAAAAACAAAACATATCCCTTAATGTACAATTATCTCTTCTTAACCTTGTCTTATTGTGCCAATATTCTTCTTAAAATGATTAATCAATTCTTTTAAAAAGTTTTAACAATTTTGTCTCAAGTTCTGATGGCATATATTTCATGTATGTTGCATGTAAATGCCTATCTTGTTTTTGTACTTTCTGAACCCTATTCAGAACACTGAATCTGCATGTAACTCATTTAATTTTTCTTCTCAAATACTACGATTCAAATAATTTATTTATAAATATGCAATATTTTACTCTGTTCTTCTTAACTCTCTCTCTCTCTCTCTCTCACGCACACACACACACACACACACACACAGTGCCAAAAATGTATACATGCTTCAAGCAAAGAAAAAACTGTTAACATAACAAAACTGAATTCACACAAACAGAAAATGATGAGAACTAATCATATTAGACTTTTACAGTTACAACAGTCGCTCAAAATGCCCACCATCTGTGTCGATACACCTCTAAGTATGTTGAACTACTGATTGAGCAACGTTTAAGAAAGTATCCTTAGCGATTGCAGCACATGCTGTTTCAATTTCTTCCCAAAGTACTGCCAGTGTAGTTGGTTTTCTACAGTATATGGTACCATGGAGTTTCAAGTTTGTATCAAATGCTTGCAATTGTTACTCGAGTTGGCAGTTCTGTTCTGTACACATGTCTCCATTACTTTTGAACTTCAACAACATTCTCGGTTTTCCATCACCACTTCAAAATTACTTTCTGCTGTTCAAAAGATAATCTTGGCTCCATTTTGTTGTAGCAATGCTAGCATAATGTAATGTGAGTCACATCTGTTTACAGAACATCATACAATAATCTTGGCTTCATTTGTTTGTTGTTGATTTGCCTGTCACATTGAAACACTATCACAATGTATGAGAGTCTCATCTGTTTACAGAACAGCATAATACTCAGTACTGTTGTTTTTTGGTCCAACTTTGAAATGTGTTAAGTAGAAATCTACTGTGAAAGTGTATATACATTTTTTGACACTCTCGGTATATATTGCTGAAATAAACCTTAATAACATCAACATTAAACTGTGTATGAATATATCACAAAACTCAAGTACACTATAAAATTCAGATTCCTTGATGTTTTGTGACAGCAAATTATGTGCAACAGCATCATTGTCACTAGTTTTGTTCCAATATCATACTATCACATTTGAATTAAATAACATCTCCATAAATTTTTACAAATTTGTAAAATACACACCTGTGTATGTGTGTGTGCGCGCACGTGCCGGTGTGTGCATGCATCTCTCTCCTTATATTATTTAACACTTTACATAGTTTGATAGTTTGATATTCAAAGGGGCAAAGTTAATGATCTGTCTCCTCCTCCTCCTTCAGATTGTTAAGCTACCCATTAACTAGATTTTCCATTTATTTTCCATGGTTTGTATGATATTCACTCAAATGATCACTAATATTGACATTACTGATTAATAGTCTGATTGGATT
Organism: Metallyticus violacea; assembly: GCA_030762175.1. Taxonomy (NCBI): domain Eukaryota; kingdom Metazoa; phylum Arthropoda; class Insecta; order Mantodea; family Metallyticidae; genus Metallyticus; species Metallyticus violacea. The sequence goes on from CM060846.1 coordinate 240,321,018, forward strand.
TAAAACATCTTGCTAACTAAAGAAAACAAGATTTCTTGAACATTGTTTTGTAACACTTCTGAAAACAGAGAAAATACATCAAATTCATTCACAAAAGAGACTGATGATCTTATTTCAGCAGGCAATCACTTGTACTTTATGAAAGGCTCATTGTTAAATCTTAATGATTAAGAAGTTTTGGTTATCCCTATACAGCTGTAACAGTGCTGAGGACATTACAACCATCGTAAAACACTATAGAGGAGGAGGTGGATATCATCATCGAAACTTGTTTCTGCCCTCTTAATAATAAATAAACTAATCAGCATTAGACCATAATAATACCGAGGGTGCCAAAAAATGGATACACACTTTCATAGCGGATATCTATTTAATACATTTCAATCTTGGACTGAAAAACAACAGTAAAGTATAATATGATATTCTGTAAACAGATGTGAGTCATAGACATTATGATAGCGTTGCTATATGACAGGCAAAAAAAACAATGAACAAATGAAGCCAAGATTATTGTATGATGTTCTGTAAACATATGTGACCGACATTATGTTACGCTAGTGTTGCTGCAACAAAATGAAGCCAAGATTATCATTTGAACAGCAGAAAAATTTTGAAGTGTTATTGGAAAACCGAGAAAGTTTTTGAATGCATGTACAGAACAGAATCGCCAACACGAGTAACAATTGCATGTGTTCAAGACAAATTTGAGACTCATGGTACTGTATACCTTAGAAAACCAGCTACACCTGCAGCACCTCGCGAAGAAATTGGAAGGTCATGTGCTGTAATCGCTGAGGACACTTTCCTAAATGTTGCTGAATCAGTAGTTCAACGTACTCAGAAGTGTATCAACATGATGGTGGGTATTTGAGCAACTGTTGTAACTGTAAAAGTCTAATATGATAGTGCTCATCATTTTCTGTATGTGTGAATTCAGTTTTGTTATGTTAACAGAGTTTTTTCTTTGCTTGAAGTGTGTATACTTTTTTTGGCACCATCTGTATATAATATAAACCATAATTTCTCATAGAGTTTTATAGCATGGATGAATGAATGGTGTTTAACGCCCGTTTTTGCTACAGAGGCACCACAGGCGATGGACACTGGTGATACATGAAATGAAATGATATATTGGGAAAGGATATATTTTTAAGGAAGGAATCGTTCCAGGCCTATGTTTAGGGTACCTTCCCGGCATTTGCCATTTATGAGGACTGAGGAAAACCTGGAAAAAACCTCAGTCAGGGAGGACAGTCCTGGCAGTATTCGAACCCAGACCTCCTGCTCACAAGTCCGTACCTTAACGACCTCGACCACCCGTGGCGGTGAGAGTTTTATAGCATAACATATATATATATAATATAAAATAAAAATAAAGTAACACTATTAACAATGAAACAAATTAACAGTAATTATAATAGTAGAAAAGGATAAAACATTAAGAAAAAGTCACACTTGAGTTCGCTATATTTCGAACTCGTGGAGTCCTTCTATGGCAAGAAGACAAGTGATGGTGATAAAAGTAAATATTGAGTATCGAAGGTAATGTTATGCATGGAAACAGATGAAACTAGAAATGAGAGTGTGGGGGGAAAAAAATTAATATGTAAGATTTAAACCATGTGGTATACACGCTTTATGTAAAAATATAGCTGCCATTTCTCTATCTCTGAGTAAACTTTCAGAGCATTGTGTAGGTAATGCATCAATAAGTGTTAGATTAAAAGCATCATCAAAATCCTTACAGTGAGATAAGGCATGTTGGTTAACCGGCAAGGGGGACTTGGTTTTAACAGAATGTCTATGATTATTCCTACATAGCGAAACAACAGTAGAAGTTAAACCAATATAAAATGCTTCGCAAAGCTTACAAGATAACATATATACGACGTTCTTGGAAGAACAAGTAGCAAATGAAGAAATGTTGAATTCTCTGGATAAATTAGTACTGTGGAATGAATGGCAAGGCATAATTAGTGCACAGGTTTTAGATTTAAAGCATTGGCAAGGATAATATGAGCCAGCAAAGGGACATGGTAAATTCGGAGGAGATAGGTTTCGGCAAAATATACTTTTAAAGTTAGGGGGTGTTCTAAAATTAAGGCGGGGTACAAATTTAGAAAAATCATTTAAAGATGAGTGCATTAACAAAGTATCATGACATTCTTTCAAAATAGATCTGATGCTTTCAATTCCAGGCACATAAGTAGTAACAAGGTTAATGAAGTTCTTATTAGAAGTTTTAGGTTTGCATTGGAAAGTTTTGTGCGCTGGGATTATACAGGATTTTAAAAGAGAGGAAGGATAATTTTGGTCTTGGAACTTTTGAGCTAGGTTTTTAATATACTTGTCAAGAGATGAAAAGTTGTTATAAAGATAATGGCCGTGGATTGAAAGAGAAAAAGGAATAGATCTTTTGATATACAAGGGATGACAGCTATCAAAATGAAGATACTGTTTTAAATTGGTAGGCTTAATGTGCACAGACATAAGAAAAGAGCCATTACATAAAGAAATATCAATATCTAGGAACATAGCAGCATTTGGAGAGATAGAAGAAGTGAGCTTAACTGAAAATTTGGAGTTAAGATTAGTAAGGAACTGATCAAGAGATTCTGAGCCATGAGTCCAAAGCACGAATATATCATCAATATATCTCAGCCATAATAATGGTGCCAACGGTTCTGACTTAAGAAATTTCTCCTCTAAGCCAGCCATAAAAAGATTGGCATAAGATGGTGCCATTCTGGTGCCCATCATAGTACCCTTAATTTGTAGAGAATATTTATTATCAAAACTAAACCCATTGCGAGTGAAGGACTAGATAAGCAAGATGACAAATGAAATCTGTGGATGGGGTATGAGGAGGTGCTCGAGAGTCAAAGAAATGTCTAACAGCAGCTAATCCTTCATGATGGGTAATGTTAGTATAGAATGATGTCACATTGATAGTGGCCAGAAGTATATTATAGTGTGCCAAAGGGTCAACTTTCTTTAGTAAACTCAAAAAATGGAAGGAATCTTTGATATAGGATGGCCTAGACGTAACAAATGGCTGTAACCAACAATCTACTATAGTGGAAATATATTCAGTGGGGGAATCTTAGCTGGCTACTATCGGGCAGCCTGGACAGTTCTTTTTATGAATTTTAGGGAGAAAATATATGGTGGGAGTATGAGGGACATGAGGAGTAAGTAGAGTGATATCTTGGGAATTAAGTCCTTCAGCAGTACCAGAAGATGCAATAAAAGAAGCTATTTCTTCATTAAACTTGACTGTGGGGTCTGAAGACAATAGTTTATAATAAGTGACATCTTCAAGCTGTCGGTAAGCTTCAGCATTGCAAGAAGAAATGTCCTGTAGTGCTGCTGAGGACCCTTTATAGGCTGGAAGAATAATATCAGGATTATTAGATAACCTTTTTAAGTGCTGATTTCTCGCACAAAGTTAGGTTATCTTTCGGGGTGATCTTATCTAGAAATTTGGAATCATTAATCGAAGTTAAAAATCAGTTAATAAAGTTTCTAAAGGATGGCTAGAAGGTAAAGAAGGAGGTTCAAGTTTGGAGGGAGGACGAAACTTGAGAAGGCAAGGAGTAACATTTGAAGTAGGTTGAGAAGATTTAGTATGCCAATAGTAACACCATCTTAAATTACAGCAAAATTTAACGCCATCAGAAACAAATTTAAGGTGATTAAATTTGGGAGTTGGGGCAAAAGATAATCCTTTTTGCAAAAGCAATGTATCAGGATCAGAAAGTGAAATAGAAGATAAATTAACAACTGCAATATTACTAGTAGGAGAAGTACAAGGGGTACATTTGCTCTTGGGCTGCTGGTATGCAGTACTGGAGTAAAATTTAAATGGACGAGGTAAATTGAAAATAGAAGCCAAGTCAGGTGCTGATGCTACAAGCAGCAGGGAAAAGTTTTGGAAGAAAGACGCGGTAAACTGAATAGGAATACCTAATCTTAAATATAGTAAATATAACCCCGAAAGTTTAAGAAGATCTTTCTGATTGAGAGAATATAATAATTTATTCGCACTCATCAAGATACTATTAACGGTGGTAATATATTTAGGAGAACATACCAAAATAATTTTAGTAAAACTAATTAATTTAGACAAATGAAATTGCTGCAAATATTGCAATTATTGAGGATCATCCATAGAAATTGCTGGGAGATATAGTGCCTAAATAAGTGAAATTGGCTATGAGTGCTAGGAGCTATAGCGGACAATGGCAATTGAATCAATATTCCGTTAGGACAAACACCAGTAATAGCAAAATAAGAAAGAAAGAAATAATATATATATATATATATATATATATATATATATAATATACAGATATAGTTATTACCAGATATCTCTGAAGGTTAATAAAAGTGATTAACAAGTCATAACCACAGTAGAATTGCAAAACTACAATAATTTTAACACAAAATATAATAAAAAGCATATTAGAACTTATAAACATGTGCACATAAGTAAATAATAAATGGAATATGAAAGTACAATAAAGTAAGTAACAAACTACACATAACACAGATATCTTTTACACAGGTATGCACAGCAAACAAGACCTCATAAACTTTAAAGGGAAAACTATCAAATTTAAAAGTATTTAATATTCAAAGACATCACTTTTATATATTTTCAAAAACTAAGAAACCTATATAGGTATACCCAAGGAGACTTGTTTAAATTGTATTTGTGCCAGACCTTTAAACAACAACTCATTAGCAACGTGCAACAGATTCGTTTAATAACTTTCAAAAAATAAGACATTTTTAAAAATTTCTGTTGGAACTCACACAGTCTAGCTTGTTAGCCTTTTAAATTACTGTAAAAGTGCGCAAATAAACCATTTTTAATATGTTGCATGAAACACATTATTATAATCTTCTTAGTAGAGTTTTATATTTTGGAGAGTTAAATTCCTGATATGGACACTTCACGACAATTGTGAATATAGGTGAAAACTAAGCACCCTTATGTACTCTGTAGGTATACACCCAATAGCTTACCTAATTTCATGTGTTTTTTCTTCATTCACTAAGAGTTCATATATATGGAACGAATATTTAACTTTTCCAGCATTTCATGAGCCGGAGTATTAACTATTGCTTAAGTCAACATGTCTAACAAGGAGTTCTATCAACTGCATACATAGTTGTATGAACACTACACATAGTGAAAGGTCATCACTCATGATAATAAAAAGGAATTGACCTAGTGCATACCTTTATTATTCAAATAACAAGGAAAGTTTCGCTCGTGCATAATAGGTTCACAAATCTTCCATTGTTACATACCTTTTGTTCAGTCAATGCTTAGGTGATACTTTATACTCACAGTGATGTAAATATTTTATTTTTAGTTGTATAAAGCTGATAGTATTATTTTATTAACTTTAATAATATAATTAATGCAACTATAAATATGTACCCAATCCTTTCTACTGAAGGTTTCTTATTTCTACTTTTATCAAGTGTGATTGTTCTTTGATCTCATTCCATTTATGTTCATGCAATTCCTTGGTCTAGGATTGATAATCTTCCCTATATTAATCTGTTCTGAGTTGGAACATTAGAACACTGTTTATGGTTTCACTTAAATGAGATTTACTCAGGACATATGTTTCGTGGATCTTTTATCCACATCATCAGCTGTTCACGACTAATGGACCATTTGTAGAAGTTGGATAGGTAGGAATCCGAGTAGACTCTGGTGGTCTTGTGATGAACTTCAATAAATTGTCTGCTTCTGGGACATCAAAATTCATAAGGTTATGAATATTATGAATTCCCTAAATTGTTTTTAATGTACAATCACATTGCTTACATTTGATTTTTAAATCTAGCTCTTAAGCTGCTAACTGTTTTATTGAATATTTAGCACCTAAAAATTATAAGAAAAAGAAGTTACTTAATCACTGTATTGTAGCCAGTCAATGCTGCACAAACACTTTTGGCTATGTAAATATAACAAACAAATTAAATAAATTTGTATATTCCTTTGTAGAGATTTTGGATCAAAAAATTGATTTTTGACTTTATGCATAATATGAAAGTATATAGTTTGCAAATTCTGCCCATACATAGTTTTTAGGTGTTTTCAACATTTAAATATGGCTGGTTGGCATACCTCCTTTTCCACTGCTTACGGATTTTGTGTCAAAAATTAAGTTTTGGTTTTATGGATAGTATAAAACTGCAAGTTTGAAGATTATACCTATATTATTTTTGTTTTTTGGAGGAATTGAACTAGTTTATATGGCAATCGAAATAGCCATCATGATGTTACACAACACACACATTACATAAACATTATAACACTACAACACATTACATTACATAAACATTAAATTAAGGAAAGCGCCTGATTAATGTTCAAATTAAATACATGTTGAGAGGTGAGAGAGGTAAAGAAAAAGAAAGTGGGAGAATGGTAAAGAAAAATTATATATTGCTATTATTAATAGTTGATCACAGGATATTTGTGAATTCCTAAAAAAAATTTTGAAAATATTTCATTGAAAGTTTGCTAGTGCACATATAATCTAGTGTAAGTGCTTGTTACTACATTAACCTAAATCACTAAATATTTTTTGCAGTGCCACCACATATTGACCGTAATGCATTGCTTGATGTAAAGATTCGTGCAGGTCAAAACTTTGACTTTGACATTCCAATTTCTGGTGAACCTCCACCATCAAAGGAATGGAATCTGAAGGGCAATATTGTCATAAACACTGACCGAATAAAAGTGGTTAATGAAAGCTACAACACAAAACTGCGAGTTATAGATGCAAAGAGGAGTGACAGTGGTACATATAAACTTACTGCTAAGAACATAAATGGAGTGGACTCAGCTACAGTGAATGTTACTGTGTTAGGTAAGAAAATATTTTTCTAATTCAACTTATGCCATAGCCTATTCTTTTGAACATTAGTAGGCAGTAAACTCACATTTGGATGGATGGATGGATGGATGGATGGATGATTTAAGTATTATTAAAATATCTTTAGGTATTTCAAAATAGAGGGAGTCAGTCTCTACTGTCAATTTTGTGCACTTAAATAAAAGTTTAATGTTATTAATTAATTCATGTATTAAATGAACTTGTATGGAAATATATTTGCAATCTAAATATACTTAATGGCAAATAAATACCAAAGAGTGCTTTAATATCTTTATTGACTTATATTATTAAATATAATTGAAATAATTATAGATAAGTGTAATTAATATAAATTATACATGGCTCACAGATATGGTTTATAGGTTATTTATAAAGAATTAAATTAAGTTTACATTACCTGCTTGGAACTTGTCTTTTAGATACCATCAATTCTAAAGTTCTTCTTGAAATTATCAGAAATATAAGAAGGTTGCCCTTAATTGCAACATCAGAAGCAGTTCTTTGCTTCATGCATAAGAACTCAATAAGTATGAGTCAATATTTAACATCTGCTTCTGAATATGAATATTAATACATTTTATTCTAATTTGTAATCACTGTAGCTTGTAGCCAATAATTTCTTACAGGGCAGTTTGCAAATGACATGCCAAACAGTTGTAATATTTTACACATTTTTAAGTATTAGATATCTAAATGTCACCATTAAAAAATGTTGCCTTACCCCAAAATAAGAACCAATAATCATTGCATGATTTCCTGATCTCTCAAGCAACACTTTGAAATATTCATTTAAGAACTTTTGAAAAATAAGAAATTTTTAAAAAATTCTGTTGGAACTCGCACAGTGAAGCTGAAATGTAAATTATTGCTAACATAAATTTACATTTTAGTATACTAAGGGCACATATATCTTTGAAGTTCTTGAATATGTAATAAAAACCATATATTTATTTTCTTTTTAACTCAGCGAGAATACTGCTATGTACATGCTGTGCTTGTAGCTTTGAAAAGTCATCAAAGAAAACTTTTATAAGTTTTATTCATTTAGAAAAAATAGTGGCAGCTTTCATAATATTGTGCCAACTTTCCTATAAGTCAAATTTCAACTATCAACACAAGAAGTGAATAATTAACCTCTTAATGCAACCTAGTGGGGCTAAATAAAAGGAGCTGCCATCATGGGAAGATCCTTTACAAGCAAAATATTTCTTTACATCTGTATGTTCTCCAAGAAAGTCCAATACTGTGTTCTAATTCAGATCTAGTAGCTGGTTTAAAGAAAATTTTAATGCTGTCAAATAGAACACCAGTTTTAGTATGTTTTAAAATGCTGATCAGGAATACATATGTAGAAAATACTGGCCTGAATGAGCAAAGTTATATGGTTAATATAGGAATATTAATAGTTTAAATCCTTGTCGTGGGTTGCACTAATTTCAGTCTCATTTACTGGCAACTGTTTACTATAGTGATTAAAACAGGTATTGATAAAACAATTATAATAATAAAATTTACAAGTACTATATAAGATTTGTTTTCAGCTGAGAAATCTATACCTTTTTAGCAAATTCCAAAGAAATGAATCTATTGTGGTTGCACCCATGGAATAATTTTTGAATAATTCCTTCTCCATCCAGGCACTGGGAAGATCAAAAAAATTGTATATATTAATGCTGTAGCGGCTGATCACAATTTGTGTTTTTTCTCAACGAAACTCAGCATTTGACCATCAATTAACAAACGATTCGTCAAATTCATTAACCAGCAAAATTGGACCATTGGGGGTGGAATACAACCTAAAGCGAAACATTTTAAAACATTTAAAAATCACTCTAGCAGCCATAGTATTTTTATTTTTCTCAACAAAACTCAGTAGATTCTTTAACAAAAATTGATAAAATGTGATTTCCAAAAATCAGAGAAATCTGTCCATTATGAGTGGGGGTTAAAGCAAAATTTAAAAATTGCTCAGCAGCCACAATTTTGAATGTTTTTAACGGAAACTCGATATATACTATGGAAATAAAACATGAAAAGCTACTGAAAATCAGAGAAAACCGTCTATTAGGAGGGGCGGTTACCCAAGCACCAAAGTATAAAAATTGCTGTAGCAGCATTAATATTTGTTTTTTCGCAAGGAAACTCCATATATAACATTTAAATAAAATAAAAATTACAGTTTCTGAAAATCAGGCCATTGGGAGGGGGGTTAACCTGAAACCCAAAATTTAAACATCACCCTAGCAGCACCAATATTTGCTTTTTCAGAACTAAACCCAACATATACAATTTAAATCAAATAAGAAAAATAGTAGCTGAAAATTAGTGAAATCAGATTAAAAGGAGTAGGGGTTTACCTGAAAAACTAGTGGGGGTAAAAGCAAAATTTAAAATTTGCTCTAGTGGCCGCATTTTTAAATTTTTTAAAGGAAACTACTTCCCATTAAAATAAAATTTAAAAAATAGTTTCCGAAAATCAGTGAAATGAGACTATCTGGAGGAGGGATTTACCTGAAACCGAAAATGCAATAATTGCTCTAGCGGCATTAATATTTGCTTTTTGGTAATGAAATTTTGCATACACCATTTAAATAAAATAAAAAATACAATTTCTGAAAATCAGGAAAATTGGGCAATTAAAAATGGGGGTTAACCTGATACCAAAAATTTAAAAACCACTCTAGCAACATGAATATTTGTTTCTTTTTTTACAACTAAACTCTGCATATACCATGTAAATCAAATAAGAAAAATAGTTTCTGAAAATCAATGGAATCAGATTATAAGGAGTGAGGGTTTACCTGAAAATCTAGCGGGGTTTAAAGCGAAATTTAAAAATGCTCTAGTAGCCACATTTTTATTCAAATTTTTAAAGCAAACCCGGTATATGCCATTGAAATAAAATAATAAAAAAAGTTTCTGAAAATTACAGAAATCGGGCAATTAGGAATTGTTTTAGCAGCATCCATGTATGTCTTTTCACAACAAAACTTGGTATATACCATTTAAATCAAACAAGGAAAAAATAGTGAAATCAGATTACTAGGAATAGGGGTTTACCTGAAATCCAAGTTTTAAAAATTAATCTAGCAGCAGCATTTGCTTTTTCGCAAAAAAAATTCTTATATATTATTTGAAAAAAATAAAATTAAAAAAAATATATCAGAAAATTAGGGAAATTGAGCCATTTATATTGTGGGTTTACCTGAAACCCAAAATTTATAAATCACTCAGATTTATAAATATTTATTTCTTCACAACAATATTTGGTGTATACCGTTTCAATAATATAAGAAAAATATTTTCTGAAAATTACGGAAATTAGACAAATAAGAGTAAATGTATATTTGAAAACCGAAATTTAAAAAGAGCATCTGCATTTAATTTTCCGTGTATTGATTTAAAAAAGGACAAATTAATGCAGCAAATTAATTGTATTTATTACATGCATGTGTTTTTAATCAATGTATCATCCTGAAAATAGCAAATGTAAAATAATCTAATATGATTTTGAGAATTATTTTTGTATATAATAGAGCTCTAAAATAACCTTCAGAAAACATTTGCATTATATATATATTTACCACAGTAACACCTTAATTAAATTTCAAAGGCAATGAAAATCGATAAACATTTCTACATTTTATTGATGTGTGTATACATTGAAATTGCTTTTAGATGGTAAAATTTTTTTTTACCACCTCCTTGGTCTGGTGGGTAGTGTTGTTGACTGCTGCCTGAAATGCCCAGTACCTGCTTAAAACTTTTTCTAAGTTGGGGAGTTCTGGAATGGGGTGCACTAAGCCTCATTAGGACAATTGGGAAGCTGCCTGATAGAGAGGTGGCATTCTTCAATCACAAAACCTCATGATAGGCGACCGGAAGGATGCCGGCATGTTGATCACATGCATCCCTGCAATACTGCCCTCTATCTATTAAATCATAAGAGTAAGGTAGAAGTTGCAGAGGTCACCGTGGCAGGCTAAGGTTCACCCTGAGATGTAATGCCAAATACGAAGAACATGTTTTTTTGCTACATATGAACATCATCTTAAATATAGAATGTAACTTGAAACTTTGTTATTTTTCTTTGTTTTAGTGATTGTAAAGATATCAAGGCTGAGCTTATTAATATGCTTATATTTAAAAATGTTCATAAATACTCACAATATAATCAGTTGTCGTATACTTCATGTAATTAATAGAATCCATTCATTTTTGTGGTTTAATCTGAAGAAATAATAATAATAATAATAATAATAATAATAATAATAATAATAATAATTTAATTTGGTTTATCTTTTGTGATACTTATAATGCAAGAATTCTGATTTTGTTCCCCTAATACCACACAGTAATGCCATAACATTTTCATTTCATTCATTAATAAGGACATTATTTTGATTTCATATTTTTTTTAAAGTTGCTCTACAATGTAAGGAATGTGCTTTGTTTACACAGGTCCTGTGTGATGAACTTTTTTTTAGCTTATATAAAAGTAATTTTGAAGTTTGCAACTTTGCTTGTCATTTGCTTTTTGAACTTCATTCATTATACAATGAGAATACTAAAGCAGAAATTACTAGTTTCTTACATTTAAGCTGATTACTCTGTGCTTATGTTCTTAATAGGAGAAATACTATAGAGAGCTTAAATCTTATCATTGATTATGCTTTTGAAAAGTTATTTATCCATGGAATTCATGAAATTCTCATATTTTACTTTCTCTGGAAAATCATTAAACTGCTAATTTTGACTTCGTTTGAACAAATTAATTTGTGTATATCAAAAAGAATATTCAGCATAGGTAATTTTGATAAGAAATCAGCAACCCTAATGTTTATGTTATGATATCTCCATTAATTCTTCCTCACTCATGACAATATTAATACCCTGTCATTAGGCAAATGACCAAAAATATTTTATAATCAAATTTCTCATCTTCCATGCCATTGAATTTCTTATGAAATGCATCTTCATATTTTCTTTAGTTCCTGTATTCTCCATTGCTTTACCTACTACAAACTGCTACAATGCAGTATATGGCTTCTAGGATGTCAGTATACTTCTCATTGGCAATTGCTTGTATCTATGAGACTAACATGATATGCACCCTAGTACAAAACATGAATGTTCAATGGAAATGTATGGAAGTGGCCATAACCCACAATAAAAGACTGGATAGTAAACTTGTATTTTCAAACAGCTGCATTAAGAGAGTAAGGTGCAATTATACTCAGGCACTTGTGCGCACACATTCAGTATTTCTCTCACTCTCTCAATTATTTAAATTACTGGAAGTTTATTTTCTATTCAGCTCTTATAAGATGGTAAATCACTATTCAGCTATAAAAGCTATGACAGAAATGGTTTTTTAAGAATTATGATTTTTCAATAATTATCATTACAAAATAATAGCATGTAAATGAACATTGCAGAAAATGTTGTTTCTAGTTCTGAAATTCAATAAGACTAATGAAAATTACAAGAAATTTAAGTCCAAATTAACAATGCACCAATAGCTGTTCATTATATTGTATTATAAAATGTCACTAACCTGACAATGTCTATAAACTTGAAAGATATATTTATTTTTTCTAATTATCAAATAAATTAATACTCTTTTTATTTTTATAAAAGTGAAGATTATGAAAACAAATTATAAATTTTTCCAAACTCTGTTTATAGCAATTTTATAATCGGCATGTTTTGGCAAACATATCTTGCATTTCTTATAATTATTTTTCTGATGTTTGCACATACTATTGGTTTATCAGTATTCAGCAAACATTAGGAATATGTCTAATGTAACAAATTGCACATGTTTTAGTGAAGTGATCAGTGAACCCATTTCTGCTTGCTGTTCTTATATTTATCAAATGCCATTCCAGTTACCTATGTGGCTTTCATATCATATGATTTACTGTACTCAACAAATGCTATGATGTCCATATCAACAGTTTCTATATTCCCCGGTATTTTTTGTACACTATAGGTATTTAGTTTTAATTTTATATATTCATTTGTAGTTTATTCAATTTTCTTCTACTTAGATGAAATGTACTTAAAAGTATTGCAGGGCCTTTTAATTAGTTCTTTTCTTTACGGTGGAAATTATTGATCACAACTTTTACTGTGTATATCTATAATGTCTTCAGTTCTAAACCCAACTTACAGACACATATGTCTGCATAGAACTTAATCCTAAATTTTGTCATGCATTCAAACTTTTCCAGGATTTCTCTTGATTGCATACTAAGGTCATGTGTTTTAGAAATTCATTTTTCTTTTACTCATACCTTGTGTACTCTCACATTTTACATTCCTTTCAAGTATGCTAGTTATACAAATATTTGTTATTAAGCAGTGTACATGTTCAACAAAAAGCTGTAACTTCTTTACAAACAGTTTGTTGTACTTAATCATTCAGGCAAATACCATTTTTTAAAATATTCAATAGATAACAGATGATTAATACAAAAAGAACCAGATAAATAAAATAAAAGCAACTAGATTTCATGAATTTTACAAAGAAATATTGTGGACGGAGTCTTTTGGTAACTTGCACAATATTTTCTTTTGGACTCTATAGCTTTTAAATAAAAGCATACATCTGTATAGTAAACATACTTTATTAGAATGAGGATGTAACTCATTTGTAGTAATTTAGAACTTTTAAGGAATTTAACATTGCTTTTGAAGATAAAAGTCTTATAGTTTAAAGCACTTTCTTTGGCCTATGTGTACGCATGTAAATTCATGTAGGAAACATCCAATTTTCTCATTTAAGAACTTTCAAAAAATAGACATTTTTAAAAAATTCTATTGGAACTTATACAGTGAAGATTGTTAAATGTAAATTATAGTTATTCTGTCTTCTAACATACTCTTATGCTTCACTTACTTTTAAATATGGTGGAACCGGTTTCGAAGAGACATCCTCTCCATCTTCAACCAACTTGACTACTGGTATGAGAAACTAACATCTATGAGGACCTGTAGTTCCGTCCTGGTAGTGTTTTTTCTTTATAAACTGGAAATTGGTATTACATTCTCCAATAATGTCGAAATTCATAAGATGGTCCATATGTTTATGAATGTAAAAGGAATATACGGTTAAATGAACATCTCAGGAACGTTTAAGTACAAACAGATTGATAGGTCAGCAGTGGCACACCGTTTTTGGAAAGATAATCACAACATAAAAAGAGAAATAAAGTTACTAAAAGAAGCACATGGATGTACAGAATTGGACACATGGGAAAAGATTTACATTCATAAACATAGGGATCGTCTTATGAATTTCGACATTATAGGAGAATGTAATACCAATTTCCAGTTTATAAAGAAAAAACACCACCAGGATGGAGCCATAGGTCCTCATAGATGTTAGTTTCTCATACCAATCGTCAAGTTGGCTGAAGATGGAGAGGATGTCTCTTCGAAACCGGTCCCACCATATTTAAAAGTAAGTGAAGCATAAGAGTATGTTAGATGACAGATTAATTATAATTTACATCAAATTTTCTCTTTTATGGACATTGTTATAATGTTTTCCTTTCACATCAACCTTTTGTATATTAAAACAATATATATTCTGGTTTTTTACTTTAATATGCCACATCCTAAACTATTATCAACATTAGCATTTTACATTCTGTCGCTCTTAGTTATAAATGTAGTCAGCATATTATTTATTAAGATATCATTTTATTTTTGCTGCTCATTTTACATGCTGTAGCTTCTAGTCATAGTAGTCAAGGCAGTACTTCTAAAGATTAAGCTTAATATATTTCAATGTAGATTAGCTTTAGGAACAAACCATATGTGCAATAAATTTGAAAACAACTTTTCTTTATTTTGAAATATGTTTCTAAATTCATGTGTACATCACTCGTGTATCAGTGTTACAATATGAGAAATATAAACTTTGTGAAGTCTGCAGTAGGATATATGGATTAGCACCACATTGTAATGATAAATGCAATGAAATTGGAGTTTGCTAATATTTTATATAGTGAAACATTGGTGTGCCATATGTACTGTTATTTTGAGATGAGAGTTGGTACCACATTATGATGACATTGTTTGATGTGATAATTGATAAGAATGTAAATTCCTTCTCGATATGTTAAGTTAGCCCAACAATAAGAACTAATGTGCAGTATCATATTTCCTTTCCCACTTCACCTTCTGGAACAGCTGTGTCGTCTTCTTGGTTCCCGGTAGATTCTGTTCTTATTTGTTAGCTGGAATTTTTCAAATGTTTTATCTGGGGTGAAAGAGTTGAAGAATGAAACTAATTAATAAAAATTACATCAGTTTCTAAAAAATAAGTGAGGTTTATTGTTGTCCTTGATAAGTACAATTTTTGGAATGAGAGCTTGTTGCAATATTACAATATGAAGAGTGAATCGTGAGACAGATGTGATTGTGTATGTATCTTTCCTCTAACAAAGCTGATAATTAAGACCATGTTTCTAAGCCTGTTGCAAAGTATAACAATATTTAATTTTAGTTTAACTTTACGACTGACGTATTTTCCCTAATGCCTTCCCCCAGTTTGAAGACGTGTTACATTTCCATATTTATACTCACGTTCGAATTCAAATGAGGTAATTATGTGTGTGAACTGAACTTGAACTCGTATCTTCCAATAATCAACGTTAGATTTCGTACTACTGATTATGCAGAATGCTTCCCACAGATACTTTTAACTGTGTGTGTGTAAAATTCATTTATCTGGCATTGATGTTTGGTACATCTGGCCATCTCGCGTTTCGTTCCAGACAGCATTATTGACGTTATTAGGCACTTGCCATTTGTCAATTTTCTTAACTTTATGCTGATTCTATCTCTGGTTCTTGGAGTTGGGTATGTGTCCTAAAATAATTATGACATGTAAATTTGTGCGTATGTACATACAAGTCAACAAACAAATTTTAAGTACACATTGTAGGAACACGTATGATTTACAAACTTTTATGAAAAGCTTATGAATCTAATGTAATTAAAATGAATATTAATTATAGGCTCCTGAGGTTTGAATTGTGATTTTCTGTTCCAAATCAATTTAAAATTTTATTTATTCATTATTTTATTAATTATTGCATAACTTGTAATAAAAAGGCAACTTATCTGATCATTTCTGTTTTTCTATAAATATGATTTTGAAGTAGGAATAAGGTATTTCAATTATAATAAGCTCTTATTTTTATACATATTTATTAAACATTAATACCAGTGTTTTAATGCACATGGATTTGCAGATGTTCCTCAACCACCTGAAGGACCACTTAAACCTGATAATATTACTAAATCCTCATGCACTTTGTACTGGCGTCCACCAAAGGATGATGGCGGCTCTGAGATAACACATTACACAGTTGAAAAGCTTGATACAGAGAATATGCGATGGGTACCAGTTGGTGATGTTACTGGAACCAATATCAGGTAAATGCTGATTGTCCAACTAATTAGCTAACCATAACTTTCTTTAGATCACAGCATGTAAGAAGTTTCAGTTACATGAAACTGCAAATTGAAATGTCATTATCCATTTACCAAGACTAAAAGCAATTAAATTAATTATGGATATAATTAGGTTTAATGGTGGTCAGCTGCAATGGCCAATAGTACCTATTTTATGATGGGTAATTAACAACAGTTAATTATAAATATGTATTCAAAGTTTCATTTTTTCTTTAAAAGGTGTAATTTTTTTGTATTCATTGCAATATAATGCTGGAGAGAAAACTTTTCAGCATATGATATAAGAAACGGTACTATAGAATTAAAGATTAAATTAATCAATCATTATTTTTGGTTACTGACAGTGTTGCTTGCATGATTAATACATGCAAGCAACATGCATGTATTAATCATAATTTAATTATGATGTAGAGCAAGAATTGGTCATGTCACCTGTTACCTATGGAATATATCACTTAGCAGAAAAAACAAGAAATAATTTCCTTGATGTCAATGACTCCATTTCTTGTGTTAAGAAAGTATTTCTGATAGTTCCTACCCTAACTTTTTTTAGGGAATTGGTTCAATATCTAACTCTCCCTCCAGCATCTGTACTAGTATGTTGTGGTATGTGACAGATGGCAGCTTTATGTTATGTTAATCATTATGATGAAAATCAAGAAAATAATAGTCATATACCACTCAAATAAAAATAATTGTTGATAAAGTGAATACTACCTTGATAGCCAAGATCACCTGCCTCATATTCATAATCCTGAATGGGGAGAATTATTTTACTAGATACTTAACTGGAAACATGTGCTTGACAGACAGAGTAACATAGAAATGATAAACAATTTATTTTTCTCTCAAATGTTAAATTAATATGTATATAAAATTTAATAATTATATATTTCATTAAACATCTCTATTATACAAAGATTCTTTTTTTTTTTTTTTTTTTTTTTTTTTTTGAGTAGTGTTTAACGCCCGTTTTTACTACTGAGGCACCACAGGCGGTCCAAAGATTCTAAATCACTTTTCTTTTACATATGTTCGTGTACAATGAATAAGAATTATTTTACGAGATACTTAACAGGAAATATGTATAACCAATGTGCAAAATTTTTTTCACACTAATTCCATTGACTTACACAAAAATTGGACATATGTTTCGGGAGTGATCCCTCCCATCTTCAGCCTGTAGACAAACTGTTGTTAGAAGTGGCGGTTGGGTCTCTTGATTTTCTTGTGGCAGCATCTGTTGGTTCTGTTAGAAACTTGCTGATTTTGTCCACTGGAGGGAAATCGAAATTCATTAAGTTTTCCTTGTTTTTTGTAATGAAAATTTTTTCCCAAGTGAAAAGTTCTATTGCGTTGTGAAATTGTTGCAGCAGTTTTGTCTCTGGTTTAATTTCATGATTTTTATTCCAAAAGTGTGCTGCTATCGCTGATTTATCAATTTGTTTTAGGCGAATATTTCTAAAGTGTTCTTTTTTCCAGATTTCCAAATTTCTCTTTATTTTTCCAATGTATTATTTATCGCACTCTGCACATTTTATTTCATAAATACCTGACTTTTGTTCTCTTGGCATGTTGTCCTTTACTCTGCAACCTAATAGTTCTTTATATTAAAATTGTTCTTTGAATATTTGTTTGAATTTATTGTGGTAAATTATAATATAAAGAACTTATTAGGTTGCAGAGTAAAGGACAACATGCCAACAGAACAAAAGTCAGGTATTTATGAAATAAAATGTGCAGAGTGCGATAAAAAATACATTGGAAATCTGGAAAAAAGAACACTTTAGAAATATTCGCCTAAAATAAATTGATAAATCAGCTATAGCAGCACACTTTTGAAATAAAAATCATGAAATTAAACCAGAGACAAAACTACTGCAACAACTTCACAACGCAATAGAACTTTTCACTTGGGAAAAAATTTTCATTACAAAAAACAAGAAAAACTTAATGAATTTCGATTTCCCTCCAGTGGACAAAATCAGCAAGTTTCTAACAGAACCAACAGATGCCGCCACAAGAAAATCAAGAGACCCAACCGCCACTTCTAACAACAGTTTGTCTACAGGCTGAAGATGGGAGGGATCACTCCCGAAACATATGTCCAATATTTGTGTAAGTGAATGGAGTTAGTGTGAAAAAATGTTTGTACATTGGTTATATATATACCACTCCATTGCCAACAGCTTCGTAAGTACATTTAATTGAGGAAATATGTGCTTGACAAACAGAGTAACACAGAAATGATACAAAATTTGTTTTTCTATCAGAATGTTAAATTAATATGTATATAAAATTGAATAATTACATAATATTTCATTAAGCACCTATATTATGCAAAGATTCTAAATCAGTTTTCTTATACACATATTCATGCTAAAATGCCAGGAAATTGAAAATCATTGAAACAGAGAAGTTTAATATTCACATATTTTATTTTGTTAAACAAATAATGCACACTTTTTGGCAAGACTCCAAGAATACTAGTCTATCATGATATATATATCTATTTCTATTTTTCTGTTTAGGACAAAGGCTGCATTTACTTTATTTTTCAAGTTCCTCACTTTTAACCAATTCTTGCTCTTCATCTTTTTTCTGTGATTCCTTTTTCAGGATGCTGACACTATTATCTTCAAATTTTCAATTTGGTTCTCAAATTAGAAAATTAGAGATTATTGGACTGTTTTCAAGATTATGTGCCATCTGATTTAAAATTCATAACAAATGGGTACCTAAAGATATTTTTACTATTTTAAAAGCATAGGAAAATCATAATGTATCTGTTAACTGTACTGATATTCACTAATATTAAAATTACTGCTAAGAGCATCTGTTTAGAAGAATAACTGGCAAATTTTTGGTCCTGTGTGCCTACATTACACTTGGTGCTATTAAAGAATGTCACAATTTCAGGTTTTAATGAAATTTCATCCACCTTTTTGATTTGGTTTATTTGAGGATGTTCTGTAACCCATCCATTTTTAGAAATGAGTACTAGATAGTAGGAGTACAAGGGTGGATTGATAAGTACGGCTAAAAATATAGTAAATAATTTATTTTTCAAAAACTACATTCTTTTTCTCAACATAATCACCAATCAGCTCAAATTTGGTCTGCAAGATTAAAATTTTTATTATCTCAGAAATAAAAATATTTCAAACTGCGCACAATACTCATTTCAGCACTTATGGCTTCTTCATTCAACAAAAATTTCTTTTCCCTAAGCCAATATTAAGATTAGGAAAGAGAAAAAAGTCACATCTGGTCAAATCTGGAAAATGGGATGTATGGGAAACTATTTTGAAGCTCAGCTCGTGTACTTTTGCCATTCCAACTGCCAATATGTGAGCAGGCACATTGTCCTGGTGGAGGAACATTTTTTGAGCACCAACCTTTGTCGCTTCTGTTTCAATTCACTATGCAAACAATCCAATAATAATGCATAACAATAGACAATCACTATTTTACCCTTTTCTAAATAATAAACTTGATGATAACCTGTGAGATCCTTAAAAAATTTTCATCACTTTTTCCATTGCAAAAACATTTCTTTTTTTCAATGCACTTTCACTTTCACTTTCACTAACCTATTGTTTTGACTGCAGTTTTGTCTCCGGGATGTAGTCGTGGATCCAAGTTTAGTCTACAGTCACAAAGCAGGGCTAGAATTCATTCGGATTAAGATGCAACTTTTCCAACAAACATGATTTTGAAATGAAACCTTCCTCGAGCATTGCACACTCAGCTTTTTTATATGCAAAACTTCATGCAGAATATGTACCCGCTCACACGAGATGCCATGTCTTCTATCATCATATCATGAGTTCTATGAACTATTTCTTCAGAAAGAACCTCAATCAGGCATCCGGAAAGTGCAACATCTGCAGTGCTCGTAGGGTCATGTTTAAAAAAAATTTATCCAGTAATAAATTGTATTGAGTACTGTTACAGAGTCTCCATGATGTTTTTTCATTTCATTTTGTATCTAGGCCACAGTCCTCTTTCTTAAATAAAAATGTTTTATCATTGCACAATACTCCTTTTTATTAATTTCTAAGAAAAATGTTGCGCCAATCGCCAAAGATTGCTGCTAGCAAAGAACTGCACTTTGCATCTATTTATTTGAACAAAACCATTAAAACAATCATGTTTACCATCAGTCATGAGCTTAACAAAATTTCTCACCATTTTGTTGAAATTTACCACTTAGCAATCTACCCTTGTATAGCTCTCTCTCTCTCTCTCTCTCTCTCTCTCTCTGTGGGGGAGAGAGAGAGAGAATAATATAAAATCACTATTAACAAATTAACAGTAATAATAAAAGTAGAAAAGGATAAAACACTTCGATAAAGTCCCACTTGAAATTCCCTATATTTCGAACTGATTGTTGGCTAGCTTCTTGCCATTGAAGAACTCAATGAGTTCAAAATATAGCAATTTCAAGTGTTACTTTATTGAAGCATTTTACCCTTTTCTACTTTTATTATTACTGTTTATTTATATATATATAAATATAATTTTTTTTTCCCCTTCCCCCTTGGGACAGCTTACAGCTGGGTAGCATTTTCTTTGAATCCATAAAGAAGAAAGTCAAATATTTCTCTTCTTAAAAAGATTTACATTTTTCTCCTCTGAAACTGTGAATTTTTTTTTCTTTTCTTTTCTTCCCTCCCCCCCCCCCCCTTTTCCCCCTACTGTGATATAGAGGAATCAATTTTTCTTCTAAATTGCAAGTCAGATTTGCATCCAGTTTGCATTTAGCTTCCAGAGTGAGTTTGTATATATACTTGGTATCTGCTCATTGTCACATATATAAGTGTTCTTCTGACTTAGGCCAATGAAATTTCTTACTTACCAGATGACTGAAGTGATATAGAGGGAACAATATGGCTTCTGAGCTGCGAACTAGGTTCGAATCCAGCTTGAATCGAATTCCTGGTTTCAGATATTTTTATGTTCATGGTTTATGGTCAGGTATGTTTGGCACTTTAGTTCCCAGGCCTCTTTTCCTATTCATTTGATTTGTTGGTAATTCAAGGATGCATTCACATAGTTGTTTATTCATTCTTTTGATCATGTTTTATAGGTAATCCCTGGCTAAATTGTTTTTTAGTAAAAAGAAAGAAAGTTTAGTAAAAAAGTTATTAATTTTTTTAATATCAAGTAAGATTGCATGTTTTGTCGAAAATAAGAAATGTTTTATTAAACCAATTGGGTTTCCTCTGTGCTATGTAGTAATAAGTTATTTGTACAAAAATACAAATTATACAAATACGGGTTATATTTATACAGTAAGCTGTTACATTGAAACATTCTCAGGGATTTTGGAATGACATTTTTTGCATAGTTTTTTATTACACAAGAACTACATACAAATTTTTTACATGTCGAACAACTGACTTTGGTTTTGTTTTTCTTACCTAATCCTATTTGACATGACTTGCATTTAGCTGCCTTAGATATTCGTTCATCTCCTATAATCAGGAATGAGTGATAGCTACAGAAGTTGATAAAAGCTATGTGAAAATGTAAAGCTAAGCAAAATTTCAGGCACGGATACAAGAGCTGATAAATAATGACTCATGCACTATGCTACAATGAGTTTGAAACATGTTTGTTGTGCAATGATGATTATTGTCAATTACAACTATGCAATAAACCACTTAAGAAACGTGGGTAAGGAAGCGGGTAATGGAACGCCTCCGGTAACCGATAGTAAATTTACTATTGTTTTCAAATTTACGCCTGAAATGGGGAAAAAAAAAAATATTAAAATTCACAAAACCACAGAAAAATACTTCTAAAACAGTGAAAATATGAGTGTTTGAAAATGAAAAGCTCTCAACTGACCGCCATTGGGAGTTCTTGTGTTAAATTTTTCATCCAAAGAGCTAGAAGTGCCTTTGTTTCCAAGATATTGCTTTTTTGATGCTTTTTATCACTTTTTCTACATAAAATTAAGAAATTTCCAGGCTTCTAGGTCATGGTCTAGTGGAATGCACAAATACAAAAATTTTTTGCCAAAATCTACATGCAGTATTTTCCAGGGTGCATTCACTTTAAGTTCTTCTGATCTGACTATGAATTAGCAGATGACTAACTCACTAATTTTAGTAACTCATGGATATGGAGAATCAAAAGTGGATATATCCTAAAAATTGCTGTACATAGGTTTTGGCAAAATGTTGAAATTTCTTCAATCCATTAGACATGGTGCGTAAGCCTCTGAAATTTTTCATTTAATTCTCAAACTGCCAAGAATTTATAATATTTCTTTAATCTTCTAGTTTCTCATTTTTTACAATGAAATTTGATCTATTATGTAATTATCAAAAAGCAGAAACCAAATGTCCACTATTTTATATTTGCCTAAACTTCTGACAATTCTTGTCACTCTCAGTATTCCCCAATACCAGTCTAGTTTTATTTGGCTCCTCTAACTACCAAGAAAATCCATTTTCATTTTATAAATAACAGAAACAGATGTTTCATTATTGATTGGTCATGTATATAGGAGTCATCAACAGATGATTTGGAACAGATTCTTCTCCATCAAAGCTAAACCTAGAGGTTGCCTTTATAGGGGAAAAGAAAATTTACAATCTAATTCATCAGAAAATGATTCTTCTAAATCCATTTTTTCTAACTTTTTCCCGTTTTTTCATCAAAATTTGAATCATTCCTTCTTCTTATTGTAATTTTTTCCCCTGATGTAAAGGACATTGTCCCATTGTTTCCCTCTAAATAACATATTAAGTACTTAAATATTCAGGTTTTCAATAGGGTATACAAATTGTTAATTAAATATCCTTTCTACAGCATATAAGAAATTGAATTTTAAATAGGAATGGTTTGAAAGAAAAAAAGAGTAAATTATGATGTATTGCTGTATATAAGTTATTACTCCACCCATAGATTTTAAGCCCATTTATCCTATATTCTTCTGGTTAGCACTATTGAAATTATTATAATTACTAGTTGTGAAACAATTGTTGTTGTTGTTGTTGTTATTATTATTATAATTATTATTATTACAACTGTGCAATCCTGTGTAAATTTAAAGAAAGTCAAAAAGAGAATATAATTCACTGTATCTAATTCTACTCATCGGAAAGAACACTAGAATTCTTGAAAATATGTGTCCATTAAATATGCAACAATATGAGGTTGCTAGAAGTATATGTCTCTCACACACCATGATTTTTTTAAGAAACTCTTATTGTTAAATATATGATTGTGACCATCAACAATGAATGACTACTGTAAGATTGAGAAATAAATTTTATAAACTACTGTGAAATTTCCTGTCAATAGTGCTGACTCTGTTCTCAATTAACAAGTCAGAAAATAATGCATGTCAGTCAGACAAATACATCCTGTTAGTGATTAAAAGTACACCTTCAGAATCTTCCATGTAATGCCTAGAGTTAACGTCACGCTACTGATGATGTATTGATATCATTGAAATGGTGCTGATCTATGAGGAAATTACCTGAATCTGTAGCAGAATATACCTTAAAATAATTAGTAAATATTCTAAAAACGTATTTCTGTATGGCAGAATAAATGCAGTTAGTGCAGTTATTTAGGTGGATCAGTTCATAGGATAATTACCTGGAGACCACAAACAAAGGTTATTATGAAATGTGCATCATTGACATCTTGTGCCATAAATAGAGCTTCCTCATATAATTGAAAACATTTTATGATACAGTCGAACTACACACTCTTATGCTTCACTTACTTGTCATTATTGTAGACCAGTTTCGAGAACAGGTTGTTCTCATCATCAGTTCAAATCTCCGACTGTTGGATAATTCATTGTGTTGTGGGTATTCTGCTCTGGCAGAGGTGTGATGATAGGTCTTCCTCAACCTATAAAAATGTTTTGAGAGAAATTAAAAAAGGTTCCACACTAGAAAACATAGCAATGTAGCTAATTGTGTAAAGCAACAATGGAGAAAAGTGATTTTATTTATGTTAGTGTTGGAACCATATACTGAAATGTATGATATGCTCTTCATTAAAATATTTTATAAAGATAAAAAATTGTAATATAGGGAGTTATCTATCTCCAGTTTGTGCATGAAAATAAACATTCATAAAAAGCAGTAATAGTTTAACATAACTAAAACATGAAGCATATCATCCTAATTTTATGTCTATATTTGTATCGTTACAGACTATTATTAAAATACTATTAAGAGATGAAATAATGGTTTGAAAACCTAAAAAATATACTAAACTCTAATAATTTGAAGCTTAAATTACTTTTGTAAAAATCTAAGCCCTGCTTATAACATTCCTGGTATGTATTAGAAATCGTCTCTTACTGTAGTTGCTGTAAGTGGTGGTTGGAAATAGCTTTATAGTTAAAGCTTTAAAGTAGTGAAAATGGTTTGACAGAAATTCAAAATAGTGATTTTGAATAATTTACACAATAACAAAAATAGTGATCCTGGTACTTCCCTGAGAAATAAATGGCCTTGATGAATACATTAAATTCAGTTTTTCTTGCAGCAGTCTGGATTTATTCCGATTTTTACCCATTCAGTTTTGTTTGTGTTGCTCCATATAATTCTAATCCAAACCCCCCTCCCCTTCCTCCTGTTTCCCGGGAATTCTATTCAGTGACTGCTTTAACAGTGTTACCATGTCTCATCTTCTGCACATGCCCAATCCTTTTCCACTTGTGGTACTTAATCTCCTTCTAAGTTTTAGTTTGATTAATTGATGTCCAAAGGTTTATGTTATGTTTGATGTAGTTCTTGACCACCAGATACCGATAAAGATTCTCAAGCTTCTCTTTATAAAAAAATGTTTTTTTTTACCAACCTTGGGAGTTTACAGGTTAAACGCAAGTAAAGTAAATTTAACATTTGTGTTATAGAGTGTAATCTTTAGCATAAATGTGATTTGTTTAGATTTCCACAAGGAAGTTACAAGAGTCATTCTAAATGTTCTCGACCTGACCAAGAAAACACAAGATTTAAGAGGTTCTTTTTTTTTTCCCCTCCCCTTCTCGGCATAGTTTCATTTTAAATCAATACATTTAGTCCAACATTTTTCCAGCTTTTTAATACCATCTTTAAAATAAGATTTGTCCAACAATGAAAAATAAGCGTCTATCTCAACTTCAACTTCATCATTTGATGAGAATCTTCATCCACCCAGCCAATTTTTTGAGGTTTGGGAACAAAAAGTAATCGCTGGGAGCCAAAATCTACTAAATATGGTGAATGTAGAACAGAAGGTCATACAGTTTTATAGCAACAATCTCAGAAGGGCCATTATTGTGACGAAAGAGAACTTTCTTTTTCGCAAGGTATAGACGTTTAACCTAAATAGCATCCTTCATTTAGTACAGTAGTGAAGCATAATACTCTCTGGTGATGGTTCTACCCTTCTGGAGGTAGTCTATGAGCACCTCATCGTGAGAATTCCTGAAATCACAGCCATGTCTTTTCCTACAAATGGAACCTCTTTTGCTTTCTTTGGTGCACTTTCACCTTTTGCAACACACTATTTGTACTGCCCCTTTGTCTCTGGCATGTAGTGATGAACCCAAGTTTCATCTGCTTTTATGAAACGGAAAACTCACTAGAATTGTGTTTAAACAAGTCTAAACAATCTTGCGAAATATTCATTCGAATGCATTTTTGGTTCATTGTTAACAAACGTGGCACCCATCTTGCAGGAACATTTCTGATACCCAAAACTTTGTTTAAAATTTAGTGAACATGGGCTATCGAGGTGTTTGTAATTTTAGCAAACTTGTGTATTTTCAATCGGCGATCATTGAGTAGTCACAATTTCGCTGGTCATAGAAGTTTTGGAAGTCCTAAGCCTTCATCATCTTCAGTGGATGTACAACCACGCTTAAGTTCAGCAGTCCACTTTTTAACCATTCAAAAGGAAGATGAACAATCCTTTAATGTGAAATCTAATTTCATTTGTATTTCTATTGGGATTAAATCCATCTAAACAAATTTCTTTATCACAGCCCATATTTCAGTTTTATCCATTTTGTAGAAAGTTATAGCTTGTTTGCTTACATGATCGTCTCAAACAGGTGACTACACTTAAGCGTCTGAAACTTTACAGCTCGGCATCTAAAGAATGATACTTAAAAGCTATCATAGTAATTTGACTATCTTCACAACATATCTCAATCAGGACAATAACTTTTAGAACAGTCCTCATAGTTGTGAGAAAGCAAATTTGACTTTTCTAATTCTAATCTTAGTGTAATCTAACCCTTCTTCCTTTGATATGATACTCCCTAATTAAGAAAATTCTTTGAAATCCTTTATTTCACCATCTTCCAACAAATGATTAATATCTGTGTTATTGTATTCAGTCATTGTCTTATATTCCATTTTAGTTGAGGTATAAACTGCCTGCAGCCACTAATTTTTATAATTCCTGCAATTTCCTTTTGCATCATAGAATTTATGAATGATTGTAAAAAGACATCATTTGCATATTCTAGGTTTTCTAGTGCCTCACATAGATCCTATTATGTGCCTGTGTGCCTGTACTGCTTATATTATTTTACTCATTCATTCATATGCATTCACCATATCATTCAGAGCTAACATCAACAAGAATGTTTGAGGTTACTAAAACATAGACTACATGACAATGTCTGTAATTCAGATCCCACTAGGACCAACCTCCATGAGTGAGAATTTTCTAGGTTTACCTCAGCTCTTATCAAGGCAAATGCCAAAAAGGTGTCTTGAACTTGGGCTTGAAATTCCTTTCCCAATCTGTCATTTTATCTTATGTATTATCACTTTTTACCTCCATTGATGCCATAGATTAAAAACTGGAATTAAATACTGTTAAAAAAATCAACATTAAGAAAAGTGGTGACAACAAAATACCTTGGTTTTTCTTACAGAGGAAAATTGTATGGACAGTTTTTTTTTTTTTTTTTTTTTTTTTGAGAGAGAGAGAGAGATATAACAAAAATCGTTATACTGATTCTTAATAAAATTAATGTTTTATGCACTGTAATTTGTGTCAGTTTTTTTTCCATGTTTCTCATATATGTATCAAGTCAAAGGCGTTAGCAAAATAAAAAATATTAGATATAAAGTACTATTACACTAGAGATAATTCCATGATTATTCTCATTGGATTACCGGAATGTGTGCTAAATATTTATGTTCTAAAGCCATTTTGTATTTTCTTTAGTTTTTTTTTCTAGTTCTATTTTAATTTGATTCAATATTAATATCATGTTTATTGAATAACATAGTAAATCCATGGCAGTTATCAAAAAGAACAAATCCTCTGTTTTGCATATATTCATTAATGAAACTTTTCACATTTCCTCAGAGAAAATTGTCTATTTGAATTACATAAATAATGCACAATATATCCAAGATATACTTTTTTTTCAGAGTGGACCATCTTATAGAGGGCCATGATTACAATTTCCGAGTACGAGCTGTGAATAAACAGGGTGAATCTCTACCTCTAACTGGCCAATCACCTATTACAGCTAAAGATCCATTCAATAAACCTGACAAACCAGGAACTCCAGAACCTGTAGGTGAGTGAATATTTTCCAGAAATTTTAGTCTACTTTAGCACAAAAATTTTAACTTTGAAAAATAGAAACAATAGTTTGTAAGATGCAATAATATACACCTTTTTATTTCAGTTTGGAATATGATTTAATTTTTGTGCATAATTCTTGCAGTTCAAAAATTATTATGAGAATGTTTTGATGTACTATAGTATTTTATTGCCATTTAAAAAAATAATCAACTTATTAATTAATATTATAATTTAATAATATTTTAAGTATATATTTGGGTTATTTATTTTCTATGCAGCTCTTATTTGCTGATTAAGCACTTATTGATAATGAAGATAAAATATGGGCTTGCATTCAATGCTCATTTTAATATATTCACGGGGCAACAATTATGTTATGCATATATAGACATATTCAACAATTTTTAGCTTATGTTAAGAGAGTATAGTAAACTTTGCCACAAAATTAAAAGATAAATCATAGCTGAACATGTTAATAACTTTCATAACAAATGCAATAAGTTTAGTAAAATCTTGGAACACTAATAACAATAACAATTCTAATTACTCAGCTCAACATTGGTATAATGGCAGTTAAAATCTTACAGTATTTTAACATAATATTAGAACAATAAAAAGTAAAATGAGGAACTGTTAGAAAGGTTGAAAATGTAAATCCACATGTAAATCTGCATATCTGAACACCAAACTGGATAACAGAACTTTTCTTCTTTATTGTTATGTTACATAGATGTTTTCCAGGAGCAAAAAACTAAAGGAAAAATGTAGAAGCTTGTGAAGTATTCAGTATGTATATCAGACAATACTTTAGATTTATCAATTATGTTTTGAACAAGATATTGAATTGTATATAATTCATTTTGAAGAAACAAATATAATTGCGATAGCACTATATCAATCTTCATCAGCAAATTTTGAAATATTCATAAAATACCATGACATTACTTTACATTCCCTATACAAATTACTGACAGCTAAAATTTACATTTACATACTGTGACATAAGTATAGATTATTTAGTACCAAGGTTAAGAAGAAATCACCTTAGTGATATCTTTGCAACACACTGTAAAGTTTTCCACAAAAATAACTGGAACATTTAAAAGGGCATTAAACAACATATTTATATATACAAATAAGACTTTTTTAAAAAATATAACCTATAGTTAATGAAATATCTGACCATGATGCTCAAGTAATAAGTGTTATGGACACAATCATAAAGCCTAAAAAGATATAAGGTACATTTTAATGTATTGTACTTATATTTAGCAGTACAATCAAGTAACTCAGTTCATTCTCTGGAATGGCAACTAAGCAGTCTTATATTTTACATTATGGAGCCCAAATTAGGATACCTCTTACTTATGGTGTTCGATTTATGCTTTCTATGCTCCTATATAGTAATTTTGTTTCTCTCAATATCTGCATTGCTTCCATAACTCATGCAGTCAATGTAGCAACATTTAAAACACAAATTTAATTTTGGTAACACATATAAAGGAAATACACAAATTAAAATTATAATGATTATAAATATGAATATTTATTATTATTCTACATCCTGGAAATTATGTTAAAAGAGAGTCCATAAATAAATCAAATCCTGGAAATTACAAAGTGTTAAAAGAAGTGACTGTAAATGGAAATCTATAAATACAAAGAAATACTGTATGTATATACCATATTCATGAACACACATAAAACATATCATAAATTGAGGCAAATGAAACCTTATACACCTATTTTTATAAGTACTTCAAAGGAAAAACACTAAAGTGTAATGAATACATGTTACAATGGCACAAGAGCATGCCTATATGTTTTAAGTTGGGATCCAAAATATATATAACATGTGAGGAATCATTTGTTTAAGAAGAACTTAGAAATCAAGAATGTTCAATTTCTAATATAGAAAATGTGATTCAGGATAGAAAGCTCTACATCTGAATATGAACACAAAGTAATGTATTTAAACAAGAAGATATGATGCTCTCCCTTATGGATGCTTAGCTTGATAACAATTGTGCCAGAAGAACATGTTGGTACAGTAGAATGCTAATAGATATAATGAGTTTAACTAAAGATGATACAATGTACATGGAATTCTCTGTAAAACACTAGGATTACATATCTACATTACTTATAAGCATAATTACATGCTTAAAATCATGTAACTCTTGTGCAGAGGTATGAAAATATTGCAGAAAATAATGAGCTGATTTGCCCTTGCACTATAGATCAGACATTGCTATTTAATTGTAAAGTACAAAGATAGGGGTATAAAAATACCATATATCATATTTTTAGTTGTTTGTCTCTACAGAACATTCATTTCAGATATGCAAAGCTAAATCAAAACAACTTCCTTCACATTTCCTCTTACTATCTATTCGGAGTTGTTAATACATCATAAGGCTTTGGCTTCTTTTTTATAATGGTTAACCTTGCCGTTAGTTTATTTTATTGTTCATACTTTTGAATAACTTCCATAAAATTAGTTAGACTATAAAATATAATGATGATCACAAGCCATCACTATAGTATGTTTTTTAGAAATTTAAATGTTCAACATTCTTAGCTCTCTGGCATATCAATTATGTCTGCCTGTTCAAATTTCAAAGAATGACATTAAAATTCTAAAGATCCAGCATGCCACTGACTAATGCAGCTCTCACACAGTAATAGATGGAAGTTGTGGGCATGTCTCTGTGGTGCAATTTGTGTAATACAAGCTTCAAATAAAGGCAGACCATTTTTAACAAGCATGAGTCCTGTATTACATTTATTACTTTTTCAGCTTAGGTATGAACATAATCATATAATTAAAAAAATAAATTACTTTCTCCAATGAACCCACATCTACAATCTTTGAAACCACAGTCTGTTGGCCATACATTCTGATGAATATACCTTTAGACTAAGCTACATAATGCAATAAATCAGTTAACCCTTGTTCAGTGTCTTACTGTCATATAGTTAATCTGAGATATTAGAAATTTTATAGGTCTAAATCTTAATAATGCTGATGATGAGGTATTGAAAATCATTTTCCTTGCCCACAAAGCAAGCTTGAAGACATTGTGAAGTAAATTAAAACTCAATTTTTTTCTAACATTGACTTATCAACACCTAATATAAATTCTTTATCGCTACATTACTTCATTATTTTTCTTCACAAGCCATAGATTTCTTATCTCAAATTGTTTGTTTAAGACTGTTCTACAAATACAATTTCCGCTATTATTCAGATGTAATTTATTATAACTTGGTTTAAAGTATAGCTCATTTCTATTACAATCACATCCATCTCCTTGGTACTCTCTTTTTTTGACCGCCATTATACTTATGTTCACAGTATAGATATATATTTAGTGATATAAGTCACACACATATATACAGACAGATAAATTTATTTAATTATTATATTTATTTATACCTATTATTCGGTACTTTCAGATTGGAACAAAGATCATGTGGACCTAGAATGGACAGCACCAAAGAAGGATGGTGGCTCACCAATTACTGGTTATATTATTGAAAGAAGAACAAGATTTGGGTAAGAAAATACTTTTCCAGGACCTTAAAAAGAACTAACGTTCATAATTCATGGAAAAGAAAGACAATATTTATGTTCTTTTAATGCTGTTATACAGACCATGGGAAAAGGCAGCAGAAGTGAAAGGGAATGTGACAAAGGGTACTGCACCAAATCTCACAGAAGGTGAAGAGTATGAATTTAGAATTATAGCTGTAAACAAAGGAGGAGCTGGTGAGCCTAGTGAACCATCAAAGTCTGTTGTAGCCAAACCAAGATTCCGTAAGTACATAACTAAAATTCTATTGAGTATAATGTACTAAATTAATATGTTAATAATTTATATCTAATTTATTTAATAGCAAATAATTTTCTAATAGTGTACCATGGTATGAAACAATGCTTATTTAATTATTAAAATGTTTATGCTACAATAATCCAAACTAACATTAAATGTTTTGATTATGATTTCATATACTCTCCAAACTTGGTAATAGCAAATAATGAAATGTCTAATAACATTCTGTGCTATTTATGAAATTTATGTTGTTAGTAAAAACTATGCATATTTGTCCAGTTTTGTATTTTATCACTACATTCACATTCAACAAGAATAGAAGACAATTGTGATGAATGTAAAATAAATTGCAAGCTACATTATATTCTTATTAAAAACTGAATTTAGTAGATTAAAATCTTTGCCAAAATGTAGTTTAACCATAATAGTAGGACAGCTATTCTATTTTGTTTCCAAGTTGAAAGATTCATTCATTTACAAGAAGAGGAGAGGAGAGGAGAAAAGGGAAAGGAGAAGAGAGGAGGAAATGGGAAGGAGAGAATAGAATAAGATCACTATAAAATGTCTCACCCTAACAAATGTTTGAAATTGATCACTTTGAACTTTATTCATTTTAGACTACTTACAAAGAGCTACAGTTGACATGCACTTTTCACATACCTCTGAAAAAGTCTAAAGAGCTGTAAAGGAAAGCTTTTATCCAGTTCAGGGATGCTTATTATGACACGTATAAAAGCAGGTGTAGAAGAATTGTCTTAGAAATATTTTCTCTAAAATATATAAGGCCCTATTATTTTTTTAGTTTCCTATCTTCCTTTAGCCATTAAACTAGTTCTGCTTTTAAATAAGATGTTTCCAACAATGAATATCTTTGTCTACATCTTTTGCTTATGAAATTATAGGATAATACATTTTTTGATAGTTTGCAGTCCATAAGGACACTGTATTGTGACAAACACATATTCTCTATTATGTTCTACATTAGAGCAATATGTAAAGAATTTTTCTATTCTTAAAAGTGTTGCCTTTCCCCATTGGCATTATGTGATTTAGTATTTAGGTTTTTTTGTAGTAATTATCCTTTCCCAAACTACAGATTTCTATTTCAAACTGCCTATCTCTGCCTACTCTACCACTTCTCAAAGTTTGCCAAAATACTTTTCTGCAGCTGATATTGTATGGTAACATCATGTTATACTTCGGAAATGAAAGATGTCACTATTTATCTATATACCTACTATATTTTTTATATTTAATTTCAAAAATTGATTCATTAATCATACCATAGCAAAATAACCTAAAGCTAATACTTTAAGAATGTAGAGCAGTGATGACATTGCTATTTTTAAAACACTATATATGCATGATAACAAATCATTTGCATTACTTTTTATTATGCCCATTAATGCCAATTTTACAAGAATCACCCAGAAATTTATGCCCCATATTTTTTTTCTACAATTACTTATTCTATATAATGAGAATTACAAACATAAAAGAATGATGTTTTATTTAAACACACTATTTTTCCATCTAATCTTCGTTCAGTTCTATGGACCTCCTCTAGTGAGACATAAGGGCGTGTGTGCCCTGTCGGTACCAATCCTTGTTCTGGTCACAAAGCCATTTCTTCACTGTGCAAGTCATCTCGTCGTCCTCAAAAAGTCTTCCACGAATGCTATTTTTAGTGGCCCAAGAAAGTGGAAGTCCAAGGGAGTTAGGTCAGGGCTGTAGAGTGGATTGGGTAACGCTGTCCAACTTTGTTTCGTGATGTGTTCAGAAATGCTCAAACTTGTGTGAAACTGAGCATTATCATGTTGAATCAAAACATCTCCTGGGCTGTTCTAGCACTGAAGTCGCTGGAATTGCTTCTTGAGCTTGATTAATGTATTGATATGTACTTCTGAATTATTGGTACTGCCTCTTGGCATCACATCAAGGAGAATCATACCCTCACAGTCCAAATACACAGTGATCATGACCTTACCAGCTGAAAGAGTTGCTTTTAATTTTATTTTTTCTGTGGAGAGCAAGGATGATGCCATTCCATCGATTGTCATTTTGTTTAGGGCTGAAAATGGTGAGCCCAGGTTTCATCATATGTCGCAATCTGGGACAAGAAGGCACTCCCCCTCAGCTTCAAAATGTTGCAACAACTCAAGAGATTTTTTTTCTGTTCCACCATAAGACAGAGCGAACCCATCTTGCACACACTTTTGAGTAATTGAAGGCATGGATAATTTCATCCACACTTCCATTACTGATTGGCAGCTTCAGCGCCAACTGCCAACTTGTAATTCATTGATCATCTTGAATAAGAACATCGGTACACTGCAACAATGTCAGGTGTGACAGCTGTGGATGGTCTCCCTGTCCACAGCAAATCTTGGAGCTCCGCTGAACTTCTTTCTGATGTCCTCACCCCATGTGCCCAGTAACCAACTGTATGTACTTCTGTCAACCGCAAAAGCTTCATAGACTTCATGCAAATATTTGTGAATATTCCCCACAATTTCTTTCTGCACAGTGAGAAATTCAGTGATGACACACTGCTTGAATGTACATCACTTACAGATGCCATTTTGCTAAAGGTATCTATCAGAGGAAACATAAATTTTGTGTGTGCGCTCACGAAACTTCAAATAATTTCATACCTAAAGTTTCGCATTCCCAACAGTTGTCGGCTGAGAAAAAAAATGTGGAGCCTTGCTTTATGGGCAACCCTCGTAATAGCTTCCATAAGTGTAGGTATAATTCCTTTCTAGTTCTTGTGATAAATGTTTAACCTTGTGTTTTTCATTCATTATGCTATATATCTTCAACAAAAATTATATATAATGTTTTAAATCATATTTTTGTTATTTTCCTTCCACAAAAATATAACCTTTCATTCTTGCCCATTTAATAAATTGATGTTTGAAAATGCCATTATTTCAAATAATTAATGTGATTTGTTAAGCTCAATTCTTAAATAAATCTGTGATATAAACTGATAAGAAATTAAACATGATGTAATGCAGCCTCTATCATGTTAACTACTAGATCTTATTTGTATAAGATTAGACCATGAACTTTTTCTAAAGGATGTGTAAGAAGACATTGTCATGAAGTATGCCAATTAAGTAGGGTTCTACTTACACGATGTAATTAAGACATATATTTTGCCTTTAATACTTTTCTTTGATGCTCTCACAGCTTTATGTCAGTTATCATAACAAATTAAAAATGTATTTCAAGCTTAATGTCTTTCTAATTTAAAAGAGATTCTTAGAATCCTAATAATGCACTTTCTCTTGAAAAACTAATAATCCAAATTCAATACCTGAAGCTCAGATTTTAAGCTTATTTTTCTTCAAACCTGCATATCTCCAAAAACTCTATGTACACAGTCATTCTATTGTGTTTTATCTTCACAATTTCATAAATACTTTGCCTGATCTAACCTTCACAGTAAAAAAATCTAAGGAATCATGTAATAATAATAATAATAATAATAATAATAATAATAATAATAATAATAATAATAATAATAATAATAATAATAATAATAATAATAATAATAATAATAATAATAATAATAATAATAATAATGTTCATTTAATGGTATATTAAAACTGTATTTGTCACTAAGTATAGATTTCAAAACTCATGGTTCTATATTCTTAAGGAAACATTCCAAATGTAATCTTGATAAACCTTTAAATAATTTCTTCAGCTTAAATGTGACTTTTATAAAAAGAAGGTAGCACCTGAAGATACCTGCTCCGTTCTCATTTATAGCCTCATACACTACATCTTCTGGATATTTTCCCAATATCTCCCCCAAAATAGTTACAAAATATTTCAATTCCAAACTTATACTACATACTTTTAAATAAAAATGCAATAGGTAAAGTACAGTTTTCTGTTTGTAAGGATTTTCATTGAAAAGCATTAAGCACTGCATTACATATATTTGTTCTTTTACTGCATATTTGTTTGTTTTCAATTTTAAATTGGCATTCAAATTGAGAATACATTTTAAGTTAACTATTAAAATATAAACATAAAATCACAATAAACAGCTATTCAGTTTTTTTTATATACCATTTTATGTATTTCTCATTTGTCTTTTCTGCAGCACAGTAAAAATATAAAAAAATGAAAATTTGGAAGTAAAAATCACTCTTCTAAAAAAAGATGCATTTAAAAAGTGTAACAAGCATCTTTTTATCAATTCATAATTTGGAAACAGCCTCTTTGCATACTCAATGTTTTAGAAGTTTATTTAAATTTCCAAAAATGTATAAAAGTATTACAATCTGCCAAACAGATCAACCCATGCACGTGCGCACACACACATCCAGTTTATATGAATAATATGTAATGGCCATTCTTTCTCTCTCTCTCTCTCTCTCTCTCTCTCTCTCTCTCTCTCTCTCTCTCTCACTCTCATGAACAAGGAACAACACAAAAAATTGAAGATGCATGGCTGAAAGTATGTGCCATTTACTAACAGGTGGTTCCATCAACAGAAGGCTAGAATTAGGCAACCCTCATAGGGAAGAACCAAATACAGGAAACAGGACAATAATAGATGAGTAAAAGTCAATATTCTGCCTTTTTGAAGGCCATTGTCTACCTCACCACTGTTTGATAGAGCAGGGCACATGAACCCAGTGCTTGCCATAGCTCTGTGTAGCATTCTCATGCATTCCTGTCACAGAGAAATGCTATTTTCACATATGCATGTTCATCTTCATGACCTCCATTCCTGACTACTGTCGTTCACCAGCTGAACTTCAGGGCATGCTGAGACAATAAGCTCTGCTCATATACACCATCTGGTGGCTTCATTTGGAAAAAAAATTTCCTAACTTTCAATTGTATATCTTTGATTTTTCATGTTGTCCCTTGTTTGTAAAAAAATAAATATTTGCCATACTTATGACTAACCCCTCATAATTATTTATTTTTTACTTATTTCCATCATTTCATATCAGGATTCAAAAATGCTGAAGGATGTGGAAAAGGCATAATTAAGTTAACTAAGAAAAATAATTTTAGCACAATGTGCAGCAATTTTATATCTGTGCTACTTAATTCATTATGTTTTTCATTAAATCAAATAAATCATCAAGTAAAACTTTATTTGCTGTAATAAAAAGGGAACATATATGTTTATACTGATTTCACCTTTAATGGTATGTTATATCTGAAGCCAAGTATTATTCTATATTTTTATTCAAATATATTTTATTCAATGATTTATTGATTTCAGAGGCTCCATGGTTTGACAAAACTGTGCTTCAGGATATGGTGGTGAAGGCTGGCCAGAAGATTAACTATACAATTCCTATCGAAGCTTCACCACGGCCTGTAGCCAAATGGTCAGTCAATGGGAAAAATGTGGAACCAGGAATTAGGGCAGACATTCAAACATTTAACACACAGACAGTCTTTGAGATATTGTTCTCAGTTCGAAATGATACTGGTCGTTACACTCTTACACTTGAAAATGAACTTGGAACATGCTCAGCTTCAGCTAATGTTACTGTTTTAGGTATGTATCATTATGCTTCTCTGGCTCACCACATTACTAATCACTAATAAATTAATCTTATAGATAGTTTTTAGGTCCTAAGCATTTTAATATGGCATTGTTGTCATTGTCAATTATAGTGAATTTGTATTAAATTTGTATCTAAAAGATACATATGGAATAAATATTATTATTTTACTGGAATATACTACATGGTAATTTGTACAAAGAATTTAATTTCATATTTTGGATACATCTATCCAAAATTATATCCAGCAATGCATGCTGCAGTATCAGTTCAATTTGTGTATGTGCAATATTTTTTGAGCTCCTTGCACTTTAGACTTGAATGCCTTATCTGATAGGCTTTCCTAAATTCTGTAACATTTCTGTTTTAGGTATTCTATTTTATTTTATGTGCAATATAACATAATGAAGTTCTTTCTTAAATTTTATAAATATATATGAAATTTCATGTCACTTTTGTTAGAAGCAAAGTTGTACATCAGCATTATATTAGAAAGATTATTTTATTTTGTGTACTTATTCATTTGTGTCATAATTCTTTACCTTTATTTTTCACCAATGACTAACTTTAAATTGCTGAGCTAAATTCTTAACTGAAGATATAAATCTTTAAAGTACATAAAATATTTAAGTTACTTATCAAGGTTGGGACAGATGAAATAAGCAATTAATAAATTAACACAAAAAGATACATCTGCTGTAATGCCAGATGACTATATCTGTACTCTATGGTAATGGTGCTCTTGGTGAGCATAACAATAGCTACTTGCCTTTCAATTTATTTTAATAAAATAGAACATCAAGCAATTTGGTAAAAAATTATTAAATGTTGTGATTTATATACCAGTACTGATCTATAAGTAAATTTGTGTTCCAAGCATTTTTTGGCACTTCGGATGAAATGAATCAGCATTAGCTGCTGCTTCATTAAGAGATGGATATTATCTTATGATCAATTTTCCTTTTGAATATTTTAGAATATAAGAAATTACTGTATGCAATTTGTCTTTGGGGAATTACAGGAGATTGTTTCTAATGAAACATGAGCCATATTTATGAAATCATATTCTGGTTGATTAGCTATGTAAAAATAAACAAAATCTTAATGTCACTTATATATTCTTATAAATTACTTCCTAAATATATGAATCAGTTGTTCTCTTGCTACTCAATATCATATATTAAATGAAGAGTAAGTTCAGTTTTTAATTTACATAATCTTTAATATGGAACCAAACTTCATCCAATAAACAAAGTGAGGCCTGCTTATAATGCTCACATTATTTAGAACACTCTTTTCAGGAAAATCACATTATAGTTGTTGTAACATAATAATTTTATAGTTTTAGTTTCATTAGCTTATTTCCATGAATTATGTTAAATACCTATCCATTTTTTGTAAGAAATGCCAAAGAACTTCAAGGAAAATTTTAGAATTAAAAGATAATGTGTTATTTCAGTTTTAATTGAATATTTTTTCACCAGAATATTTGAAATCCTAACAATGGGTAACATTAATTAAAATCATCTAAAACTTCACTTTCAATTTCATTAACATATTAAATAATATAATAAAATACCTTGCAGAATGGGGAAGCTCAAATTGAGACATCTTATTCCATGCAGAACAAAATAATGCTCTGAGAGAATTATAAGCATAAAATCAAAAGTGTGAGAAGTGTGTCTTAAAGGGCACAGGCAAATATTTGTGTATGAATAGCCTGGCCATGTTCAAGCTTGCCATTATCTACTGGATTAATCATTATTTTTATTTTAGAATTCTGTATAAACCCCAAAAAATAATGATGATGATTCAATTCAATTCAATTAAATTTATTTTCATCCTCTTAAGTATATTTTAAAAGACATGTCAGTATAACCTATTTACATTACATACAAAGTTTTAAAAAGCTTTTCCATGTTTAAATTCTTCTATACTATAAAATGCATTTTGAGTTAAGTATTTTTTTTATAGATTTCATCATTTCTGCTGTTTGGTTTATGTTCTTTATTTCATTTGGTAGTTTATTGAAAATTCCCCTCCTACATTTTCTATTGAATGATTATGAAATGTCCCCCTCAGTGTCGTTCTGAAGAAGTCTTCATTATTTCTCAAACCATAAGAATGTATATTACAATTCTTTTGATGTCTTTTATGCACAATAGTTTTTGTACTTTCAAATAGTATATATATATATATATATATATATTTATGCATGGAGCAGTTAAAATTTTTAAGTTCCTAAACAAGCTTCTACTATGTAAATTATATCTAATCTGTCGTCTAACACGCTCTTATGCTTCACTAATTTTTAAATATGGTGGGACCAGTTTCGAAGAGACATCCTCTCCATCTTCAACCAACTTGGCAACTGGTACGAGAAACTAACATCTATGAGGACCTGGTTGTGTTTTTTTCTTTATAAACTGGAAATTTGTATTACTTTCTCCTGTAATTTGGAAATTCATAAGATCATACCTATATTTATGAATATAAATCTTCTCCAATGTGTCCAATTCTCTACATCCATGTGCTTCTTTAAGTAACATTATTTCTCTTTTTATGTCATAATTATCTTTCCAAAAATGAAGTGCCACTGCTGACCTATCAATCTGTTTGTACTTAATATTCCTGAGATGTTCCATTAACCGTATTCCTATGTTCCTTTTAGTTTTTCCAAGGTATAAGTTATCACATTCTTTACATGTTTTTTGTACATGCCTGACTTTTTCTCCTGTGGAATGTTATTAAAACTGTTGTCCACTAAAGCATTTTTCAGAGTGTATCTGTTAACAGGTGCCAATTAATGTTAATATCTTTAAAATATTTTTGGAATTTATTCATAGCTACTGGATGGTAGGTGAATTTTTTAAAAAACTCTCTCTCTTTTTCAGTTAATAGTGTTATTAACTGGTATTCTTGATCATTTTTCTTCTTTAGGAATCTATTAAGTTTTTGTTTACTAAATTTTTGTTAAAACAATTTATAATGGCAATCTCCTGTGTCTTCTCAAATTTTTTTGTACTCTTTACTGATTGGTAAATTCACCAGCCTGTGTGTTAAGCTGTCGAAAATTTAGTGCTTCTGAGCTATGGGGTTAAACCCATTTGATTTTATATAGTTATCTGTATTAGTATCCTGTCTATAAATTCCAAATTCTAAATTTCCATGATTCTTATTAATTTTTATATCTAAAACAACAAACATTCCCTTTTTTTTCTGTTTCCACTGTAAAGGACTATATTCCTATCTTGTATATTTGAAAGCTTCAAAGCATCTTTAACAAATTCTTTTTTCACTATACTGTCATCAACGTATCTGTACCAGCATTTAAAATAATGTAGGAAGGCAGACATTATGTCAGTTTCAAATGTACTCATAAATAAATGTGCCAGAAAGGGGGACAAAGGATTTCCCATTGTAATTCCTGTTTTCTGTTTATAGAATTCTCCTGCAAATGTAAAAT
Organism: Metallyticus violacea; assembly: GCA_030762175.1. Taxonomy (NCBI): domain Eukaryota; kingdom Metazoa; phylum Arthropoda; class Insecta; order Mantodea; family Metallyticidae; genus Metallyticus; species Metallyticus violacea. The sequence continues at coordinate 240,361,867 of CM060846.1, forward strand.
ATGACTGGTTTATACAAATGTTAGTATTATTTCCTGTGAGTTTCATTAATTCCTATCTCCTTTAACCAATCATTCAAAAACAACAAAAGCTTGTCAGTTGGAATACTCAGGAACAAAGATACTAGGCCAAAAGATACTAAAATATCAGAGGGTAGAACTTTAAAATCTTTTATTTTTTCTATTAACTGGAACAAGTTTTTTATGCTTCTACTTTGAAACCTTGGTAGACCTGTAAATCTGTCTATATGACATTAGCTAGAAAATATTTAGGGGTATTTATATTATTAATGATGGGTCCCATGCCATTCAGAGTTTTATGGATTTTAGGTAACCCATATATTCTGGCTATATTAGGATTGTTTTGTTTTAAACTATGTTTTTTCTGTCTGGTATTATAGTGCAAGCCTGTATAGCTTCATTCACTGTTTTTGTACATTCTTTCAATGGGTCAAATTTGACATGGGCATATTCTTTTTTGTTTAACAACTCTAACATTCTGTCAGTGTAATCATCTTTGTCCATTTGGTTTTGTTTGGAGTAAAAGTAAGTGAAGCATAAGAGCATGTTAGACAACAGATTAGGTATAATTTACATTAACAAGCTTCACTGTGTGAGTTCCAACAGAATTTTTTGAAAATGTCATATTTTTCGAAAGTTCTTAAATAAATTACTAAGCTTCTACAAGTTTATTTATTATTTATCATTTATCTCATCTATTTTTCTGATGGCCTTTTTCTGCAATTTTAAAACTTTTTCCATTTCTCGTTGTGTAATATCCCCCCCCCCCCATGTAATGCATAACTAATGTGCGAGTATATAAGTACATAATAAACCTGTGTTATGGCTTTGCTATCCTTTGTCTTACTGATTTGTCTCATTACATATATGCCTTTATTTATTTTTTTGGTAATGTGTGCTACATGTGATTTCCAGTTTAAATTTTTGTCAATGCTGATTCCTAGAAAACTTTTACTATTTATTTCACCTATCCTTTCACCTTCTATTGTTAATTTTATGCTATTTAAATTGTGATTCGTTAATTCAAAAGTTATATATGCTGTCTGTTTTACATTTATTACCATATTTAGTTTGGAGTAGTATTCCTGTGTGATTTTTGAATTCGAGTTTGCCCTATTTTTTTACATCTTTAGTTGTCTGACCCCTAATTATGACTCTCATGTCATCAGTGTATCCAATTGCTATGATTCTTTTAGTTCAAATATTTCATTTATGTATATTAAGAATAGGAATGATCCTAATTTTGAGACTTGCAGAACTCCTTGGTGTATAGTTTTGAAATCTAATTTTATTTTTTCTGTCATACCGTTTGCATTCAGATGATTCATTTCTACACATTGTGTTCTGTTTTCTAAATATGTCAATACCCAATTTTTAGCCAGGCTGCAAATTCCACATTTCTCTAACTTGTTAATCAAAGTTTTTTATATTTATACAGTCAAACATTTTGATAGATCTATGAAAATAGCAATCACAGATTCCCGGTCGTTTAGAGCTTTTATTTTAATATTATTTGTCTTTTGTGTAGCTTTTAATTTCATTTATTACGCTTTCCTCTGTCACTTCCAAAACTGCCATACTATTTGATTGGCCTTCTTGATTAATTAAGTTGTTATTTTTGTCTCTTGTTTAAGTTTAATTATTCCACTACATTTACATAATGCGCATTGAACATTCTGCAAATTTTTCTTGTGTCTTTTATTTCGTTATCATTTTTTGGTACCACTAAATTTTTGGTTTTTTTCTTTTTTCTTCCTTATGGATTATATTTACATCACTCCATAATGTTTTTGTTTTATTATCAGCTTCCTGTATTAGTTCTCTATTATATTTCATTTTTGCATTTTGTATTACCTTTCTAAAAATATAGCTATATTTTTTATATACTCCACAGATTGATCATTCATTTTAGGATGTTTTATTGAGTTCAGAAATTGAACTCCTTTCCATCAGATCTTTACGCCCTTTGTTATCCACTGTATTGATATGGCATCTTTAGTATTTTTTATTTTACACATTTTTACAGATATGTAACTAGTCATTTCCTTTTGTAAATTTTGATAAAGCTATTACACTTTCTTTCATTGTTGCTGCTACATAAACCTCTTTCCAGGTTTGACACTGCAGAAAGCTTCTTATTTTTTTTTAATTTTCATAATTTCTTTGCCATTTATTTTCAAATATATTTGGAATTACAACTTTATTTACATTTACTTTTATGACCTGTCCAAAATGGTCCCACATTCCTGTATTTATCATGGTTGATTTCCTCTAAGTTTATCAAAACATTGTCTACACAAGTTCTAGATCGCTTTGTGACTCTAATTGGTTCTTCTACACCTATTTTTAAGTTATGCTTAACTAGTATTCCCATTAACATGTGTTTTGCTGCATCACTTTATAAGTTGATGTTTAAATCTCCTATTAGAACTGTTATTTTGTGTTCTTTTACTAAGTTTAACAACTTTTCTATGTTCTCAAAAAGTATTTTTTTTTATTTCCAGATGGAACTCTGTACATACCAATAAATATTTTCACTACAGTCTTATGAGTAATTTTGAATAATGGGAATTTTCACAGTGAAATATACTGTAACAAAATTATTATTGAAGAAATTTGAGTGATTTCCTGAATAATAATTTGTTATATTTCTCTATAGTCTATTTCTCTGAAATTCAGTCCATTTTCTATATATACTACTACTCCTTCACTAACATGTTCTTGCCTGCAGTAGTACATTTAGGGTGTAACCCTGATAATTGTTTGCTACTATATCTTCCTTTTTCAAACTATGTAAATATCATTATATTTGGTTCTAGTTCCTTTATATTTAACTCTATTAATTTTTGTTACTTATAGACTGAACATTCTGATGAAAGAAACTGAATTCCATTGCAGCTCTACCCCGTAGAAATAAGTTTTTCCCTGCTTTAGCTGACTCAGTTTTGTTTTCTCTCAGATTATGTAAGCTATCACTTTTTGTTACATCAGGTACTTTTTTATTTTCTGCTATATTTTACCACCCTCTGGATTCATTTTTAGTTTTTCTGCTCCATGCATATATTTATTACTTTATTTATCAACTGCCCTAAGAGAAACGAACCATTCCTATTTAAATGGAGTTCATCCTTACCCAAGCAATTTACATCTAGGAATTTATTTGTATCTACATAAACTGCATGCTGTGCATTACATGCCCATTCTATTTCCTCATTTAGGGTCTTTTATATAATTCTGACTTGCATCTCTTCTTCTCTTTATACTGTTTACAACAATTGTTGCACCTGGGTAATGCTTTTCACCCCTTATCGCACTATACACCTCAGCCATAACCTCATTTGGTTCCTTTGATTCTTTGATATCATTTAGACTCCTGTGCAGCACTATTGTTTTCACCTCACTTTTGTTCCTTTTACTGCAAAGGAAATTTCAGAGATATTCTGCCTTCATATCTCTTAGCACATCTACTTTTACATCTGCTCTATATAGCAACACATTTTTATAATCGAATCACCAAACAAAATTGCACTTTTTGTGTTTTTGTTCTTCTCCACTTACTTGCTTCTTTGTACCACTTCTTCCATGTCCTCCAGCATTTTAACTTGGGGTTTATCCACATATACTGATTTATTCCCGGTTCTTCTTTCTTGGGCCCATTTTTCACTGTGTTCTGTTGATTCAGGATTTGCTTCTTCCAAATGCTCCTCAATTCCTGACAATCTGACCAATGAATCCTCAGTTGCTGTTACTTTTGTTGGTTTCTTTTGGACATGGTCTTCTTTATCTCTTTTGGGCTGTCCATCTTTATTTCTTAATATTTCAAATCTGTTGTTTGAAATCACATTCTCGGCTTTATTTCCCACTTGGTGCATGGCTGCTTTAGGGCGTTTTCCCACTTTTATTTTCAACACACTTCGTTTCTGGATTTCCTATTGAATTGCCTTCATTTGCACTGCTTCCACCAGTATTAATATTGGGGTTACAACTTTTTTTTTCCACTTCTAGTGAAATTTTATCGCAGTTTTTGTGTAATGTTGAAGCATGTTATGCGAGATCACACAACTACCGCCATTTTAACATAATAACAAGAATAACAATAATAATAATAACAACAACAAACAAATTTCCATTTGATTTTACTTGTAAATTTGAATTAGCTAATAAAAAGATAGAACAAGCACAAACAATGGCATTGGCAGAAGACTGGTAATTCATTAATTCAACAACCAGATTTACTAACACAATTTTTTGGAACAAAACATTTATTGTGTCATTTTCTTTCAAGTGTATTCAATTAATAAAATATCCTAAATCACTGATTAAATAGTTCTGAAGCTATAATGAACATATAATAAATATACTGGGAAAATTACAAAATCATTATGCAAAATATAAATTCAAAACTGGAGCACTTTGGTCCCAAAATTCAATAAACTGCATTGTAATTACCCACTAAATGATATCAACTGGCTCTTTCATATCAAATTTTAATATCAGTAAGAGCTAAATTATGAAAAATGGAAGTATGTACATTTCTTAACATTTATAATACCCAAACTAATTTAGATATAAATAAATTTGGTTATTATTTATATGAGAAAATGTGTATTCAGTATTGGATATATAGTTCATGTTTCATTTAATTAATTGTTATTTTAAGAATGTAAAGACATTATGTATTGCTACATTAAACTATCTTTCTGCTTTTAGATCGTCCTTCACCTCCAGAAGGGCCACTTAATGTAAGTAATATTACTAAAGAAGGTGCTCGTCTTTCATGGAAAGTTCCACTAGATGATGGTGGAAGTCCAATTTTGCACTATATTGTAGAGAAGATGGATGTTTCTCGTGGCACTTGGTCAGACGCTGGAATGGCTACTGGGATTACTCATGATGTCACTAGATTAATCCATCGAAAAGAATATCTTTTCAGAGTGAAGGCTGTGAACAGCATTGGAGAATCTGATCCTCTAGAGACAGTGAAGAGCATTATAGCAAAGAATGAATTTGGTGAGTTGCAATGCATTCTCCTATGTTGTGCCTACAATACAATGTTTTGATTTTTGAAAATAATATTATTATAAATGTTTTCTATAATTATGTAGAATTGGCGAATATGTGCTGTATAAGTTCAAAGAAAGGCTGCACTTAAAGCTATGTACTAACTATTCTTGGTGTTTAAATAATCTTTTGATGAAATTTCTGTCAAACGACTTGAACTAACAGGGATTGAAGTGAAGTTTTTCCATATACAATTACATAAGACAAATTTCTTGACCAGCTGAACCACAGTGCTGCCTCATCTTTCACTGCTTATATTTATTTCTGAAAAAAGAACAAATAAATTTTGTAAATATCTTGTCTAGCTATAAAATTTAAAGCATGCTTTTAGTAATATCTTTAGCATATTTTTATTTTTATGTACAGATGAGCCAGATGCACCAGGAAAACCAGCCATTATGGACTGGGACAAAGATCATGTTGATCTTGAATGGCCAGTACCAAAGTCAGATGGAGGTTCTCCAATCACTGGATACATTGTGCAAAAGAAGGAAAAAGGAAGCCCATATTGGGTAAATGCTGTACATGTTCCAGCAAACAACAACAGTGTACGTGTTTCAAATGTTTGCATTTATAAATCTTTACTTGACTTATATTGCATTACTGACTAATTTCTTTCTTTGAAATGCAGTGCACTGTGCCTGACTTGACAGAGGGTCAGGAATATGAATTCCGTGTAATAGCAACCAATTCTGCTGGTCAAAGTGAACCTAGTGAGCCTTCTGACACTGTTGTAGCAAAGGCTAGATATTGTAAGTATTTATTTTATGAACTCTTATGCTGTTTGCATGTGGTCTAGGGGTAGTATATGAAGTGTTGTGGATAACTGCATTATTTTACGTCCAGATTATTTGATTTTTCAAGTCTTTGATTTCAAAATTTCATTGATGATGACAGAATTTTCCTACAACTCTGGGAAGTTACACATCATTGTAGATATCACCATTAGCCAGATCACTGTCACGATTATTACCATTAAATGTGTACTTACTGCTGGGAGTTGGAAAGAATGGCTAGTTAGAGGAATGTGTTGATAATGTCCAGCCGTTCACTAATTTTTCTGACAAGATGACTGCTAGTGGTATGGTGAATGCAGCAAAACACATTTATCTAACATCAATGGTAAAACATCTGAAACAACAGGAATGAAATGCAGTAGCAAGACAGTAAATGGCAGTGGAAGCAGTATAAGCAAAGAAATACGTTATTAAATTCCGTGTTAGAGAAATGCCAATATCAACTCTAGAGCAATTTGCAGGATGGGATTTCCTCAACACGTGGAACTGAAGTCATTACATCACTACAAACTATGATGATATCCTAAACAGAGATTTAAAAAATACTTTGGAAGATATCAAAGCCCTAAAGCAAGGAAAAAAACAGCTTGAAACTTCAAATGAGGAAAAGAATAGACATCGGCAGATTGTCACTGTAGAACAGCAACTGGAGTCTAGTGAACAGCACAAATTCAAGAAAATCTACCCCATGATCTATGATGCATCATACCATTATACTAAAAAAAAAAAAAAAAAAGATTTGATGTACTGCAACACATACTGGAGCAGCAACAAGGAATTGCAAGCATGGAAAAAGAGATTTCAAGATACACGTTGAGACGACCTAACTTTCAAGAATCCATCAAAATGTTATAAGCAGCAACGCAGAAGTTCTAGTGAAAGGGGACTCTATTAAGCATGCAAAAGTAAAGAGTGCTATGGTTAAAGTGTATAGAGGCATAAACCCCGTACAATTGTGCAGAAAGCTGAATGGTCAAAGCACTGAAGAACACATGCGGAAGGTAAAAATTGTAGAATTTTATGTGGAAACGAGCAACCTAAAAAATAAAAGAAAGAAAAAATCTGATAAAGTGATGAATGAGATATATAAGGGTGACCAATATATGGTTTCCACAAGCCATTGTAGTGGTAAACAGCATTATCAAAAGATGCTATTCCCAGTGAGCTATTTAAATGCTATGAACAAGAAACTGTACCAACTTATATAGGCAGGGATGGCCTACACCTAAACTTCAAAGGGTCTATCTCCTAGGTAAATCAATTGAAAAAGTAGTTAAATCAATAAGTATGAGCCAGTTAAAATAATTCTCCAGAAAGATGGTGATGAGCAAACTACAAAAAGAACAGAAGTAACATAAAACATGCACAATCCTATAGCTTACTGCAATTCTTGCCACGAGAGACTTACACACAAGGTAAGTGAGGGAGCAAAAATGTTGTCATAGCAAGTTCAGCAGATTTGAAAGTACTATATATTGTTATTGTAACATTTTCGTCCAACCCTTATCAAAAAAGATGTATGAAACCAAAATTATATGATCAAATGAACTCTCTAGCATATCAGTTCACAGATCCCTGATATATTACAAAATACTAACATCCCAAACTATGAACTCAGAGAAAGTTTCTGCAGAACAGTATATAACTCTAAAGGTAGCTATATAAAAAAATCCATTTAAAATACAAATCCCTACAGCAATTACAATCCTTCTCTAAGGTAAGATATAGAAATAGCATCTATTGAATTAGAAACTCCCAAGTTTATAATCATTTGTATATATTTATGCCTAGCTGGCAACATCATTTTAGACTTGAAAATGTGCTCAATAAAATTAAAGTAACTCAAAAAAAATAATAATTGCAGAAATATAAACATTGATTTTAAGAGTAACTTAAAGCCTAAAGAGATCTATCTTATCAATCTGATGTCCTCATACAACATAAAAACACTGTAGGATTACCTACTTGTGACTCAAACAACAGTTCCGTAATTGTTGACCAAATTTTTCTAATGAAGTCCCTAGTATCAAAATCAGAATCTTTTGAAATGAGATTCAGTGATCACAATGCCCAGACATTAATTGGGGCAGAGTTTGTGTCTTTAATATTGCATATATTGTCTGTTAGCACAGGAAATTCTTTTAATTTTTGTTATCCAGCAAGCCTTTATTTTGGAAAGGAATTTAGTGATTCTTTGTGGTAGGAAAGCTATGTTAAAGTAGAGCTTTAATAATTAATGGAAGCTATCAATTTTCATATTTAAGTCACTGGCAGAATGGATTTTCAGCAGGTTTCATTTTTTAATAGATTTTGAAAAAGTTCAATGGTACCATCAACAAAGACATTCTGAAATCATCTTAAATAATAACTATTCACAGAACCAGGCTAATACCACTATGTATCTATACCCAACTGATCACAAAGAGGTCCAAACCATACTAACCTGCATTAAAAAATAAACACTCATCAGGAATAGATAACATCCCAGACTTCTTATTAAAAAATGAACTTCAGTTTTAGTACACCATCTCACAGATATTTGCAATTGTTCACTGGAGCAAGCAGCCTTTCCTCAATCTCTTAAAATAGCAAAAATTAAGCTCTTGTTTAAGAAAGGTGAAAAAAAAACCTTGAACAATTACAGACGAGTCCCTCTACTAGCTCCATTCAGATAAGTAATTGAAAAGATCTTCTATAATACATTATAATCATGTATAGAAAGTAAAAAAACTTATCACTGAGAACCAACATGACTTCAGAAAAAAGAAATCAACAGAAACTGCATTATGTTTACGGAATGTCGGAATCCACACAGTGAAACTTTTGTTAATCTTATTTTGATTTAAAGTAAAACACTAAAAATCATGTCGTCACATTAAAACTCTCTTTAAGTTTCACAAACACACTTATAAAAGTAATTTTGGTGCGTGTTTCGTGAGGTACATTCCTCACATTGTCAGCAACTCAGACATTTTGGTTGACAATGTGAGGAATGTACCTCACGAAACATGTACCAAAATTACTTTTATAAGTGTGTTTGTGAAACTTAAAGAGAGTTTTAATGTGACGACATGATTTTTAGTGTTTTACTTTAAATCAAAATAAGCGAAACTGCATTGTTCCACTGTGTCTATCATACCCAAAATGCACCAGGCAACAAAAAGAATATACCAGGTATATTTATTGAGGTATCTAAAGCATCATGAATTATTCTTCACAAAACTGGAAAACTCAGGAATAAGTGAGGACTAAGGCATGCCCTAAACTGGATCAAATTATACTTAAACCAGAGAGCATAAATAATTGAATTAAAGCATATGAAGCATGGTGAAATAAAATACTGCCATTCAACAAAAGGGAATATTATTGCTGGAGTACCACAGGGGTCAATACTAGGAACAATTCTCTTTCTCTTATTTGTAAATGACCTAATGTTTAAAATATCTCAAATAACAACAATTCAGTATGCTGACAATATAACCAGTTTAGCACAGAGTTCAGCGTAAGAAACTCAAAAAATTCTCCTAGCTAAAATCACATATGAAAAACCAAAATGATTTTATGTGAATAAACTAATAGTTAATACAGAAAAATTCAAAAGTCTCCACGTTCATCCCAACATCTGAAAATTTAGCTTTTGCTTTTGAATTAATTTTTTTTTATTTATTTATTTATGGACGCTTTTCAATTAATGACTGTATTACACCTTCTAGTTTTTCTCAGTTAAGTACATTTATTTGAAGGATTATAACTTTTTTTCTGAACCATTTTATGCATTTTGCATATATAATCTGTACTTTTCGTGCTCATTTTCCACACACAGCTTTGCTGCAATTCTCCCAAAAATCACTTGTCTTGTGTCCTTTACACAGAATGATTTGATATGTCTTTCACTTTTTGGAAGGCCTAAGCCCTTCATCCCTTCCTCATGTTGCTCTCCTTCTTACACACCAGTACATTCACCAGATAGATTTAGGATGAATTTCTTCCTTTTAATTTTTCTGTTTTTTACCTCATTTTAGATTACCTGTGCATTGATTGCTGCCATGTCCATTTTGGGCTGATTTCTCATCAAATAGGAGAAATCTGAGCAGATCCTGAAGTCTATTCCATGACATTGTGTCCTTGATGAATGTAGGTCCTACAAACGTGACCTAAGATCATCTACTGACATACCTTTCGTACAGATTACCCCTCGGGTTTACATGATAGTGATCATCTTCCAGTTCCTCAAGTGAAACATTCCACTGGTGTTTCAGTACGTTCTCAGCATTGGATTCTGTATACTGCTGTATGAGACGAAGCATCACTTCATCAAAGCGTAGACGAAAAGTACTGATGGGAGAGTCATACACTCGTGGAAAGCATATGTAGAGAGACCTCCTTGCTCTTTTAGAACATTTACAGTAGCCCTTCTTCATGATGAAGATTATATGTTGATAACCTCCCACACATTCAGATCTGTCTCTAGCCACCCTTTTCTCTGTGGAGGACTCTGATGAAGTCTGGCCCTGCTGAGATGACTGAGACAATGGTTGTGGAATATTAGTACTCGCATCCTCTTCGGATAAGGAACCCTCACCAACAATTATATCACTATCTCTAGATTTTAGCATAAATTCACAACTCGAGTCTAACAGGTCAATTTCTGATTCAACTTCAGGGGGGGACGTGCAAAATCTCATCATCCGAAAGGCCCCTCTGACTACACTGTCCGTTCAAGGCCACCGTCTTGAACACACAACACTACCTAAATGGGAATGTAACACTTACAGATAAAACCGATAGTATACAACATGCGGAGTCCCAACAATGAGCTGATATTTCTCTCTGCACATTGTTGATTACTGTAACTGTGTTACTGGTCATTTGTCAAAAGTTTTACTGAGCAGTTACACTATAAATTTATAGGGGTCAAATTCACCCCCCTTGCCATTCTAGATTTAGAACATCAAAATTGGAATGAAATATTTTTATTTCCAAACATAACATTATAAAGAGGAAGAAAATTGAATACAATTCATGTTATTTGGTGGAAAAATATGAATATCTGAGGAAACTGTTCAACAGTAAATTTAGTCAGTGGTCATTTTGACACCTTCTGCAGTTCCAGTTCTAGTGTTAAAAAGTTAAATGCCATTTTTTTCAACTTTAAACAACTTGTACAAAATGCAAATACAGTAACTCTTAGAAAAGCATATTTTGCATGTGCACACCCCATACTGAGATATGGTATAAGTGCATGGGGTGCAAACTGTTATTCATAACCCAGAAAAGACTAATACAAATAAAGACTGAGTCACATATAAGCACTTCCTGCAAACCACTGTTTAAAAACTTTAAAATTCTTCTTCTTGGTTATATATAATATGAAACATTAAAGGTATTAAAAAGTTTCCCTCGTATGAAACATTTAAGGCTATTAAAAAGTTTCCCTCAAACAGTTTGAAATCAAATGATGCAATACATAATTATAACAAAGACAGAAAACAGATACACATAACCAGAATCAACACAACAGCTTTTCAAAATGGTGCAGTGCATTTGGGCGTAAAATTAACAAATTGCCAAATTACCTAAAAATAATATTCAAGAAATCAAAATTTGAAACAGTATTGTTGCCTTTTCTGCTTCGTCACTGCTTCTACAGTATAGACAAATACTTGAAATAGGACTAATGGGAATTAGAGTGTGAGATTGAACACATGCACGCATGCACACATGCGCACACACACAGAGAATCATGTATGTATGTATACATTATGTTATAGCTGTATATGGCTTCAGTTCATTTTTGCCATTGACATGTCCTACATCATGTATATATTTGTGTAACCAATGAATTATAGGGTCAATAAAGTATTTATCTATCCATCCATCTATCAATATTCTGCTTTTGTTAATGCAAAGATATGGACTGGCTCATAAATATTTGAATAGATGATGATACACATGCGGTGTGTAAAGTTTTACTTGGCAAATAAAGCCCTCTCCCTCTAGCCATCTCTCCAGCTTCCAGCAGTACATTATCTTATGTGTATTATTGAAAAAATACAGTAATTACAATATATGTAAAATATAACTTTGCAGTGGCTCCAAAGATTAAAACTCCATTGAATGACATACGCATCAAGGCAGGCCAAATCTTTCATGTTGATATTGACTTTGTTGGTGAGCCACCACCAGAAGTAATATGGTCTGTTGCAAGCAAACCTCTAAAGACAGATGAGAGGACTACAATAACATCAATAGGATATCATACAATTGTCCATACTGTAAATACCAAGAGAACAGATAGTGGTCTGTACCATTTGCTCCTCAGAAATAGTTCTGGTATGGATGAAGGCTCATTTCAAGTTACTGTCTTAGGTAAGTTTATTACATCTTATGGTTTATAATATAACATAATTATTTCTCACAATGTCATTAATATGTTTATTTGCATTATAAATAAATTGTGGTCCCATTTTCTCTTCCTTATAGATCGGCCATCCCCACCAGAAGCTCCACTAGAGTATGAAGAAGTTACAGCATCAAGTGTAACTCTATCTTGGAAACCACCAAAAGATAATGGTGGCAGCGAAATTACGTAAGAATTACACACATAAATTTTAAGTATATAATGAATTTCTCCCATTTCAATTTCAGTTTTGAAATATAGTGCTAAAATTTGGGAATGGAACTTCAAAAATTAATTTAAGATTTTTATTTTAAATGTTAGTGCTGGACTTTTCATTTAGAGCTAAGTATTTTTAAGGTATACATTTGCTACTTTCTGCACTTTAAATTTGTCTTTAATTACTCTCATGCTTTAAATATTTCTTAACCTAACTAAAACTGTTTTCTTTACTGAACCAGAAGAGAATATATTTATATACATATGCTTAATATAATATTTTAGTATATTTATTAAATATTAGACTACTATCAAGTTATATACTTCTTGAAGCTTGCACTAGCTCTGTGTGCTTTTTTAACATTTCCACTCTTGATCTACATGTTTTGCTACCTGTTTTTAATTTTTTAAATAGTATATTAATGGGTTAAGTGCATTCTACATTCTAAAATCTGTTCATTTGCTCACATCCATTTTAAATTATTTTATTCAATTGTCAGATTTTAATGCTCTCTTTATTTTTTTAGTTTTTGTTGTACTATTTTATACCCTGCTCAAAAATGATAATTTAGCTTCTATTAGCATTACTAGTTGTCTGCAGTGTTTGAATATTGAGTTTTCCTGACAAAAAAGGGCATTGATATTGCCTAATTATTTCACATTTATGGTTATATTTGCTTTCAAGGTTTTAATACTACTTATGGAGCTGTAATGATTCAAAATAAGAATATAACATATTTAAAAAGAAATATTCTCATTATTATACTAAGAGTCATTCCTCTTATTTTCCAATATTCTATTACTGGGAAAATAAACTTATTTAAGCCGATATTCAAATCTCAAAGTTGTCAAATGTCAAATTAATTTTTATTTATTTTTATTTTTTAATAGAGGCATAATTATTCCTTTGGATTTTATTTCATTGGCTTCATTATGTTGAAATGTATTTTTTTTTGTTCTAAAATTCTGAATAAAGTAGAAAATATTAACTTTTATAATAATAAAATATAACACAATTTTATCTATATACAGTTATTAATATTTTAAGTCTGCTGCTATGATATTATTATTTCATTCTGTTCTGCAATTCTAAAGTTAAATTTAGAAACTATATTCATAGCTATATTTTGTACTCAGCAGCAAAATTTTACTATAGTAGAATATGATATTATCAAATCTGATCATTCAAATAAACATTTCTGTTACTAAATATCATTAGTTCTTTTGAACAAATTCAGCTTTATTTTTTGAAATGCACACCGTATGCAATCTATTTCAACATTCTTAATTTAAGATACATCATCTATGGTGCTTAACTTAGTATATAAGAATTCATTTTATAACATATCCTCAATTTTTACGTTAATTACCACATCTATTATCCTTGCACTATCACAGCTTATTTGAGAGCAGTAGTCTTAAATTATTTTGTATTTTTATCTGTGTATATTTTTATTATTAGAGCATACTGCATAGCATGTACACATTAGTTAAGAGCTATTCTTCCCAATATGGTAGAGCAGTAATATTCTTTTATCATCATTTGTTTAAACAAATTATGATTATAATTTTAAACACATAACTATAAATAATTTGTGAAATTCTTGACATTTTTATGCTTTTTATTTACTTATTTATAATGAGGTAATGGTACTATGTAAAACTTTCCTTCTATTTCTATCTGTAATGATTCCATTGTACACTAAACTATTATGATATTATGTATAAATATCTTCCTATTCTTTTATTTATACTTTTTTCAGTGGGTATGTAATAGAAAAGCGAGATCTATCACATGGTGGTGGTTGGGTACCAGCAGTAAGCTTTGTAAATCCAAAATACAATCATGCTACTGTACCTCGCTTGCTGGAGGGTACTAAATATGAGTTTAGAGTTTGTGCGGAAAATCTGCAAGGACGCTCTGATCCTCTTAATACACAGAAGCCAGTCATTGCCAAAAATCAATTCGGTAAGTATTTTATTTATGTACATCATTTGAAGCATTTTTATTTACTTACCTTAAGGATATTAATAAAATAGCATATATGATGCATTTATTTACTTATTGAATGATTAAGCAGCAAGGGGTATTCAGAAATAATTTTAGCATTCCAGACAATATACAGCACTATAATATTAACATAAGCATATAATCAAATTCTGTAAGTACTTTCATAAAATATGCCTATTTAAAATCTAGTTATATTAATCACTTGCATTATCCACTGAATTTTTCAAATTACAAAGTATGAAGTCTATTAAAATTTAACTCTAGCAGTCTGCATTACCTTTTTAAGAATATGTAATGTACATTTCTGCTATGAAATTTATTTACATAATAATATTTGTATAATTATTTCTCTATGTTTTTGAATGGTGCTTGAATTTAGTTATAGTACTTCATAACTTGTATAGCATTATGTAACATAATGACTGTGCACAAAACCGTAATTAGTTATCTACATGTTTGTTGTATACTTAAAAGAGTGCAGCATATTTGCTGATCTTTGCATAATATATTTACTTAAAAGTAAATAAATTATTAAAAATGGAGATTAGTATTTCATTGTTACATATCCATTGCAGGCTAAAAAGAATGGCAATTGACTTTGATCATTAAACAGATTTGAATAGCTGTATAATGAGCTAGTGTAATCAATACAAGTCAGGCAGATGGGATGTATAATCAAATCATAGTTCTATATTAACTTATATATGTAAACGTTAATCACTATAAAATATTGGCACACCCTAAGTAGTGGGTAATTGGTATAAAAATCCCCAACATAAAAGAAAGAATGAAACAAATTAACATTAAAACACTTACATGACTACATCTTACTATTTTGAAAATTGAAATTTTAAATAAACCAGGTCCTTTTGTGGCATTCTTCTCTTTTAAAGAATATGAAATTATGAGAACCTGTATTTTAAAGAAGTTTGAAATGCATCTGCTAGCTTCATTTATGTCCATCAGCCAAATACCATAGGCCATATTTCCCAATCTGTCCTTACAGGGGGCTAATTATAAGGCACTTTGCTTCATAAGGTTTGGAATTTCTTGTGAAAAATTTTACTACTATATTAAATTTGTTTTTTGATTAGAAAAAAGCTTGTGTCAGTTATATTCCTGTCTCTTCAAAGAATCTCTATCAATAGATATAGTTTAGTTTGCTTGAACTTATTTATTGGTACACAATTGCCTACAGTGTGTGTAAGTTTAACATCACAACACATTTTAAGTGTCCAGGTCAAGAAAAGTGTGTTAACAATAGAACTGAAACAACAAGCGGTGAGTGTTTGAATGAAACTGAAAGTTAACATATTCATATTTAAACAGACCATGGAAATACTGGGGTTGTGCTGAATACAAACCTACACCAAAAAGTAATTATTAAAAGTATTTACTTAAAAAAAAAAAACACACACACAGACCAAATATTTAATGGCTTAAAAATTGAAAAGAAAGTGAATATTTAGATTAAACATTTTTGATTCTTCTATTTGGTGACTGGCACTTAAATTCGAATATAAAAATTTGATTTAAAATTTGTAAATGGTTTGAAAATTCTTTAAATTATATAATACCTCTTGCGAGTTTTGTTTACCTTTGAACCTGAGGTGTTGCATATGTAGTTATTACAATATTGGTCAGCAAGACATGGATGTACTTTGTGAAAGAGATCCCTTGGCAATCTGTAATCCATAACAACAACAACAATAATAATAATAATAATAATAATAATAATAATAAATACAGCTGCTATGATGCTACTTTGAAGGCTAAGGATATTCTGAAAATTACACACATTCAAAAGCTTCTCTTCTTAATTTTTTTATCAACGTGCAAGCAAATGTAACTGGACAAAAAATGTATATTAAAAAATATATAGTGGTTTTACATAAATGGCAAAATGTTTCTCCGTTAGGCTATATTGATTATGGTGACACTGATGTAAGCAATTTAGCAAATACAAATAAAACATATGCTTGAGCTCTATTACGAAAATGGACAAATGGTAATGATAAAATATTCAGAGACATTTTCAATCCTGTTGGCAAAATGATTCTCAAGTATATAAATTCATAAGTTGTAATGTTCAAAACTGATTATTAAGTGTTTTGTTGTCATTTCTAAAAAAAATTTCATGGAGCAAATAGTATAAATTATTATGCAATTTTTTTTATGAGGAAACCACTAAAATTTCACTAAATTTATTCCACTTGGATATATTTTGAAGGCTCTTGCCTTCATCAATAGCTTGGTTCCATTGTCAGCTTCCCATTGTTGCTCTGTAGATTTTACAAATTAAGTGATAGGGTTACTGTGGTTTGGAAGATCAAAATTATGTAAATTTTCTGTGTGTTTGACTATGAATATATTTCCCCATAATGTTAATTCTATTTGTTTTTGAATCTCTTTTAGGACTTTCTGTTCCTTTTGGAATTTGTGGTTATTTTACAGAAATGGTATGCTATTGCTGATTTTATAATTATTTTATATTTCACGGAGAAAATTCCTGCTATTTAAAATTACAGTGTGAACTATTTTTCATTTTTATCAGATAAATCTATTGATGTTTATTTTATAACAGTTTAGTATCTGGTTACTTTACATAGATACAAAACTGTGAAATTGAACTCTGTTCTGAAACGATTCCTGCAGTTTATGCTTTTAGGTAGAATAGGAGAAAATATAACAAAAACAATTTTTCAGTAACAAACAAGGGATAGATTTTACTTTTCTTTGAGATTAGGGTAATGATGGTATTGCATCTATTTCATATAGGTACACAGTGTACATTTTTGAACATTATTCAAATTGTTTCCATGTTCACAGCTTTGCACATAGCAATTGCAGGCTCCTGTGATGAGACTTTCAGAAAGGACTGCTTTGGCACTATAGAAAGTGTGACAATCTTATTAACACATCAAAGTGGCAATCTATTCTGCAGCAAAAATATAAAAACATTGCTCTAGATACCAAAACACCCAAGTTGAAAGAACTTAGCATTACCAGATGGATCAGAAAGCCATGAAACAGCAATGATCATGGTTTAACTATAGCATTTTGTGACTGTTGGATTGAAGAGATTATGCAGTAGGAAAAAAGTTGGGATCATGAGTACAAATTGTGGGGAAGTCAGACATTTCAAAAGGTATTAGGAAAAACATAATCTTTATTAAAGTGCAACCATGCACTTTGATCATTCCTTTTTCTAAGCTTAATAGCCGATATGGGCTTTAGTTTACTGTAGCAACTGCTGTGACCTCTACCTGCATTTAGCAATATAACTAGTAGAGGGTAGTGTTGCTGGAGGGCATGTGATCAGCATGCCAACACCCCTTCTGTGACCATCATGTTGCTTTCTATATCAAAGAATGCCACACTCTATCAAACAGTTCCTAATTATCCTCAGGAGGCTGGGTGGGAATGTTTCAGACCTTTCTAACTTAGAGTTCAAAATTAGGATATCCTGGCAGACTTTCAGCATTGTTTACTACTAGACCAAGGAGGTGGTCATGCAAAATACTGCCATAGTACTGTTATCTGCAAATTCCACAATTTATAATTGTAATGATGATGGATGATAGAAATTATCATGGTGGTACTCTCTATATTAACAAATGAAATTGCACATTGTACCTGAAATGCTTAAAAACTTATATGAGGAACATGTTGCCCAATATCACTTGCTTATGGTTCAGTGTTATAGCTTTTGAGCACATTTAGTGTTTTCCTTTTCAATTGAAACACAAACAAGAGCTGATCTTGATCTTAGGCCATACTGTTCCTCAAATCAGTTTTATGCATTTTAAGCAAGAAAAACTCCTTTCATCTAAAGTCCAAGGGACAGGGATAGTAACAATAAGGCAAAATAGCTAGAAGGATTTGGGAATGATTTGGTTTGTTTCATTCTTAATCAATTTTAATTAAGTCTCCCAGATTGATGCAGCAGAATGTTTATATGTGGTGAGAAGAAAAATTGCCAGTTTTACATGCAGTTGGGCACATTTAAAGAGAGTATCACAAGTTTGTCATCCATAGAGAAAGGCTAATCATAATTTAATAACTAGGCAGTATCATACTTAATTTGAAAAATTTCCATTTCTTGCAACATGAAAATTATGATTAAAAATGGGTTATGATATTGTCCAAATTCTGCTTGTATTTAGATTTTGATGGATTACAAATGTATTCATCCCTCAGCTCAAATCTGTTCATGTAAGGTGTAAATTGTGTAGAATTTCAAAAACTCCACAAACCATTTTTCATTTTGTAAACTTTTAATGTTTATAATTTCTACATTCTGAGACTGTATTGCTACAATGTGCATAATAGATTAATTTAGTCTTCAGGATATTGAAAAGCAAATTGGTTTTCAACAATTCATTCTGGTAAAACTGATAGAGGAAATATAAAATCAGAATTGAGAAGGCTGTTTTTAAACCATAAGATTCTCTTTTTGTTTTTGGATGGCAAACTGAACTATCAGTAGTTTAATTTAGTACTTTAACTTAATTCCATGTAGTTAGTGTAAATAGCAGATATTTTTCTGGCATTTCAATTTCATATGTTTTCACTGCTTATAATAATGTGTTTATGAAAAATACTGCTAGTGTTGCAGTATATTTGGAAGATCAATGGAAAAAAGTAGAATGTGTTGCAAGGGGGGGGGAACTGATTTTTTACTTGAAATGCTTTGCTGAAAAACTAAATTGAAACAATATGCATTACAATGTATGAAAAGAGCAGTTTCACACTCTTGAACTGCAAACTGTTTCAATTTCCTGAAAATATGGAAGAACCATCAAAAGTTTCAGCCACCAGTTTGTTTTTTTACATCATACTTTTAAAACACACCATTCAGCACACTAAATAAAGCAATAACAGCCCTATCTTCAATAAATTAAACCATTCTTGAATTTCATCTTTGAAATCACCAGTCTGACAATATTCAGCACTGGAACTTTTCCAAATGTCTACTTGTTCATCAACAATGCATGGAAAATATTAGACTCTGTGCACCCTTGAATTTTTATGATTCCATATTTATTTATTTGCACTTTCAATTAGTTCATTCTGTATAATTTTGAAAATCCTCAAAAATAATCCATTTCCTTCTAGTGTGTCTTCAAATCATCATTCTTGTTTAGAGAATGTTTAAATATAACCCCAAAATTTCTTGGATTTATGGATTCTTCTGTCATGTTACGGCCACTGAAAGCTAATTCCTGTTTATACAAAAGACTTATGGCATCAAAAAAATGTAATTATTTCCCTATTTGTCTTCACTTCATCGTTATATCTGATTTTTATCAGTTTGCAATGTTCATATGGTACCTGAAATATTGAAGGCCTATTTGGATAGATCCTTATAAGAAATAAAACTAATCAATTATCTTTAGAAAAAGCATTCCAAGCTCTACCTCTTGGAACTTTTAAAGATCATGAAACCATGATAGGACCAAACTTGTGTTTTACAGCAAACATGAGCTCAAATTAATTTACCTTTCGTAAATTTATCACATAACCATTTGTGCCACTAATATCATGAAGTTTGGAATGTGCATGTTTTCAAATCGTCTTTCTGAAGAAGATGTAACACTTGAATTAGATGTCCTTTTTGAGAATTTTGTATCATTCAGTTTCACTTTTTGTAAAGGAAATCTGCAGCGAAATCTAATGACACCCTGAGGGAACATAATTTCCAGTTAAATATAACATTTAATTTCGTGTCAGAATGATTACAGTGAAGCGACTATAATGTTTTTAATTATCTAGTGAGTCGATTTGATAATCTTATGCTCCACTTATTGTTGAATTATGCAAAACTAGTTTCGCAGGCTTTTGCCTGCATCCTCAGTTGCGAGTCGACTCGACTTCGTTGTTGGTTGACTGTAGGACTTGGTGTAGCACTCGTGGACATTTTATGACCTTCTGAATTAATTTGTCCTCTTTTGGGATCTTAAAAGTTCATAACCTTATCCTCATTTTTTTTTGTATAAATTTTTTATAATTTTTTGAGCTGGGAATATGGGAAAAAATTTATATAAAAAATTTGAGGATAAGGTTATGAACTTTGAGATCCCAACAGAAGACAAATTAATCCAGAAGTTCATAAAATGTTCATGAGAGCTACACCAAGTCCTCCAGCCAAACAACAACAAAGCCGACAGTCGACTCGCACTGAGGATACAGGCAAAATCCTGCGAAACTAATTTTTGCATAATTCAACAGTAAGTGGAGCATAAGATTATCAAATCGACTCACTAGATAATTATGAACATAATAATTTCCAGTTATTTTTAATGACATCTTCATTGGAAGGAATTATCAGTACCTTTGTCCATGTTTACTGTTCTGCCTGAGTGCGTACATTGAGAAAACTGGCCTCTTACTTGTGTCCACAGCCAATGCCCCTTCTCTTGCATGTAATGTAATGTGATAGTTACCATGACAACCTAGTATATGCTTGAGGCCCTGCTAAATCTGGCCTTCACCATTTTCCTGGTGGCAAAGAGAGATGCCAGCTCACATTTTCCACATTCTACAAACTATTATAATACTCATCATCATCATCATCATCATCATCATCATCATCATTATTATTATTATTATTATTAAGCCAAGGAGCCTAACTTCCCTTGCCTGCTCTGATTCGCTGCCTTTGGGGGAAGTCAGAGATATCTCCTCTAATGCATTTTTATTCTTAAGTTATAGAGCAACTAGAATTTAGAATTACCATGATGTTAGCTGAAATATTACTCTAATAGGGGAAGCTTTCAGACCACTGTAAGACAATTGTCGTGAAACTTTCTGGAATGGATGAGCATAAGACCAAAATATCTTGTGAAAAGTGCAAAATTTAGCAGTAACTCATAACCTCTATAACATTGTTTCTTTAAGTGGGGCACACATCTGTAATGTTTGCATCCATAAAATGTCTTTCATAATCAGGAAGTCATGAGTGCTGCATGTGTCAAGACCTTCCAAATTTAATTTCGAACTTATTACAAAATGGAAGTGAAGTGTCCTGTGACAATGTTGAGATGCTTTTCTATGAATAGCAAAACTGGTATTGTGATGCACTCCACTGATTATATATAAAATAATGTGAAGAGAAAATTAAGATCATGTCATGCAGCTTGATGGCATTCTCTTCATCATAATTTACATCAGGCAAATAGTTTATACTAGTGAAAGAAATAGACAACAAGAGACGTAGTAATTTTTGGATTTGGGTGATATGATCTTTGTAGCAAACATATGTCCCTGTTGCCAAAGGCTTTAAAGGAACAGCTATTGTTGAACACAAGAGAGAATACCTACTGAGCATAATGTCATTATAGCTCTTAGTAATAGTGCATTAAACACTTTATGGCAACAAACATTATAGTAACAAGTCCCTCTTTCATAAGCCATGTTATAGAGGTTATGGACAATTGCAAAATGCTGTACTTCTCTCCATTTACTTTGGTCTCATTCTTGCCTACTGCATAAATTTTCATGACAATTGTCATCAGAATGTCCAAAAGCTTCCTTGCAAGCTACACAATATCTTTGAGTATAACAAATTTAATCAAGAGATGTAGCATTACAGCTGCTATTTCACATTCAAAAGAAATAATTTAAATTCCATCGTGAATAAAGAAAAATGCAAACAAATAATTCTAAAAATAATTTTAAACAGTAAATAAATATAGATTCAGAGATTTCTTATCAATATTTATAAAAAGTGGATGACAGATGCACAGAGCTAATGTTCCAGTTGAATATGCTAAAGTTTTATTTTAAAATGCTGGTTTCCCTCCCATGAATATGTTGCTTACTCTGCAACCTCTGGCAAGATTCACAAACTATAAAGATATATTCAGGAGTTTTGGGTGTCTTTTAATTAGGTACTTGTTTAAGTGCATCTAAAGAAGACATAGAAAATTTTGTGCAATTGAGTTCTATACAACTGATTTAAATGATGTTGAGATCAACTGTTTGAAGACCAAATTTTAATTGTGGTTAACAGATTTCAGAGTACATATGAAGTGAAAGATAGGTCATTCAAAGGAGGAATAACTTACAAAAAATGCAATAATGCCTTGAACTTTTGTAACAACAGTTTCTTAAATGTACATACTTTTAAAGATTTTTTTTTTCTATTTTTGTGCATTTCTATTAGCATGTCTAAAAGAAAATTGTTATCTTTGATGAAATCAAAGACCTAATTAATAAACTCAAAAGGGAGAAGAAAACAACTGCTCTTATAGATCTAAAATCAACAGAAAATAATTAAACATATATTTAATGAAATTGTACTTGCAAAGCTGTAGAAAATGGATTGGTAATATATCCTGTAAGAATGTATTTAATATCTTCACACTAACTCCACTTATACAGCATTAAGACATGTATTGGGGGCTATTGCTTCATCATCAGCTGTTGACCAATTACTACTAAACTGATGAAGGGAGTGATTATGCCCAAAACATGTCCTAATGTTTTATAAGTGGAGTTAGTGTGAACACATTTAATACATTCTTATAGGAATATGTATATATATTTTTTTGTCCATTCAGGTAAAGTGACAATGCAGAAAAGACCAGGGAAATTTTATTTATTGATGGAATTTTCAATGGTTACATGTTCGAAGTTCTATGTACTCCTATTACACTCTCAAAAATAATAAACATAGGAATACAACTATAAATTCTACTCAATTTTCCTCAAAACCCATAATCATTGTTAGGGTCATGCTACTAATATTAATATTTATGGATATTTATTTATTAATAAATAAATGTATTCCTACAGCGGTATATTCAAAATTATATTACTTGCTATTTGCACTTTTAAGAAAGTTGTGTGTGTAATCTCATTCTGATATGTATATTAGTGTGCTATTAGGGAGGCATAATTTTCTCCCTCCTGGTATACAGAATCACATGCTTTAATAAAAAGGCATTTTAAAAATGTTTAATGGTAACCATATGTGACTGTCCAAATTACAATTTATATTATTTCCTCCCATCATATTATCGTTTTCCTCCTAAGCTTTTAACAGTCGAATATAAATGGTAATTTTATTATTTTTTACTGTTGACTTACTTATCCTAACATTTTTTCTTGTATCATTATGTTTATTCATTTGCATGGTTTAGGCCTTAGATTGTTTGGCACAGATCTGCCTCAAATTATCAGTATAGCTGTCAAAATAGATTATACTATCTTACTTTCATTGCAGAGTTTTATTGACATTATATCATTGTGTCACAATATACTTCATCTTTCTAGAATCTAGTTTGCAGTTTTAAACATGTTTCCTTTTAAATTAAATATAAATGCAGATGTTCCTGGCCGACCTGGGCGTCCTGAATGTGTGGACAGTGATAAGGATCATATCAAAATAAAATGGAATCCTCCTATAAGCAATGGTGGATCACCCATAATTGGATATGATGTAGAGAGAAGAGAGCACATGACTGGTCGCTGGGTAAAACTCAACAAGGATCCTGTAAAGGCAAGTACTGCACAGAGATTTTGAATCTTTGCTAAAAATTCTGTTCCTTTTCCTTGTTAACTACTAAATTAGTTATATGAAGTACCTTATACCTTTATATAGATTTTATTTTAAATATTTTAAAAATCAAATTTTACCAAAAAAAAAAAAAAAAAAGAGCATAAGAGATGTTTGAGGTAATAAACACACAATACAGCATACTTACCTTCTTCAAGTATGAGAAAAAAAAAAAAAAATACTCATTTGTTCTTTGTTGTTGCAAGTTTTATTTTAGCTTTATGTTTTCTTCCACTGCAGCTAAAAGAAGAATTTCCTTCCAGTTATCTCAATAACTATCATTGGGTATTTTATAATTTTATTCATTATGCATAAAATAAAGTTAGCTTCGAAACAATGAAAAAGTATATATAACTAATAAAATGTAATGTGATGATATTAATGGTGATGGTATAGGACATTTATTCCAAAATTTTCAGTTTGAATAATTATATATTTAACATAAATTTAACATAACTTAATAACAAATCAATTTATATATTAAGGGCAAAGCTTAAAACCAATGTTTAGTTTTTATCTCCTTACCCCCAGCCACTCCATTTTGAATTCAAATGGCACAATCATTTTTTGATGCTTAAATTTTAAATAGAGTGCAATTGTTATCACATTTGGTTCCCTTTTGTCATTAATTATGCCTAGACTGTTGTTACTGTTATTTGGTTTTGGACAGAATAATGCAATAAAACTACTGAGCATGCAATATTGTAGTTGTATTCATGCAATAAATTGCTTAAAAATGCTGAATATTCTACATTACAGTAAGGCTAATGATTGGCACTAAAAGCACTATTATGAAAACTATTTTATAGTTTTGTTATCAATATATATATTCAAAATGTGTAATGGTGACAGTTCTCAAAGGCTACATAAGAATTTTGTAAAACTATTTATATAACATATAATATCCCATCATTATTCATACATTGTTTTCTTTAATATTATTGTTTTAATTAGTTCCTGAAGCATTAGCACATATATCTTATTTGGTAAGCTTTTAAGCTTTTTAATTTAGGCAGCCATAAACTGAGGGAAGCTGAAAGAGAATGAATCTTTCTTCATATACTTATTGTAATATTATTCCAAATAAATTGTTTGTTGATTGTACAACTAACTGACTTATTTTTTACACTTTCCAAATTTAAACAACAATAAAATAAAGGCTTGCAGTTCAAAATCAGTATTAATTAAATTTTAGGTATCACCTCCTTATCTCAGTCACCTCACTTTGAATTTTCAAATAACAATTGGGACACTTAAATTTTAAAGTGGATTCTATTTAAACCACATCTTTTGCTTTATGTCATTGCCTGGCAATCCTTATCTCAGTCACCTCACTTTGAATTTTCAAATAGCAATTGGGACACTTAAATTTTAAAGTGGATTCTATTTAAAGCACATCTTTTGCTTTATGTCATTGCCTGGCAATCCTTATCTCAGTCACCTCACTTTGAATTTTCAAATAACAATTGGGACACTTAAATTTTAAAGTGGATTCTATTTAAAGCACATCTTTTGCTTTATTTCATTGCCTGGCAATCCTTATCTCAGTCACCTCACTTTGAATTTTCAAATAACAATTGGGACACTTAAATTTTAAAGTGGATTCTATTTAAAGCACATCTTTTGCTTTATGTCATTGCCTGGCAACATGTACTATTATGTTCTTTGAATTTGGAATAAATATATCAGTTAATTGTGGAATTAAACATTTCAATTTTGGTAATATTATGACAATACAGTATTTTAGCCTATTTTGGGTCTTCTGTCTAATCCATTATATACTGTTTTTTCTTATAGGGTAAGTATATACCAATTTGAAACAATTTATTTCCAAAGCAAGAATATATTACATTCTCAGTAGATTTTGTTACATTATTCTGTCCAAATTCAAAAAACAATAAAATCACTTCAGGTGTTATGATAAATAAACAATATATGTGACAACAATTATATTCTTTTTACAAGTTAAGCATTCAAAAGTGGGGGTGCCATTTTAAATTTCATTGTGGGTAATGCTGAAGGAGGGGGCAAAACACAAATGTTTATCAACATTTATTTTAAACTTCTCTCCCATTATCTGAATTGATGTGAATTGTTTCAATAAAATTTTTGTTAGATAGGTAGTTATTCAGACTGGGATGTTTTGAAATGAAATTTATATTTATATATATTTTCTATAATAGTAAGACTAGTGATTGGCAGTAAAAACACTGTTCTGAAAAACTATTATATAGTTTTGTCATTAATGTGATATGTATAAAAACTTCATAAAAGTATAATGGTGACAGTTCTTTAGGCTACATAATAATTTTGTAAAACTATTTATATAACATTTAATGTTTCACCATTATTCAGAACTTGTTTTCTTTAATATTATTATTTTATTTAGTACCTGAAGCTTTAACACACACATTTTATTTAGTAAGCGTTTTCATTTAGGGAGTGAACAGCTGAGGGAAGCTGAAAGAAAATAAATCTTTCTTTATATACATATTGAAATATTACCCCAAATGAATTGTTTATGATATGATCTATATATATATATATATATATATATATATATATATATATATATATATATATGTACAGTCTATGTATATGCAGTAAATGAATAAATTTTACAATGCTCTATCATGGACACATGGATTTAGTATATTTTGTTAATACATGAATGTCCGAAACAATTATTTTTATTTATTTTTGTTCATTTTTTCCATTTCTTTCTTTTTTTTATTTTTTCTCCATCTTAACATAACAATGTTTCTGATTGTTATTTTAATTATAAAAGCTGGTCAAAATGGCAGCTTCTAATTTTGTTGTGTGTTCTGCACCATTGACTGTTACATCAAATTATGTGAAAGATTTCTGGTTTTTCCTGGATGATTCCAGGTTTAAGTGCAATTCTTGTCACAAGATCTGTTCTGTCTTACTGGAGCTTTATACATCAGGCTTTACATGCACTTCCAGAGAAGGAAATTCATAGGAATCAAGTCAAGGTAATCAGGGAGCTAGGTATTGGGCCTCCATGACCAAACAATTTGTAGCCGAAAGTTTTATTCAATTGCACTTGTAGACATTAGTAATGGACTTCTAAAGGATTACTTCCAGCAATTTGGGAAGGTCTCTTGGAAAAATGTTAAATAAATTTCATCAGTATGCTACAGAGATAAGGTCAGGGTCAATTAAATTATTATTGATAATAATTTTTGCCCACACTTATATGATAATACAGTACTGGTAGCATTCAATATGCATCATGTCAGGTTTTCCTTGAGCCCATAAATGAATGTTTTGGAGAGGAAAAATCCTCTTTGATAAATAAACACTTATCAAAAACAAGATATGGTGTAGAAGTAGGGTAGCAGCATAATTGGTTTGGGCAGCAATTGAAAAAAGTGGACAAAAAGAATGAAGTCACTAGGTTGAATCACGTGACTTTCTGGTGATGATTAAGATGCTCATCAAGCACAAATTATC
Source organism: Metallyticus violacea (assembly GCA_030762175.1). Classification (NCBI taxonomy): domain Eukaryota; kingdom Metazoa; phylum Arthropoda; class Insecta; order Mantodea; family Metallyticidae; genus Metallyticus; species Metallyticus violacea. The sequence continues at coordinate 240,389,409 of CM060846.1, forward strand.
ATACTGATGTGCTTTACATGTAGGTGTGAATAACACTTTCGGTTCTGGTACAGGTTCTTCAAAATGCTGAAGTATCACTTCTTCAAAGCCTAGTGATAGCCCCTGCACAGACTTTCATAGAGCTATTTGTTAGGATCCAAGTTGCCTATCTAATGACAATGTGTTGTGTAATGTTTGCTTTGGATACATTGTTGATATAGCAAGCCTTTATTTAATTCATTTGGGCTTCCCCATACATGAAAAGCATCTTAATGTACTCTACATTTGTGTACATATTTGCTATAATTCATTCCTAGGTAACAATTGCCACCCAAATGAGAAAGAAACTACAAATAACTTTTAAATATGGTAGGGAACTGTTTCACATGACATCTTCTATTCCCACATCCCTAGATTGATAGCCTACTTACATTGTTATTGATATTTCATAGGCCCTAATGCATAAATAAATCATTTCTGGGCTTGGATGTTTGACAAAACATAAAATAAAGCTCTGTATCTACCTCGGACCATTGTGGTTTTTATTTACAGCTTATACATTTATTGTATATACAGAGGGTGCCAAAAATGTATACACATTCCAAGCAAAGAGAAATGTGTTAATATAACAATATATATAATAATATAACAAAACTGATTTCATAAAAACAGAAAATAATGAATACTAATCATCTTAGACATTTACAGTTACTAAAGTTGCTCAAAATTACCATCATCGGCATATACTCTTCTGAGTAAGTTGAACTACTGCTAAGCAACGTTTATGAAAGTGTCCTCAGTGATTGCAGCACATGCCATTTAAATTTTTTCCAGATTGTTTGCACACCAGTACAGTAATGCGAGTTAACAGTTATTTGTGTCTCATTGGACCAAACAGATTTCCCTATGAAGGTCCCATCCTCTTGCACCATGTTCTGAAACCACTTACAGTACTGTATTCTCCAATCAGGGTCATATTCATTTAATGCATGCAAAAGTCTTGGGATGAAAACTTTCAAATTTGCTGTTTTAATAATGCAACAGAACATCATATGATAATCTTGGCTTCATTTGTTCATTGTTGATTTATGATAATCTTGGCTTTATTTATTCATTATTGATTTATCTATAATGTAGCAATGCTATCATAATTATGTGAGTCGCACATGTTTACAGAACACCATACTACACATTACTTTTGTTTTTCAGTCCAACTTTTAAATATATTAAATAGATATCTACTGTGAAAGTGTGTATATATTCTTTGGCACCCTCAGTATATAACAGATATGTAATCCTAAAATTTTACCTCTAATTTAGCTCTTCCATTATCAAAGAGAACATAGAAATTAATTAAATAAATTGTAATTACAAAACTTAGACAATGCAGTGGTAATACATCCTACACTAATGTATTCAATATGTTCATAATGACTTCACTTTCCACAGTCAGTTAACAGCTAATGATTGGGGTGATTGCCTCCAAAACAGGACCTAGAATTATGTAAGTAAGTGGGGTTAGTGTGAATATGTTGAATATATTATGTAGAATGGAAACTGACATATCCTCATGATAAAACTGCATTGGAACACTGGATAACATTAATAAAATGTAAACATGGAGGGCCTAAAACTGATAGCAATGAAAGATTGGCTATTATGCCTACAGTTATCTATTACCTATAACTGGCCATCAATTTGTATGGAAGTTATGTAATAAGCACACATTTAAATTTTTCTTTTTTCCATGTCTAACTTAGTTATTTCATCCTTTTCCTTTTTACTTTTATGTTACATGCTTTTTTGTATGTAAGATACTAAAGTATTGATTCTTGGATTAAATAGTAAGTTAAATTATATTCACTTTCAATTTTTCCATTAATAATGTTCATGCATACAGGATATGGGTCATAATGCACAAATGAAATAAAACTAGTCCCAGTTTTAAAGTTAATTTCTGGCGATAGTTACATTAATTAATTAATTAATTACATGCAGGCAATTTTAATAGTAACATTTTTGGTTGATCAACAATTATAAATATTTGACCTATAGATATAAAATAAATCAGATTTGACAGAAAAAAAATATTTTAAGAAGTAACTAAGCAATTTTGATATATGAAATCTATCAAAAGTTGGTTGAAACCCAGGATGAAGCTGACAGTCAGCCATAAGCTTACATGAACTTAAAATTTGAGCAATGCATAAATAGAGCAAATTTTAATATCAGGTTTGAAGATACACACAATGATTTTTGACATATTGAATACACTGCTTAAATGACACATATTTCTGTTTAATTTTAATCATAAAAATTTTACCTGGTAATAATGTGTAACCGATTTTGATGGAACAGAACTTATTTTAGAAACTAATCAGCTCTGCAATATGAAACAAATCAAAACTGATTGATAAAGGTTGAAAATGACAGTCAGTAAAAGGCTTACTTGAGCGTTACCTTTAGGATGATTGCTTCATATACAATGCAAATGGTCAGCTTTGTTAGGGCAATGATTGATTACCGTAACAAAATAAAACAAAAAGATTAATTTTTCAAATCAAATTGTCTGTTTCTTGAAGCTTGAAGAAATAAGCAGTGCTCCTAAACACATGATTGAACATTATTTATTGCCCCTAACATAGCCCATATAAAGTATTTTCCATAGCGACCTAAGTTATTAATTATTTGTCTGTCAACTTAAGTGGGAAATCAAACATTTCTAGTTTAAAAACTTACAAGCTATATTAGGGAAGAGTAACAGTTCTGAAATTATTTCAAGAAAAGGTGAAAAATGAGTTTCATGCTGCTATTAAATGTATATATAACATAAGTTTATTACCAATATTAATTTCTGAAGATAGAATTACACGGCCCTGCGATAATGCTTCTTCATATCAAATAATGAGGAATAGTTTTCAAGAGTTTAGGATTGCAAAATCATATTGCAAACATACAAAAGCTGTAGTCTGGTCACATTTTGTGTACACACAGAAGAATTTTGATCATATTTGTGCCTTAAATAAAGAATGTTGTCATTTAGGCATTTGGCAGAGATAACAGATTTTTTATATGGTACAATTGGAACCATAATCAATAATAATTTGCAGTTTCATAATAGGTCAGCAAATGGATACCATGATCCAAGAACAAAAACAAAAGAAAATCATCTCTTCAGAAATCAATTTGGCCCTGTTCAATCAAAAATTTATGAATTGCTTTATTATAATTTATAAAATATGAGTTCATCACTTTGAATTTCAGTCTAAACTTTAAAGCAAGGAAAGATGATATTAAGGATCTCGACCATCTTGCAAAATTTAGGATTCCATTCCACAAATAACAAGGCTAAGGCAAATATTTTTTGGCATGCAAAGGGAATGTTAATTATTTATTACCTGGAACATAGTCACATAATCATTGTTCAGTATTACCAAACATTTTGAATGTATTTACCCTCTTTCTGTTTTGTACAAATCTGGTCAGCTTCTTGCAATCAGCTGGAAGCAGCCAGAGGTCTTCCTGACTTATAAAGCAATAAAAAGAGGCACCTTTTTAAGTGAAAATGCGCCTTTTTAAAAGTTGCATATATAAGTTGAAGAATAGCAAATTGATCTACAAAATTTGCAGATGCAAAGTTCATATTATATAGAGATTGTTAATAGCAACATAAACATATAATAGCAGTAAAAGAGCAATACGGTTTGAATTGATATTAAAAATTTAAAAAAAATAAAACTTTTTCATGTTTTGAATTTACTCGCCCTACATTAATATTAAGAACTGTAATGTGCTTAAATATATATAACAATTTTATTTTTTTGTGTGTGCGCGCATGCATGTGAGAGAGAGAGAGAGAGAGAGAAAATAAAAAAAGGAAGTTGTGTAAATTTGTCTGTTATGACAGTAAATTTTAAAAAAAAATTATACATATATGTAAGTAAAAAAAATTAAGCTAGTTAAATGAAATTACTAGTATAAAATGAAGGGAAGACTTATTATCAGATAAAATATGATACCTTATGCTATGCGATAAACACACTTAATAATTTCAGATTCATTAAATATTTGTGCCTCAACATTTAATACTAACACTAATACTTTGTCAAGTACTGCTAATGTAATACAAATAACAGAGACACACATATGAAATAATATCTAGGTCTAACACAACACACAGGAATATTTAACACTAAATTGAAAAATAAATTGAAATAGGATAAGGGAAGGGGAATCAGGAAGTGGGATGTGTTTAGGTCCAGGGAGTTCTCTGAAAGAAACAAAGTTTCAGGTGTATGACATACTTAATTAAAAAATAGAGAAAACCTAATGAATTTCGAGTTTCCTCCTATGGATGAGCTCAGCAACTTCCTACTTCAACAAACAGAGGCCACCGCAGGAACATCAGTTTGTCCAGCCATAGTTTTGAGTAATGGCAGTTCAGTGAGCAACTGAGGTTGGGAGAGATTCTCCCGAAATGCGTCTTACTTTTGTGTAAGTGAATGGAGTTTAGTGTAAAAAATGAATACCTAAGTTTAGGTTATTCACTTGTTTACATTTATTAAAATTAGGTTATTCACTTAACATCGAGGTATGCACAGAGCTGTTTATGATACTCAAATAGTAAAAATTACTGAAAAATTTGTATAGGTTTATACTTCTGAATTATCCTATTTTATTGCAGCACCTTGAGTACTATGATGACCATGTGCAAGATGGACGAAAATATGAATATCGGGTTACAGCCATCAATGCAGCTGGTGCTGGTAAACCTAGTGACACCTCTGCAGTTTTTAGTGCAAAGCCAATGAGAGGTATGTTTAACGATGTTTTTATATATATATATATATATATATATAAAAAATAACTAGATAAGCAGAAAAGGATAAAACATTAAAGAAAAGTCACAGATTTGTAATTGCAAAACATTGTTAATAGTGTTACATTATTTTTCATTTATATTATATATATTAGATGCAGTATATGTGTATCTTTTCCTCATACATTTATTTCATTACTAAAATGTTATACTGTGATAAATAACATAAACAATCCATCATATAATATCATATTCTATAATGTTCAGCTTACCCATGGTAAAAATAATAATAGTCTTTTGAAATTCTATTAAGAATACATTTTCATTTAATTAAATGCTGCAGCAAATATTTTTAAACAGGCTTGGAGTTCTTCATAGTAAGTTACATATAGATACATAAGTTTTAACATAATACATTGCCACTTTTATTATACATATAATTTTTATTAATAATCAGAACTAAAGCAGTAATCGGAACCAAAGTAGCCATTCTAATGTAAGATTGCTATGTACAGTGAAATCCCTATTTTATAATTCTGTAGGTAGGACACTAAAAAGCATAAAAAAACAAGAAATGATAATAGGGTAGCACATAGACAAAATGGAAAAGAATTAACAATTACTTCCTATGATTGAGTTTTTAATAATCAAATTCTTTCCAGTCACAGACTTAGCCTTGCTGCTTGGTTTCTTCTTTATGTGCAGGCCTGGTTACCTATTAGTAAAAATTCTATCGAAGTTGTTTGATTTGTTTGTTTCTCACTCCTCAGTCTGCACAGTTCATTTTACATTTCTCAGCACATAGCAAACATTTCAAAGTAATATTATAGTTTTGAAAGTGTGCCCTTGTTTTTTTGCTTACATTTTAGAGCATATAAGAAATAAATATTTTTATATGTACCTCACAACACACAGTTGTTGTTGTTGTTGTTGTTGTTGTTGTTGTTGTTATTATTATTATTATTATTATTATTATTATTATTATTATTATTATTATTATTATTATTATTATATTCTATAACTGAAGCAAGACTGTCATCCAGCACCTTGTCAACATTTAGCACTTCACAAATGTCGACACTTTCATCAAAAGAACATAGTCTTGAAAATCTGTTTCATTAGGCTATATAGATTCCTGGTTGCACTTATCCTGATCAGTAGTGTGAACAATCATCACTGTATCCATGTTGAAAGCAAATCTACATATCCTTAAGCAATTCAGGATGGGTATTGAAGTAATATTTTGCCAGGTCTGTGCAATGCAGTGCACTGCGGAAAGGGTGTTCAAACTCAGCTCTGATTCATCTTGTAGCAGTTCACCATCTATCAAAGCAAAGGCAGCCTTCTGTAGTGACCCTTGAGAATATTTTCTCACACCCAGAATCAAAGTCAGTAATTTGCTGGTACCATTTGGAGGGGAAATATTACTTGAACAATTTTAGAATAGTTGTGTCTTTTGGATGTGCAGCACATTGGTATATAAGTAGAAGGAATTTGTTGTTCTTAGCAGCCATTTGATGATCCAGCTGAAGCAGATAATCCTCATATATTGCCATCATAACCCAGAAGTTTGTGTTTGCCTTGAATTTATTGACAGTGTTTTAATTGCCTTAAAGTTGCATGGTCTGTTATATTTACCTTGTATAACCCAAAAAGTTAATTTGTTAGAGCCATCTGCATTGCAAGTAAGCAACACAATCACACACTGCTTGGATTTTGTACCACTATGACATGACCAGCATTTTTAGATGAGGGTTTTGATTGGAAGCAGGTTAAATGTGAGGCCAGCTTTATTTGCATTGTAAACGTTCCTTAGGTTATAACTTTTAACCAGCTTCTGCTTCTGAAGTTCTCCCCTCCATTCTGCTATAGTTTGGGGGTCCACACATAAGGTTTTCCCTGAAAGAGCTTTATATTTTGACATTTTTTAAAGTGATCAATATTACCATTTGATGTCCTGAAATTACCAATCTCAAGTCTAGCAATGATGCATAGCACTTCTCTTTTAAATGGGTGCCATTGCTTGAACCACATTGAAAGAGCACACTCTAATTAATCCAGCAGAGATATTTTTACTGGTTTCCTCTTCTTAAAAATTATCTGTAATACACAAAACTCTCTTCAATGTTATTACAAATTTTCACTATGGTATTTAGCATTGTCATGGATAAATTAAGTTTTGCTGCTAAATCAACACATGAACCCATCATTGACTTGAGCAAGAATTACCATTTTCTCCATGATGGAAAACACTTTCTGCTTTTTAGCTAGACTTAGATTTACAACCATGAAAACTGGATTAAAGAATGAAATATATAAACCGAATCTCTTTGATGCAAATGCTACAGCTTACAATACAACTCATTGAGAGGTCCACCGCCATGGGTGGCCGAGGTCGTTAAGGTGTGAACTCTGAGCGGGAGGTGTGGGGTTCGAATCCCACCAGGACCGTCCTCCCTGACTGGGGTTTTTTCCAGGTTTTCCTCAGTTCTCATAACTGCCAAATTGCCAGGGAGGTACCCTAAACTTAGGCCTAGAATGCCTCCTTCCTTAAAAATATCCTTTCCTAATATATCATTTCATCTCGTGTATCACCAGTGTCCACCGCCTGTGGTGGCTCAGTAGTAAAAATGGGGAATATCACTAATGTGGAAGTAGAAGCTGCAATCATATATGCCTTGTGTTGCTGCATCCAGCTTAAAATTGAGGTGCAATGTACCCAGTGCAGGACACAAAATCTCCCCATCCCTCTGATGTTGAGGAAAACATAAAATTAGAAAAAGGTATTGAGATTTTAAAATTATGACATAAAATGTAGGAAAAAGTAAAATCAAAGGTTTAAAATTGAAGCTTCATTGTATTTAGTGAGTTGATGTCAGTATGTGTTTATACCATTAACATTTTAATAAAATCACCATTACAGTCACCCCCACAGGTAGCTGAGGTCGATAAGGCATGGACTCATGAGCGGGAGGTCTTGGGTTCAAATCCCACCAGTACCATCCTCTCTGACTGAAGTTTTTTCCAGGTTTTCCTCAGTCCTCATAAATGGGAAATGCCAGGGAGGTACCCTAAGCTTAGGCCTGGAACATTTCTTTCCTAAAACATCCTTTTTCAATGTACCATTTCATTTCATATATCATAAGTGTCCACCGCTGTGGTGCCTCAGTAGTAAAAACTGGCATTAAACAAAATTCAAAAAGAAATTTTAAAGTTTTCAGATTTAAAATAAGATATTCAGCATTACTTCTAATAATGGAATAAAAAGTGTAACATAATGATATGTACAATTCCATTCTTTAGAAAGAAGAAGTAAGATAAATCTCAACTTAGAAAGAGTTTTTGTTCACCTCTTCTGTTTCCTTAACAATCACTTAATTAAGCTACATTTTCTGGCATGTATCTTAAAAGGCATGTTTTATTAAGTTGGATAATTCTGGATTCTCTGGAAAATAGCTTTTCCCAAAATTATTTGCATTTCTGATTCAATAACTTTATTGTGCTATTTAAAATAACGAGTCACTCGTGTGACTGCCACTAAATTCTTCATTCATACATGCTGCAAGGCGATCATGTTTGCACCATAAATGACTTGCAGTTTATGATTAATTTGAACTGTAGCTGCCTCTTTTGTTGATAAAACCAAATGACTGATTATACTTCTTGTGTCCACTCACAAAATATAGCAGCCATTTTGAAAGTATATCATTCGGGATTCACATGGAACTGAAACTAGGAATTACTGCCATCCAGCAGTTAAAGTCTGAGTTCATCTCATTTAAGAATTTGAATGAATGAATGAATTTATATGAACAAAAATTACAGTTAAATTTACACCTCAACTTTTACAAGTTGTACCACAGATTTTGGAGTGCTTCCCCCTTTTAGGATCTTGTACAATTAACACCCAAGTTGTATATTTAATAGATCCTATTTAATAGACTACCCCTTTCAATATTCACTCATAAATATCCTCTTCTGCGATTAATCGCTTTCTCCTACCACTTCTCTCTTACCTTCCCTATACAGTTACCCAATTTTCTCGAAAACTTCCTACTGCCATTTCCATTACTGTCATTAATTTATCCCATTTTCTCAACCAAACTTCTCTGCATTTTTTGTTTCTGAGCATTCAATTATACACTCTAAATCCTTATTTATTCTGCAAATTATGGACACTTTCCTTCTCCCTTTTAATCCAATTAACTCTTATTTTCCTGCTCTACCCTGAGCAAATCTCTCCTTTCTTTTCTGTTATTTTCTAATTCTTCCATACGAAGTGCTCTAATTTCACTTTTCCTCTTGTAATCCTCTTGTCTGTCCCTGATTTTTTGGCACCATTTATATCAAAAATACTCCCCATGGGCGATGTCACCACACTCCATTCTCCTGTGTCTTTCCAAACACTCAGGCCAACCTGTGCCCCACTCCCTCCAGGCAGCTTGCTATCCAGCTGGAGCCCGTCTTCTCCTGCTCCCCACCGAATCATGTTCCTCTCTTAGCTGTTTCGTTGGAACTGCTCTGCTTGCTGGTGACGTCATCTTCCATGTTGACATGTTTGCTGCTATGTGCTCTTTCCTTTGGTTGTTACTCTTTCTTCTCTCCTCCTCTCTTCTCCTCTGGCCGTAGTTCCTTGACCCTGTTGCTGCATCATCGGAATTCCGTCAATCCATAGTTGCATTCCATGCATAAAGGCACTTCTTCCTTCATTTCTGTTTTCTATTTTCTATCTCTTTTAATAATTCTGCTGTTACTTCTCATTCTTTTTCCCCATAATTATTCTCAATAAATATTATTGCACCTTTTAGCTTCCTGGTATTGCCTAATATTTTTCCATTTATGATTCCTTGTGGCCACTTTGACTAATAATTGGTCCTGGTCTCCGACCTCTTTGTCCATTGATGCCATTTTTCCTTCAACAATTTCTCCAACTTTTCCCTCTTTTTTCTTCAACATCAAAAATCACTACTTTCAGCTTCCTGCTCGCATCCGCCAATTTCTCCAATTTGACTATTCTACTCCTACATTCCACTAACTCTCCTCCTAATTCTTCTTCGATCTGTTTGATATCTTCCATGTTCTTCTCCATTTTCTCTTCTATTTTTGCTTCCCTGCTTTTGATTTCTTTTGTAACTTCCAGTATTGACTTAAACACATCCTTCACTTTCTCCATTACTGGTGTTGGGTTTTGTTCTACTCCTCCAATTACTAATAGAACAGCCAGCACTAGCACCTTCCAGAAGCTTATCGCCTGTAGGCCCTTTAATTTATTTGTGGTTTTGAATTTGTGACTGTTGAACCGCACAATACTTGCACGACGCCCATCTTTCCCACACTCACGAGCATTCAATCTACACGTCAGACCTCTTTGCCCTCACGCAAGTAAGTGTAAGAATTAATTTAACATCTGGCATACAAGATTAGATAATAATTAGGGAACTTTACTGACTTCCCCCACATTTTACCTACACTTTACCATGACAGAACTGGTTTCTTTCCTTCCCTTTCCTTTCAAATGGTATAAAATTTGAAACAGGTCTTACCTTTTCTTGTATTATTGCATGTGAAAAGGTAATACTTTTCAACCCCAGGGTGGCATTAGTTTTCCTTCCATTTCTTTTTCAAACATAAGGCACTTCAAAATTAATGTGCACCAATAGTAGTAACATGCTAATGATTAAACCACTTGATCTGGTTATCAATTAATGGAAAGTCACCAAATAAAGTAATGAAAGTTAGCAAATCCCTCAATTTTGAGCATAAAAAACAATGAATTTGTCTGTATATGATATTTAAAGTAGCTAACTCCTTAAACCAGCAATAGAACTATTTCTGTTGTGTTTAGGGTTTGCTAGCATCAGCAATAATATAGCAAATTAACAGCTGCCATTACCAAACCCCATTAGAAGAGGAGGAAATGTTGCAAAAATTGAGGCACCTGGTTTGCCCCCATTTGTAGTTTTTTGCAGGCAAATAGCAAGAAAAAGATTATGGTTAATATACAAGGAATTTTTAAATCATTAAACATAAATACCCCACCTTATTTGAAAGTAACATGAATAAATTATGATGGTATTAGAAGAAATGCAAATCACATTATTCCTCTAACAAAAAGAATATTTTATGTCAAGATTGGCAGTTCAAAATGATTTTTGTTTCATTTATGTAAATAATTGTAGCATTCATACAGTCTACACCATGTAATTTAAAAACTTCTGCATACACATGAGAAAGGAATTTCCCTGCTGCCTATGCTGATAAATGAATGAATTAGTCAATCGAACATTGTACCACATCTTCAATCAGTAATGTAAGCAAGCTTATTTGGCTTATTTATAAATGTTCCTTAACATTTCAGGTCATCAGTATCCCATAAAATTTAGGGCATGAAAAAGCCAATAAATTTTGCTGAAAATACTGTTCTTTCAGGCTTGAGGTTCTTTTACATGCTGAAAATCTATGACATGGGACCCTTCCCTTCCAAAAAGAAGCCTACTTAAGCGGAAGCAAGCAGTTATAGAGTATATATTTATATAAAAAATCTCTCTAGTGTAGAAAATGAAGTCTTATATGGCAGAACTAGTAATTTTATCTTTGACGCTGACTGTAAATGTATAATGATTTTATTTTATATATATTGTTAAGAGAATCACTGTTCTTTTTCTTATTTTTTGTGAGTAGCATTAATAAGGTCCATATCTTAAATATTTTATGTCCCAAGTTCAACTTAGAAATATCCATTTGTAATGTGTCTAATGCCTATGTAGCATATGCCCAAACATCTTCTCGATTAAATATTAAAATAAATGTGTTTTACTTTTTCTGCTATATGTACTGCATATCCTCAAATGCTGTAATACTTTACCATCCAGGAATACACTTTCTCCTGTTTTAAGCATAAATGATGCTTCCATAATATTCTCATTCTGAAGATTGGGCAGTTAAATGCATATATATTTCTGCTCAGAATTTTATTTATTAAATAAATAAATTTTTCTTAATTTTTTATCACAAATTATTATATGCAGCTGATGTGAGCCATTGATATGGTTTTCAACTAATTCTTCATGTTTCCATTTGTATTTATTGTGAGCAGTTCTTTTTGGTGGATTTAATCAGGCACCCTCCTTCCATCAAATATAAATTAAAGATTGAATTAAAGATGTTTGGAAAGGACGTATATTATGCCCAGTATGAACTTCATTGCAAAGAGAAAAAATGTGAAAGATTACTCCTCCCTTTGACCTTCATTGCCAACACTTTCATTGCTTCAAACATTTTTATATTCTTAGGTACTCACTGAACCAATAAACCAGTGTTGAAACAAATCATTCTAAGCTCAAAATGCGTTCTTAGAGTTTTCCTTGAGTTCAAAAAAAAAAAAAAACTCGTATCATGGGATAACTGCTAGACAGTAAGCAATAAGTCATGGGAAGGGTACAAAAACCTCTTAAATACCCTCAAAACCTCTCTAATACCCTCAAAATACCCAGAGAAAGAGCTAACACTAGATTGAGATGGTGAATATGGCAGTAGAAGTATTATAAGGTGTGACTATCTTTCATCCTTAGTTTTGACCATACTTGCTCAATGACTCATCATCTTGAAACCATTAAAATACTGTTCAACTCAATAGGTAATATCCAGTTCTATCTCTGAAAGGAGTGAAAAAAATGCATTTTTAATGTTCTCTGTACTGCAAACTTTTGTATAGATAGTATAAATGTTTATTTTCCAATTCTCAAAATCAATATCATATTTAATTACTAAATTAAATAGCCACCTTTTCTGAATCAGACAAAATCTCTGGTTTTGTTATCCATGGTTGAACAGTAGCTGAATTCTTTTACCTTTTTATTTTCTTCTTTTCACTTAGGAAGAAATTGGAGTATCAGAATCAGTAGTGACTCATGCTAGAAATGCAATGTGAGCTGCAATATTTATTTTTTTTAAAGCTCTTTTGGAATGGCTTTACATGTTCTAAAATTGCCTGTATATTTCAATAATTCAATCTTTAGATTTTGATAAGAAGTTATTGGCAAATCTCTTTCATTATCCAAATCATTACTCTCTGTGCTATTTGTAGGTTGATAATCTTCATCTGAGCTATTATCATAATTGACTATCATATTGTTTATGCCTGGAGCACTTCCCACATCTGGTTCCTCAGAAATATCATTAAAAGCCCTCATCATTTGTTCTTTTGTTAGATGCTAAGGCTAAGACATGTTTAACTTTCAGAAATAGAAACTGTAATTTCTATTAATAGAGTCCTACAATATATTATTATCCAGAATCACTTCCAATAGTTGATCTAAAACAAAGCAATTATTGTTGGAAAAACAGAATGGTCCACTTGTCTGTTTTAACTATAAAATCTCCATAATTCAATAATTAATTTGGTATAAACAAAATTCTCGGGCTTAATGATCTATGAAAAAACCCATGAAAATTCATAATAAAATAAAATAAAGTTTATGACAGCAATAGCGGTTAATAATTGTAAAACCAATTAAAATGCCCACTTGGTAGTTTTGGTATTAAAAATGTAAATTTAAAATAAAATTGCAAGAATTCAACCGGTTATGTTAATATACATGAAAAATGTAGGTATCATAAATGTTGTTTGAAAATGTTGAAGCAAGAGGGAAAAGTATCAAAAGAAAAGATTCTGCCATAAAGAATGAAATGAAAAATTGGTTTAGTACTGAAGTAAATTGAAGGGGAATATGATATATGTAATAAGTTTGCTAATAGCCTTAGAAATGAAAAAGATTATTGCAGCACTGAAAAATATTATTCAAGACTGTAAGATTATTTGTAACACTAGCTCCAAACAGAATAAAGAAATAAATGAGAAAGAAAACAAGAGAGGGATAGATAAGAGGAGGAAGAATTATGAATAGAAAAATATGGAAACAAATAGAACAAAAATAATTGCTATAACACAGTTTATTTCATTGCTTGTCCACTATAACATACAGAAGTATAAACAGTGAAATACATTTAAGAGTTTCTTTTCTTTCTTTGTATTCTAGAAAAGCCCAAGCTGTATTTAGATGGACTCATTGGTAAGAAAATCAAAGTGCGTGCTGGAGAACCAATTTTTATCCAAATTCCTCTCTCTGGAGCTCCAACTCCTTTGGTAGACTGGACCAAAAATGCAATTAAACTGCCAGAGTCTAACAGGATTACGGTAAGCTAAAAGCAAATATATTAATATAGCATTAATATGTAAATGTTAAGCATTAGTTAAATGATTTACTATATTATTGTTACAAAAATTTTCTGTCGGAATTCATTTGCAATTAAGAATAGTTATAACCTGTGTTGTAATATCATAATATTAAGATTAAGATTAATAATTAATAACTAACTAAGAACTACTCTTCTGTCATATAAAATAAGCCACTGAGCTGGCAAAGTAAAAAGTATATGCAATAGATGCAAGGAAGTTAAAAGGCTATTTTTTGCCTTTCATGCATGCTGGAGAAATACACTCAAGTCCATTAAGCTTCAATTAGTCAAAATGTTTTCAGTATTTCTAAAGCCATTATTTTAATTGTATGAAATTCTTAAAAAATATTACAGATGTCTTCTGATGCATTAATGAAATGTACCAGATACTTTTGGAGAACTACTTTGTGTTTAATGACTCACATTATTTCTGTAAAGGCCCTTTAGTGGAGGCAATGTACCCTTAATGTAGTTTTTTAAATTTAGGACAAAAAGAACTTACTATGAAAAATAAAAGTAAATAGTAACCTAAACTTAGGAATTCATTTTTAGTGTAAAAAATGAATTCCTAAGTTTAGGTTATATTGCCACTCCATTGTCAACGGCTTCGTAAGTGCAATATTTAAAGTAAATGGTGTTCCTGTGATCCAATAAAACATTCTACAAAACAAGTTTATGTATTATTGTTTATTAGCATATACTTTTTCTGATATTATAAAGATTTAATCCCTATTTTTTTTATTTCTGTTTCACTAATTCTAGAAAATTTTATACAACTATTAATTCCGTTATTTCCAATATCTCCAGTATTAATGTTTTGCATTAGGTACTTAATTTTCTATTATATAAATACCATAAATTCTAATTTTAAAATACTTCTCTTAATGTTAAATAAACATCAGCAAATAATATAAACATATTACCAGATTTAATTATAATTAATCTGTCATCTAACACACTCTTATACTTCACTTACTTTTAAATATGGTGGGACCAGTTTCGAATTGATCCTCTCCATCTTTAACCAACTTGACGATTCTGAGTCATCAAGTCGTCAAGTTGGTTGAAGATGGGGAGGATCTCTTCGAAATTGGTCCCACCGTATTTAAAAGTAAGTGAAGCATAAGAGTGTGTTAGATGACAGATTAATTATAATTTACATTAACAAGCTTCACTGTGTGAGTTCCAACAAAATTTTTTAAAAAATATCTTATTTTTCAAAAGTTCTTAAAACTTGATGTACAAAAGATTGTGTATCCAAGAATCTTCAGTTCAAGGTTCTATTGCTGTTTTCCTGATTCTAATAAGCCTGGGCTTACCTCATGACTGCTGCATAATCTATCTCTGTCTTTATATAAGTCTTGTACTTACGAAGCTGTTGACAATGGAGTGGCAATCTACTTCAACTCATGTATACACATTCTTACACTAACTCCATTCACTTACTTTTAAGTAAGACGCGTTTCGGGAGAATCTCTCCCATCTTCAGTTGCTGACTGAACCTCTGCTATTTGAAAATATGGCTGGACAAACTGCTGTTCCTGTGGTGGCCTCTGTTGGTTGAAGTAGGAAGTCGCTGAGCTCGTCTATGGGGGGAAACTCGAAATTCATTAGGCTTTGTTTATTTTTCAATATGAAAATTCTTTCCCACGTGGACAACTCCAAAGGGCTGTGAAGATGTTTCAACAGCTTTATTCCCGGTTTTATTTCATGATTTTTGGTCCAAAAGTGAGCTGCCACTGCTGATTTATCCACCTGTTTGAATCGAATGTTTCTAAAATGTTCTTTCCTTCGAATTTCCAGATTTCTTTTTGTTTTTCCTATGTAGCTCTGTTCACAATCTGCACATTTTATTTCATAAATTCCTGATTTCCGTTCTGGTGGTATGGGGTCTTTTAGAGTGCAACCTAACAAATTCTTGATGTTGTATCTGTTCCTTGGGGCTAAAATTATTCCATGTTCTTTGAAGATTTTTTTGAACTTGTTGTGGTAAATTGGATGGTATGTGAAACTTTTGAATTTGAATTCTTCTTTTATATTTTTCAATGTGGAAACTTCCCTTATCTCTTTTTGTCTTTTTGATTTTTTGATAATTTTTATCACCGTGTCCTTGTTGAAACCATTCTTTATAGCTGTCTGTATTATTTGTTTATATTCCATTTTGTATTCTGCTTTTGTGAGTGGAATATTCATCAATCTGTGTGCCAAACTGTAAAATATTGCATATTTATGTGGAATGGGGTTATAACTCTTATTTTTAATGTAGTTTTCTGTATGTGTTTCTTTTCTGTGAATTCCAAAATTTAAACCATCTCCATTTCTTATAATTTTTAAATCTAAAAATGGTAGCCACCCATTTCTTTCTTCTTCTATAGTAAATTGTATGGATTTATGTTGCAAATTAAGAAGTTTCATGAAGAAACTGTCAACAGATGCCCTGAAACTTCTTAATTTGCAACATAAATCCATACAATTTACTATAGAAGAAGAAAGAAATGGGTGGCTACCATTTTTAGATTTAAAAATTATAAGAAATGGAGATGGTTTAAATTTTGGAATTCACAGAAAAGAAACACATACAGAAAACTACATTAAAAATAAGAGTTATAACCCCATTCCACATAAATATGCAATATTTTACAGTTTGGCACACAGATTGATGAATATTCCACTCACAAAAGCAGAATACAAAATGGAATATAAACAAATAATACAGACAGCTATAAAGAATGGTTTCAACAAGGACACGGTGATAAAAATTATCAAAAAATCAAAAAGACAAAAAGAGATAAGGGAAGTTTCCACATTGAAAAATATAAAAGAAGGATTCAAATTCAAAAGTTTCACATACCATCCAATTTACCACAACAAGTTCAAAAAAATCTTCAAAGAACATGGAATAATTTTAGCCCCAAGGAACAGATACAACATCAAGAATTTGTTAGGTTGCACTCTAAAAGACCCCATACCACCAGAACAGAAATCAGGAATTTATGAAATAAAATGTGCAGATTGTGAACAGAGCTACATAGGAAAAACAAAAAGAAATCTGGAAATTCGAAGGAAAGAACATTTTAGAAACATTCGATTCAAACAGGTGGATAAATCAGCAGTGGCAGCTCACTTTTGGACCAAAAATCATGAAATAAAACCGGGAATAAAGCTGTTGAAACATCTTCACAGCCCTTTGGAGTTGTCTACGTGGGAAAGAATTTTCATATTGAAAAATAAACAAAGCCTAATGAATTTCGAGTTTCCCCCCATAGACGAGCTCAGCGACTTCCTACTTCAACCAACAGAGGCCACCACAGGAACAGCAGTTTGTCCAGCCATATTTTCAAATAGCAGAGGTTCAGTCAGCAACTGAAGATGGGAGAGATTCTCCCGAAACGCGTCTTACTTAAAAGTAAGTGAATGGAGTTAGTGTAAGAATGTGTATACATGAGTTGAAGTATCTCTGTCTTGTAAAATCTTTGAGAAAATATAGCATTCCAGGAGGGTATCTGATCATCAAGGAGGTGAAAACCCATATAAATGCTCTTAGTATTATGTATACATATAAGTAAATTTAAACAAAATTTGGTCTTGTAAAATGCTAATTTTAAAAGTTTAATTTTACTATTTAGAATAACTCCTAGTAACTACTTCATGCTTAGGAAATCAAGAAATAAATGTTGTGAAAAATATTTCTATCACTATTGAATTATCTTGTCTGAATTAAAAAATCATTTATCTCTTACAGTAACTAAAAGATGTTCTTTTTGAATACCTGTTCTAAAGTTCCATTGTATTATTGTTCAAAGGCACAAACAACAAGTGACAACACAAGTTTGCGTGTGGACTCTTCTACACGACAAGACTCTGGCAAATACACTATTACAGCCAAAAATGATCATGGAAAAGACTCAGCAGACATTGAGGTTGTTGTAGTGGATAAACCTGGTCCACCAAAAGGACCTCTTGTGTACACGAACACCACACAGGATAGTATCTCCTTATCTTGGAATCCACCAGCAGATAATGGAGGTGGTGACATCACAGGTATTTAAAGTTTATTTAATTATATGCCTATTAACTTAAAGATTATTAACAGAAAGGAAGATGAAAATATCCCTCAAGACATGGCAAAAACTGTCCACTAAAGGTCCTCATTGACATATGGACAGTGTCTCTACCTTCTGGCTACCTGCATGATTGTTTATTTATTTCTATACATATATTAGAAATTTCAAGTTTATTAAATTACATAATAATTAAATTAATAATACATTTTTGTAGAGTACAGAAGTAGAAAATAAGAATTTCCAAAGAAGATGAAAAGATAATAAAATGATACAAATAATGTGAGAAATATCCAAACTACCAAAATATTAAAAAAATTGTTATACAGAAAGGTAATATAAATTCACATATTTATTGTATGAAATATTTAATGAAAGTGGTTGATCAGGAAAGCCATGTGATAGGTGACCAGAGGGTGCTGGGGCATGCTGATCATATGCCCCCCTGCAATGCTACCTTCTATTAATGAAAGAAAGCAAAGGTCACTGCAGCAGGACAAAGCTCATCCGAGCCTGTAGTGCCAGAACCTAGAGACTTTCATTTCTTTTATATTTCACTTAGTTCTCAATAGATATAAAAAAATATCAAATTATATTATAAATATGAGATACTAATGAAGTTCCAAATATATTTAAATATCATTATTTTCTAAACATTCCAAAAGATAACAATAAAATTGAAATATGCATTTTCTTATAAACATTTCTAAATATTCCGGAAACCAACATAAAATAATTTCATTAATTAAAATTGAAAGTCAAACTATTCCTTTGAATAGGAATGGGAAACAAGCAGTCTTTAAAAAGCATGTGCATGTAATAGTTGAACCATTCAGTTACTATATAACTATAAAAAGTTCACATTTATGTAATAGTATATAAAAATAGTAATTCTCATTTTCAAAGGAGACAATAAAATATTTCTGTAAAATCTCAGACATAGTTTCGTTCTACCAATTTTCTCCGAAATTTTTAACTGATAAAATTCTAGAGTATATTAATGATAAACCACATGTTGGGATATTCTGTAATATATTAAAATTCTTTGACTGCATTAATGACAGATTAAATTATTGGGAAAATAAAGAGATACATACCTATATACACTGACAAAAATTGATTTCTGTTAATTATAATCTGTTTATCATAACTTTATACTAAATATTAATCTGTATTTCCAACTTTGCCCTTCCATTTGTTAATATTGGTTCTAGAATTTACCAGGCCTGTAAATTTGGCCATTATTTTTCTGATTTCATCAATCTGTACAATTTGTATTCTTTCAGAAAAGTATTAGTTCTTGACAAAATATCAGATATTCAATAAAATGATTCCTTCATGCTATAGAAAGATGTACAAGTAATTGAGTATGCTTATTTAATAAATGTTACTACTTTGCAAGTACTTGGAGGAAAGAGGCTGGTCAGCCAATCAAAATCATTTCCACCACATGCTTTAATTGACATCTACAATAAACTTATGATGAAGAGACAATAGTTCTGTTAAAATAAAATCAACTTCATGGATTTAAAGTACAATAAACAGATTACTTTTGATATAGTTTTCTTGGCATGACTACCATAATTGAATGATTTTCCTATATTTACTGATTTTTCAGTACTTAATTGCATAAA
This sequence comes from Metallyticus violacea, assembly GCA_030762175.1. NCBI lineage: Eukaryota > Metazoa > Arthropoda > Insecta > Mantodea > Metallyticidae > Metallyticus > Metallyticus violacea. The sequence continues at coordinate 240,409,139 of CM060846.1, forward strand.
TCTCTATAAAATGCACTATACATAACACAACATGAAAATAAGCAATGATAATTGTGGAGATTACAACGAACCTTTCTTTTTCTGATTTTTAATAAAAGGTATACACCATCCTATACAATTTGTTGATAAATCAAATATTATAATAACAGCCTACAACTTCCACAGTTTCAAAATTAAAATAAAACAGTGCTCTTTAAAATATATAAAAATTAATCTTTGCTAACAAAAAAAAATAGTAAATAGAAATAAAACTAATATAATATCATTCAAATTCAATCTCTGGAAGTAATTATTAATAACAGATATCTGGAAACAACACACACATTAATAATGAATAACTAAGACTAGAATATTATCTAAAAATTAGCTAAAAATGCACTTAATTATGCATTTATGACCTAAAGTCTTCCAAATGTATAGTATAAATCATTTAAAAATATTATTATACCTAACACAATATAAGTAGTAATTATTTAATAGCAGATTTAATGTACAATAAACAGATTACTTTTGATATAGTTTTTTTGGCATGACTACCATAATTGAATTATTTTTCTATGTTTACTGATTTTTTTAGTACTTAATTGCATGAATCTCTAAAAATCTAAAAATATACTATATGTAACATGAAAATAATCAAGTAAAACATAGTATATAAGAATATATTTGGAATACCACAATTACAATCTAACTAGGACTTTAAAAACATAATTTAAAACCATTTTTTACATTTCCTTATTGATTTTCAGTACTGAGTAGCAATATGTATTAATTTAGATACATGAGTTATCAAAAGTAAATGCTTTATGATAGAGTTGAAAACTGGAGAAGCATCAGAAAATTAGGGAGAAGAATGAAGTGAAGCAAAGTGAAATTAGAGGAATAGGAATACAGATTTGAGAAAACAGGCTCTTCAATGATAGGTTGGAATGTGGAAGAACTATTTGAAAACGTGTGAAATATTGAAATAATGAAGTGCTAATATTAGATGATATAATATTTGAATAATGTAAATATAGACTTTGTAGGTTTCAATTTTATAGAATAGACTGAAGAACCAGAATAAATGACAAGCAATGGAAGGGGTTGGGGCTCATTGTTAAGAATGAAACAAATTTATAATAGTAGAAGAAAACAAATTTAAGATTTTATAGTGTTATGGCTAACAGTTAACACCGGTGACTGTGATGTTAAAGTGCATCTGTAAACAAACAGACAAGCTAACATTTATAATTTGCAGCCAAATAGTGGCTATTTGAGTAATGGAATCATTTATTACTGCCAAAATCATTAGAGTATTTGAAATCCAATTTATTTGGAAAGTTAAGGTATATTATTGAGGGTTTGTATAATAAATATATTGAGTTAGAAATGGTATTAATGGGTGATTTTAAAAAAAAGCACACATGAAAATTGGGTATATTTATATAATATAAATACTGACTTGGAGTGTTATATGAGGTAGAGAAACAGTAGGGTAAAGACCAATTGTACAATAATGAAGAAATAATATTTTAAAAATTTTACAAGAATAATAATTTTATTATTTGTAATGGCTTTACAAGGAAGAATATATTTTTTAAAATAGAAGCAGCCAAAATGCAGTGGTTTACATTTTATGAATAAATAATTTTTTATGGATTTTGAGGTTCTCAATTTCATGAAGCTGAGCTGTCATTTTGATTTGAAAGTTAGATATGGGGAGAAAGATGATAATTATAGGGAAATCCAGAAGAAAATTGGAATCTATAATTGAAAGTAAGAAAAATATTAACTACTTTGTGAAGAACTAGACTAAGAGAAAGTAAACATCTGGCAATTTGATATATAACAATTAATAAATAAAAATAATTTGAAATAAATAATGTCCAAGCTAGAGCACAATATTAAACAGGTGTTTTTTTTTTTTTAGTGGCGTTTAACACCTGTTTTTACTACTGAGGCACCACAGTGAATATTGGTGATACATGTAATGAAATGATGTATTAGGAAAGGATTTTTTTTTAAGGGTCTAAGTTTAGGGTATCTCCCTGGCATTTGCCAGCTGTGAGGACTGGAAAAAATCTCAGTCAGGTAGGATGGTCCTGGCGGGATTCGAACCCCAGACCTCCAGCTCATGAGTCCATGCCTTAATGACCTCAGCCACCCATGGCGGTAAAAAACGGGTAGTAAACAATGTGAAAATTAGGAATAGGTAAATCATACAAAGAGGATTTATTGGTTTGATAAGGACTGTTCAATAGTGAAGAAAAAATGTAGTGTTATAAAGAAAGGAGGGAAATATTTTAGCATTGAAATGGAGGCATAGTTGCCTGATTGAAATAAAATGAAGTAATGTGGTATTAAAATGAGACCAAGAGAGTACATGCTAGCAAGAAGATTCGGTCAATAGTGAAAAATATACAAAACTATAAAATCAAAGAAAATAAGATGTCCAATAATTGGTATAATTATCTTAAGGAGCTATTGGGATGCTACAGTATAATAAGACACATGTAATTGTAGGGTGAGAATTTCATTTTTATGTAAGATATAGATAAGGAAATTGAAGGAACTCAATTTAGGAACAAAACAGAAAACTAGATGAACAGAGCTTGAGGTATTTATGTAATCCTTAAGAAATTTTGGAAAATGTGATGTATAGGTGATAACAAGGAATCAGAATAGTAGTTAAATTACTCAATAATATTTTAAGGCAGAGTAAGCCCCCCCCCCAAAAAAAAATAGATAATGAGTGTGATCATTCCCATTTGTATAGGAAAGAGAGATGTAAATTATAATGACAATTAGAAAGGGATTAGTCTATTAGTTGTAATAAAATTTTTAATTTTCTTTAGTTTAGCCAGTAGATACAGGAATGGGTTGAAAATAAGAAGAAACTATCTGAATTCCAAAGAGATCTTAGAAATGAGAAAAGAACATGTGATAATATATTTGCAATAAAAGCAATTTTATTTTGGATAAGTATTCAGTGCTAAAAGAGAAAGGATTTATGTGATGTTTATGATTAGGAGAAGGCATTTAGTACAATAAGTAGGCAAGCTTTGAGGCTTAAATTAAAGCTAAAAGGAGTAATCTGATTTTAACAAGTATGAGGCAAGAATGTAATTAAATATGATACTATTTAACCATTTTACTGATGATATCATAGAAGAGATTCAGAAAGATATTGTACATTTACCCACAAATAACAATACAAAAATTCTAGTTTTTTGTTGAGCCAGTAATTAAGTAATCAGCTCTATTTTTAGAGGCCTTAATATCAGTGACTTAGATAGTTAAAAATTATTGTAAACCAGAATGTGTTGAAATCAAATATAACACTAATTAATGTTAATACTTTGTTAAAAAGAACCTTTGATAAAAATTGCAATTTAGTAAACTTTTTCCTTACTATACTATAAGAATGAATGTTCTTTTATGGAACCAACAGATTTACTTGGCATGTGCTGAGTGAATCTAATATGCAAAATTACAGTACTATTTATAACTTGGGAACTTATGCCAAAACTTAGAGTATGTATAGAAGTATTTACTGTGGATGAATAACATTTTTCAGAAAGAAAATGTACTGCAAGGCATATTTAAAATCTTCCATTCACAAATATCTCTTTACCAGGGCTTCACCCCTCCCTCATTTGAAGTTGTAAACTCATGGCACCATAGCACTTCCTTTTTAAAATGCAGGCACTGTAAATAAAATGAATGAATTCTGTATTCACCCCTTCTTACAGAAAGTACTGGAAGTGTTCCTATTTTGTGCAACATACAACTTATATCTTCATAAAGAACTACCAATTAAATTTCTTGGAACAATTTGCACCTTACCTGAAAAATATTTTATTTTAGCAAATAAGTATTTATATAACTATTACTTTAGTGAATTAGTATCAGTATATATTTTCCATTAGAATATATTATTTTCCTCTAATTGGGAATATGTAAAAATAACATTAGCCTGCATATTTACACTTTATTTATATCACTTCAAGATTTTTGCATAATCACTTTAAATGTAATGTATAATAATGTGAGTTTAATCCCAAACTTTTTTATTCATATTTTTATTTAAAATGCAAAAAATATGTAAAAAGCAATACTTGCTGAAATTATTCATACTGTCACTAGAGTGCTTTTGCATATATTTTGCCTTGTTTACTTCAAAATTTTATGCTTTAACATCCAAAAAAAAGTCAGCAGCCATATTGATGCTCCAGCATCCCTGTTACCTCCTTTTGAACTCCTGCAGATTCTTGTGAAATGGTTTGCCTTGGTCTTCACTCAAAAATCCTACAACCAAGTTTCCTTGTAAGCTTCAAGATATGGTGCTTTTTCCTTTCCATCCATAGTGTTTTTAAAAGCTCCATTAGACATTAGTTTTCTTACATCAGGACCATTAAATATACTTTCTTTTAATTTTGCTTCCTATAGTAGTGGAAATTTCATACATAGGATATACTTGAAACATTCTACTTCTTTATTTAAAGCCTTTACAAATTGTTTCATTAAGTCAAGTTTAATATGGAGAGGTGGCAGTAGGACTTTAAAAGGACTCACAAAGCTTTGGAGCACAACATTCTAAAAACTGACTTCCAAATTTTCTTGAGGTGGCCATACTTTCTTAGTCCAGTGATCTACTCATGCTCTCCTATCCCACTGACATACAAAGCATTAAAATGTGGTAAAATCAGATTGTTGACCTAATAGCTTAGTGAATATTTTAAAATCACTACCAACTTGCCAGTTGTGTTCACTGTAGTTCAGCCTCAACAACAAGTTCCAAATTTTCATATAATTCTTTGAGAATCACTGAATAAGCAATGGACACTGAACCAAAATTTTTTCTATTATAAAGGAGGACATCCTTTAAACTTTGCTTGGAAGCATCAATGAACAGTTTCCATTCATGTGGATCATAATTTGGGAGTCCAAATTTTAACATAAGTTCTTTTACATTATTGCAATATACAAGATGGCCATTTTCAGAGAACAAGGATTTAAAATCTATTTTTGCATTGTCAATATCAATAGAAGAATATTTTTAGGCACAGTAGATTTTTTTTTTTTTATTTTTTTTTAAGTCCAGAACCTAACAACTTAGCTAACTTTTTAAGGAGAGCAAGAATCCCCACTAAGTCATTTAATTCACTCTGGTTAAAACACCCATGTTTTGCAGCAGCCCATTCTGGTAGATAGCAATCACTGGCACTTTACACAATTTTCCTCAGTTCTACATCAGACTTGGATAAAAACTTTTCAGATTTTCTGGTCATACAGGAGTTGGTACATCAGGCTCATGGGGCACTGGCTGACCAAAAAATTGAATAAAAAATTTGCTTTTTATTTTTAGAACTATTGCCATTTACATCACACAAACAGCAGTAGCAATCATTACTATGGTTTGACTGCTCTCTGTAAACCACGGGTGTTCCAAAAGATAGCAATGATCTTCTGACATTGACCCAATGACAGAGTTCTTCAATGTATGCTCTACATGCTTTGTGTGATGCCCAAAACAAGTTTGATTCCAAAATAGGCATAACGTGATTTTTTCACAAAATCCTATCTCTCACAAATAAACATAATGACAAGCTATGAGTAATCTTGCTCTAACTTCCTACACCCCCTATAAGATAAGAAAAACATCCTTTGTTCTCATTTTTTATTATAAACACTTTAAAAATACATTGAATTAATTTGGTTTTAATATCTGGACTTAAAAACTACGTGTATGTTAAAGTATTACAGTTTTACTAGTTAAACTATAATTTTCTAAATTTATATTATTAGAAAATTAAAATTAAAATAATAAAAAATTAAATGTGATAGTATCTTTCTGGCAATTTGCTATTAGCATGTTATAAATGCCCTAAAAGTATTCACATATTGGAGATAGTAACTTCATCGCTTTTTTTTTTGGAATGATTTATTTATGGACGCTCTTTAACAGCTCAGGTCATCAGCGTCCCATTCAAATCAGGGCGTGAAACGGCCGACAAATTTTGCTCAGAGGCCTCTGTTTCAGGCTTGAGGTTCTTTTTCGTGCCGTAAATGTACGACACGGGACTCACGGCTTTACTTCCCTTCCGAAGGAAGCCATACTTAGGATTTTTACGCCCGAAAAAATCCATCGGTCCTGGCCGGGTTCGAACCCGCGATCTTGGGTTTAGGAAACTTCATCGCTGACTAATGTAATCTGCAGAATTTCATCGCTGACAATTGTAATCTACTGAAATTATTTTAATCTTATAAAATATTCCATTTGCTAGAATCCTAATACAGGTAAGCAAAATTTTAAAATATTCTCAAAGTATAAAGTTTGGTTTTACATGAATAAAAAGCATTGCATTTGATTGAACCCATTATCTCCTCAGTAGAAGCTTAGCATGAGAACAATTATATTAGTATATGCTGGCAGAGTAGAATGATGGTAGGCATATGATTGAGCTTGTAGCACTGTAGTGGTGTTGTATATATGGAATTATTTTTACAATAGTAAAACAGCAAGAGAGTGTAGCTTCTTGATCTGCAGGATAAACTAAATTATCCAGTGATAAATCACATCTGTGAAATCCAGAGAATAAATTTTTAACGGCTATAATATGCTCATTATTTAATTTTACAGGATATGTCATTGAAATGACAGAATATGGAGTTGATAGCTGGAGAGCAGTACCCGGATTCTGCCCAAAAACTTCTTTTACTGTCAAGGGCTTACATGAGGGTAAAAGATATGTATTCAGAGTCAGAGCTGAAAATATATATGGGCTCTCTGAACCATTGGAGGGTAAGCCTGTAGTGGCTAAGAGTCCTTTTGATCCTCCTGATGCTCCAAGTACACCTGAAATCACAGCATATGGACCAAATTCATGCAGTCTTCAGTGGAATCCTCCTACAAGCACAGGCGGAAAGCCAATCACAGGTATATGCTGTTGTTTTAAGAAGTGTTTGTTTTAAATACAATGCAAGTTCACTTTAAAAATATTATTATAATAATTAAGAACTTTTAATTTTAGAATTCTTCTTCTTCTTCTTCTTCTTCTTCTTCTTCCTCTTCCTCCTCCTCTTCTTCTTTTCTTCCTCCTCCTCCTCCTCCTCCTCCTCCTCCTCCTCTTCCTCTTCTTCTTCTTCTTCTTCTTCTTCTTCTTCTTCTTCCTCTTCCTCTTCCTCTTCCTCCTCTTCTTCCTCTTCATCCTCCTCCTCTTCCTCCTCCTCCTCTTCCTCCTCCTCCTCTTCTTCTTCTTCCTCTTCTTCTTCTTCCTCTTCTTCTTCTTCTTCCTCTGCTTCTTCTTCTTCCTCTGCTTCTTCTTCTTCTTCTTCTTCTTCTTCTTCTTCTTCTTCTTCTTCTTCTTCTTCTTCCAGGCCAACATTACTTGTGCAGTTCTGATATGGGCATCATGAGTATGCCCAAATAGTTGCTGCTCACAATTTATTTCTGATATTTCTGACACAAGTATTTCATTAGTAGTACTCCAACATTAATCATACTTTTTCATACTTATATTTTGATTCCTAGCAGGTGACTACTGTGATATGAGCTACCTTGCAGTCCACCTATCTTTGTGATCATTTATAATATGGAGGTATTGTAAATGAGTGGTTTGCTACATATCTTAAATTAAGAATCCAATTTGTAGAATCAGATGGAATGCCATCAGCTCCCCTGTTGACCCAGTTTGGTGCTACAAAGCTTAGTATTGGAACCAGTTTTATTCATAATCTTATCAATGATCTCTCAGCATTAACTTCACCTGCAAATATGGTTCTGTTCGCTGATGATGCCAATCTTATATTTAGGAACCTAAGTACAGTTAGTTTGCAATTTTGTATCTGCGATGAAAGCAAAATTTAAACAATTTGTTAAAATGTAATAAGTCAGTATTAAATATTGGCAAGACTAATTACATAAATTAAAAAAGTGCACTCTTCTTAATATTTCATATAGTATAGAAATTGAAAATACATCCATAAATATCCTTAAGTACTACATTTTTAGGTTTTGCAATTGACTTAAAATTTTCTTGGAATGAACACATTTTTACCTTATGTAATAAATTATGTCAAATATCTCATACAATGTGCATATTAAGTAGCAGTTGTACTAAAAATATTTTGAGAATGGTATATTTTGATTATGTATATTCTATATAAGGTTATAGTATACCCTTTTGGGGAGCAGCGAGTTTATAATCTATGGTTTTTAATTGGCGAAAGAAAATATTAAGAATAATAAAGCTATTACCATCTCATGCTCCCAGTAAACCAATTTTTAAGAAATTAATTGTTCTATCATTACCATATATGTATATTAGAAACTGTATCTTTTGCGCATAATAATAAAAAGCTTTTTGGAATAATGAAGATTATCTTATGCATTGCACTAGATCAGCTGGGTTAATACACTTACCATATCACATACTTACAAAAAGAATCAATTGTGTTTCACAGAGGTACAATCCTGTATAATAAAATACCAAAATTGTTTAAAAGCACTTCAAGGAAAAAATTTGAAAATGTATTATTAATTTTTATGTCTTAATAATTGGAGGAATTCTTGGAATCTTAAGATATAAATTTAGATATGTATATAATAAATTTATAGTTATTTATAAATGTAAACTCATGAAACCAAATGTATAAACTGTACATATTCATTGAGCAAAATCTTAAACCTTAAACTCATGTATATCTCATATTAAGGGTGTTAAATATTAATTTTATAACTTCCTTTCTCAATTCTTTTGATCTAGAAATAGCTCCATTTTCTAAATACTTATTTCAGTCTCCTAATCAGAGGCATAATTTCATCATATAGTTTGAGGAAGATAAGTTATCAAGGTACAGTTCAGATTTTCATATCACTATTGCTAGTTTTTACTAAATTTCGAACATGTAAATATTAAAATAGTTTATAATATGCTTCCTGAAGTAGTAAATCTGAATTACATTACTAAACAAAATATAAACATTAAAAATGGTTTAAACTTTTGCATTGGAGAATTTTAAAATATAAATAAAAATGCAAAAAAGGTGTTAAGCTGATTTTTGTATTCAAAATTTTATGTGTCTAAAAGTAATAAAGTATTCAGAAAATTAGCCTTTTGGAAAAGAATTAGAAATATAATGTATTTATTATATTAAATGGGTATGTTTCATGCATTATTCTTAAAGATAAGTTATTTGTAAGCTAAATTTGATTTATATACATGATATTATAGGCACTAATCATGTAACATATTTTCCAGGTTATTATATTGAAAAACGAGAAAGAGGAGGGGAATGGATTAAAGTAAACAACTATCCAACACCGAATACAGCATTTACAGTACAAGATTTGAGAGAAGGTTCTCGATATGAGTTCAGAGTCATAGCTATAAATGAAGCAGGGCCAGGAAAGCCCAGTAAACCTACGGAACCTATTACTGCAGAAATACAACGCTGTATGTAGCATTTTTATTTTAGTATATATAGAGAAATCAGAACTGGTTTCACACTTGATAAATATATAAATATAAAAATTCAGAACTGGTTTCAGTACCTAAGTAGTGAAAACAGTTCTGATTTCTGCTTTGAAAAAATTGCGCACATAAGAATAATTTCTGGAGTTTGCCCACATGCTCAAAAATTAATAGTAGATACTTGATTTAAACCCAAATTCTATTATATTTTGATCCTAACTTTTATTTTAGTTACCATGAGACATTTAAAGATATAAGAATAGTTAATAATTTTAGCTTTAGCCATAGCATTATATTATGTTTCTTTCTAGAACATCTTAGTATATAAAGTAATCAAGAAATCTAATTAGATACATAATTAATGTCCCAGAATCTTTGGATTACCTGGAATTCTTAACTTTCAATGTAGAATCTAAAGTACAGAATGTTCATATTCCCATCATACTTGCATTATAAAAATGTTTAATGCTGAGGTAAGCTAGTTCTATGTATCATTGTACCTTTGTTCATATATTCATATGTTTCATGCATCATATTTAAATATCTCTCATACTCATTAATTTACAAATATCAAGAAAGAGCTCAACTACAATTTACTTTACTTGTCACTTTGACCTAGTCTATACCAATTGACTTGTCAATTGACTGACTCAGGTGTTTGGGACTGTTCAACTTGAGTAATTTTTGCTTTTATTTTTGGACTTTTTACTCAACATAATACATTCATGCTTAGAAATTATCTATTAATAAATGTATCAACTCAAATCAATAAACAATAAATCTGGTTATTCTAGTATAGGAATTTAATATTGTAACATAAACAATATTCACTACAACTGTACTATTATTGCAGTTTAATTGAAAACAAGATTGATGTCTGTTACATATTTCTTTCTTCATTTATTCTTAAAAAAAGTACTCTCTCTATCCCAACAGTTTTGATTGTTATGATATTCTAAAATGGATTTGCAGAGCAAAAATTTAGAGAGAGAGACTTATTCTGCTAAAGTAAAATAGTTTCCACATATGAGGTGTGATTTGTGAAAGAATGAAATATCTTTTAATTTATGTATATTTTAATAACTAAGATTTTTCCCATTCATGAAGTCATCATTACACATTAACAAATGTGGTGAATTTTGTATGAGAAATTTACAGTCAAACAAGTTTCGAATTTGAGGTTCTACAAAAACAGTTTTTGCAATATTTTAATTTCTCTTTATGTTCTGAACATGTTTGAGTTCATAAATAATATAGTGTTTTAGCACATAATTTTCAAGGTTTGGTTAGATGATCACATAAGGGCAGCATAAATTTATTCATATCTCTGAAAGGGTTAATATTTTTTTCTAGAAAAATTTATCTAGAAGAGCAAAATGTTAACTCAAGTGTTGTAAGGGTTGGTGAAAAGCTAAATATATAGCATCTACATTAATTTGGTTTATTGTACCAGCACAGGGACAGTTCTAATTAAATGCTGCCTTTATCATTGATGGCCAATTTTAAATCTGCAATCAGAGGTTGGCCCTGGCATTAAAGATTATTGTATCATAGATTGTCCAATGCTGTGGCTAAGGCAGTAATTTTTTATTATTAATTAGCAAGTCGGGGATTAAACAAATTTTCTGAATGAAGTGTTTTCCATATTTTTCGCCCATTCTAATAGTTGGAATGTAACTAGTAGTGCTTTCTATATTCATTTCCTTCATTATAAATTTATCTTATTTATTATTCTTGTAATTAGTTTTGTAAGGTTGCTATGAAAAATGCTTAAAAATAGGGAAAATAAATTACAACTTCACTATACTTACTATCAAAGTTTGCAAAATAGCATGTACTGGTGACATTTTGTAAACTTAGTAAAACACTTTATAATACAAGGAAATAAGTTCGTGGTTTTCTCTCTCTCTCTCTCTCTCTCTCTCTCTCTCTCTTCTTCCCTCAGCTTATCCATCTTGGCTTTAATAACGTTCTAGTAAACTTCAAGCTTTTGGTTTATAAGTTTTTAATAGTATTAAAGGTATTCTGATTCTGTACTACTTGTACATTTCTATACATATTCGATAATTTTCCAGAGATGATCTAAACTGTTTTAATAAACTTATTGAATTCCTATATTCACTTTGTAACATATGCAATCCAAACTTTGGGACAGCCAAGCTGCCCTTCAGTATCTTCTACTTTTCGTATTTCAAGGTTAAACTTTTCTATGTTAGATGCAATCCATATGATATTGTAAGACACTGAAGAATTTAATTATGTTGTTTCAAACCCAACTTTTCTTCAAATTTTCTCAATATCCCAACATTCCCAAAAATTATATTTCCAAACCTTAATAGACCACCATAATGTTTAACATTTGGCAGAACACATTGGTGCCAAACATTCTCTCCTTTACTTTGTCATACACATATTCTTCTATTGGCACCAGAGCACTCATATTTGGATTCAACAGTAAAATTACCTTAACCAATCAGCAGACATCTAGTGTTGATGTTGTCTAACTTATTAAAGTCTCTTCTGTATGTTAATAAGATTAAGTAATTGTTTCTTCACTAACATATTCTCCTTCAGATCAGTTTCTGAAAGTCTCCTATTTTACTGTTGCAACAGACACAGCCTTCTTGTATATTTCTACTAGTTCTATGCATATTTATGGTGCAGGTTAATTCTATTCCTTTTATTGACATACAAGTCATTTGTGGTAATATTATGTTTTTTGTGTCTACTAGGAAATGTCCACAGATACTTGTCAAAGAAAATTAGATTAAAGAAAAATAAAAGGCAAAATGTTGGTACAGTTTAGAGAGAGCAATGTGGGCTGTCTTATACGAGGCAATATATATTTCACCAATAAATTTTTATTACAAACAAATGTTGTTACTCCTTATGCCCCCATTAATTTTCTCTGTAAACTGAGAGAAAGACAAAAGAGAGAGAATGCCACAGATGACAGCTCCTTGCCGTCTTTGGTAGCAAGATTTACTCAGGTTATGTTAGCGTATGTGATACTAACTCCCTGATACTTAATAAGCAAACCTCGTGTGCTAAATAAAATATTAAGTTTCAGGAAGAACTCATATAACCTACTTCCTTACTGAAGTAAACTCATAATACCTAACGATATGACCTTAATGTGCACTGTGTGGTTGATAGTATTATAGAAACAACACCAATATCCAAGTTATATAGACTGATGTATTCATTTCAACCATCTAATGAATGATCGCCACAGGTGGCAGAGGTAAATAAGGCGGGAGGTCTGGGGTTCAAATCCCGCCAGGATCTTCCTCCCCGACTGATGTTTTTTCCAGGTTTACCTCAGTCCTCATAAATGGCAAATGCCACGGAGATACCTTAAACTTACGCCTGTATTCATGTATTATCAGTGTCCACTGCCTGTGGTGCCTCAGTAGTAAAACCAGGCATTAAATACTATTCGAAAAAGAAACAAAATTAAACAGCCAATGAAACTTAGTTTTGCATGTTTCTATATTTTTTGTTTCTGTAACACAACTGTTTTTATAAAAACAAAGTTTAAAATGGCATTTTGAAATACATTTCAACTTATTTAATTGTTGATTTCAATAAATGGACATAGTATTGAAATTATTGAGCACTGGAAAAAAAAAAATATATATATATAGTATTGGGGTAATGTAGAGTATCTGTGTAACTTACATTTTCTTTCTCATTACAAAGCCATTCATAAATTTTCCATACTTTTTTTATATATTTTGACAAATGAGAAATTATGTTATTTTCCAGAATTGTTTTATTTTGATCAACAAATAATTATATGAATTTTCAGTGAGGCCAGATGCTCCTGAACCTCCAAAAGCTGACCGAATCACAAGGGATAGTGTCACTCTTTCTTGGAGGCCACCAAGACATGATGGTGGTTCTAAAATAAAGGGATATATAATCCAGAAGAAGGGCAAAGGTGAAAGTGATTGGTCAGATGTGAATAGCACTCCTGTTCCAGTGAATGTTTTCAAGGTAAAGTATACTTGTGCTAAAACCCAGTCACAACAACAATTACAGACAGTATTCGACTGACTAGCATATCTTAGATGTACCAAGGTGAATATAAGAATGTGTATACATGAGTTGAAGTCAGTCTTTGTATATATTAATAAAAATAAAATATTTGAGTATCATTTAATTTTGTTGAATTAAAGTAAAACTTCTAAAATCATGTCAATATATTAAACTTTCTTGACACTTCACATTAAAACTTTTTTATTAAAAAGTAAGTTGGGACTAGTTTCGTGAGTCACTTGCTCACATTGTCAACCGATTGAGTCCATTCATGGCAGTTTTCCTTAAAGAATGGCCACACATTGTGTTCAATGAGTAGTTTTGCTAAAGCATTGTGGCTCCTGGGTAAGAAAAATTGTGCGGGGATAAAAACACCTTGTGAAGCAGGAAAACTGCTTCATGAATAGGAACATGGGTGGCTCATAAAGCAATCAGAATAGAGCTGAACAGTAGTTCACTGAACAGCCACTACTGCTAGTTGAAGACTGGAGTCCCATGCTGAATATTTGAAATGTGTTTGTTGTGCTCTTAGATACAAAGGCAATTACAACCATTGAGGCAGTAACGGCATCAACCCTAAATAAGATATGCAACCATGTTGTATTGACGAGTGATTTGGAGGATGTCTGTTGTAAATTGGACAATGTAGTCTAGGTGGTGGAACTGATGAGGAGAGCACTTGCCCTTCTTTTAGTAAAAGGCACATGTGACAGTTTATTCTCTTATTGGTTGATAAAATCTGTTAAGAGTGTTGCATTCGGGAGATGACGGAAATGCTTAATATCTTTATACACAACAAGGAGTTCAAGATCATCGGTGCTATTCTTTTTCTGTGCAAGGTTTTGCTTCTTTGGAAAGAAGTGAAGTGACTGCCATGAGTCCTAGATCTGCTCCAGTGGTTGTAGTGAAAGGGTCTGACCATGGCAAGAGGAATGGCCAGTTGAGAATGGTCCAGGAGTGCTGCAGTAGATAGACTGACCTTACATGGCTCAAAAGCATGCAGAAGGTACGGTTTGTGGGTAATAGAATGGTCAACAGAAAAAAGAGCATGAAGAGGAGCTTGGACTGATGCAACATTCTGGAGAAACTGCCAATAAAAGTTGTACATTAACAGAAATAACTGAAGCTGGTGTACGGTTTTGAATGGCAGACATTGTTGAATATCAGCAATTCTATTGTCCAATCCTAGCTAGAGGCAACATAGACTAAGAAAGTAGCCTCTGTTTACCAATAAACGTACTTCATCGTGTAAGGTAATATTCAATAGTTGGAGAGGTCTTAGAAAAGGTTTCACAGATGCTCATTATGTAGAAGAAAAAGACCAAAGTATCGTCCAGATAGGAAAAACAGAAGTCTAGACTAAGCAGCGCTTCTTGTGGAAAACTGTAGATTTATTTGAGTGTAATTCTGGATGGCAAAAGACATGCCGAAACATATGGAAAAGCAATTTTGGGGATTTTCTCAAAATGAACCAGAATGTGATTAAACCAGAACATGTTTGATCATAGGGAATTTGGAACTGCTAGAAAAGTATTAGGAGTAGTCTAATATATGTTCCATTGCGTTGCCACCAGAAATGCTGTGAAAATTCAGCGCTCAATTATCACCGCATGGTCAACATCCAAACTTCTTGGGTACAAGAAGTAGCGGAGAAGACGAGAATTCTTCCGAAAGTCTTGTGGTACCGTCTCACAGCATGGTGTTGAACTCCTTGATGCCTTTGCAGCCATCACATAGTCTGGCACAAGTCTGCATGGTATGCTGAAAACAGGTGGGCCTAAAGTCTGGATGTGGTGGATGGTGCTGCATCTTACCTGACATTCTGCACCATGGAGTCGGGTGAGATCTGCACCATGGAGTCGGGTGAGATTCGGGAACACTTGCAGCAGTTGTGCAATGCAGTCATTAGTCAAAGACACGGTCTTGATGCTCTAAGGGCTAGCTGTGTGCATAGCCAAATCAGCCAAAAGTTCCTTTGTGCTACTGAGAAAGCATTTGTTCTGATAGTCTGCCATGATTTGAAAAATGAGAGAAATCAATAGCAGTGTGTCACTACAATTTTTCGATCATCCAACTATTGGTGGGAATAGTGGTTCCATTTTGCTGTGGTGAGGTCCTAATTCATGCAATTGAGGTGGCTGGCAGTATAATAAAAAAATTCCTGACCCCGTGTTTATGAGGATCTTCTTAGTCTTTCCATTTGCTATGAACAGGCAGCTGGCACATGTAGGGCCAATACCAGGGACCAACTTCATGCAGAATGCATGGCCAAAATGCGTTCATGCAAGCGTGACTGTTTCAGGAGAGCACTGCTACCTATTGGGGAATTGTTCAATCTACTACAGGATGTAGTCCGGAACAACACTGCTACCGGGACTATATTTCTTGGTATAGATGGAAAAATAACTGGACACTATGGCAACAATGTGCTGTAGCATGACTTTGTATGTTTTTTCGGCCAGGAGAGAGACTCCATCAAAATTAATTTCATACTGGCCATCCAAGAATATCTGCAAATACACCAAGTATGTTGTTTGGGAGTGTCAGGAGAAAACCAATGAGTAGCTGGAGAAATTGGGATGGTTTCCGTTCTCACTGCTCTTCATGTGTAAGTAGTTGCTGATTCTAGGAGGTAGAGAGTTTGCAGAGCCTCTGATATGTTTGTTCTCCTGTTTCTTTGATAATGTTCTCAAACCTCCATAGCAAATTAAGCTGAGAGACTATGTTTTTGAAATTGGTACCCTCCAACAAGCTCAAAATCAGATTCAGATTCACAATCTACAATGCCAATTGGTCGAGACAAAACAGCTGCAGGTGAACAGTTGGTAGGTAAAGCACTTTACTCTTATTTTAGTCCGTATGGTGTTTAGCAATACTTGCGAAATTGGGGTCACTATTTGCAGAACATTAACTGTTGTGCACTATTACATGGTGCCTACATACACTAATATTTACTCACCAATGGTAAGTACAATTAATATTACATAACCAAAAATTTATCTGGCTCTCCTTATGCCTGCTTGTTACTGCAACATGACTCCAACCATTTGTTCCTGCTTCCATTGGCTCTTTTTTTCCATCTTCAAGCTGCCTCCTAATAGCTATTCTGGCCATGCACTCTACACGTTGCTGGCTGGTGGTAGACATGTGTATCCTTGTGTAACATCTGATGTGGCGGGAATATGCTGATTCCGACCATAGTCTAGTATACCAGCATAAATATTCAATACCATTACACATAGGTTCATTTTCTTATAAAAGTTATTTTTTATTAAAACTTTCTCTAAAATGAAATCTTTCAACTAAAAAATTCCACTTCTCCAACTGTCTCTGTCTTCTAAGCCCTCTTCCATAATTCATAATTTATTATCTGCAATATTCCCTCTTAATCCATTCATCCATTCATCCATCCACCCATTCATCAATTAATCAATCCTTAGGCATAGCTTTTCAAATTTTTTTCTCCAGCTTAGCATTAAATTTATATTCTGCTGATTCCTTTCATATGCCAAACTATATTTATCACATTTCTTTGATTACTTTAGTAATATATATTTTAACTTCCATTATAATCCTAATAATAGCATTTTTACTTTTTTTCCTTCTTCTTCTGGACTTTCTTAAAGCCCTCCTAATTAATCCATTTCTATGGTTAATAATGTGTTTGTCTATCAACTATGTAATGGCCATATTTCTCTTCCAAACAGTTGGACAAGGGACTAACGTTTTCATTTTTCTTCTGCAAGATTGAATTTAGCATGCCAGTTGTACCTCTTACTTAAGTTATTCCTCAGTTTATTTTAAGGTGCAGGTGCTTTATTTTCCTATAACTTGGAACCAAAATATTTGAAATTTTATCCAATGTATTTAATGTTTTGCTGAACTAGTAGATTATCTCAACTTTGGCTCTTCATTTTTACATAGTCTGTTTTCCAAACATTAGTTTGAAACCTCTCATTTTTAGTGCTCACCTGTCAGTTCTTTTATATTACCTATATTAAATACCTTCTGTAACTTATGCTCTTATTTACTAATCATCTACAAAATGTAAATGTGTAGATAATATTATTAATTAATTGAAATGCATAAATTAGTACATAATCTTGTTCAAAATCCCAGACACATATCAATATATGAGGGTGGAATTTTAATACTGGCAATTATTTAATTATTTAGATAGTAACAGTGGCTTAAGTTGGAAAAATATTGTGGATGGTAGAGCAGTTCCAAGCCCTATCAACTGAACAAGCAGCTCCTTACACTGCATGCACTCAGGCATTTCATGGAAAATGATGGCAGGTTATACAGAAAGTGTCACCACTTATTCTCAAAGCTGGTGGCAGATCATGTACTAAAAGTGAACAGTAATACTGTGCAATGACAATCTCTCCGGAGAATATGGTATGTGACAATAGCAATCACTACTGTCGATAAAAAGCACTATAGCTTTCTTATGTGATCAACATTTAGTTTTTGTGCTGATCCATAATGATGCCTCTGATTGAACTGAAGCTTCATTTTGGCTAGTAATGATCTGGCCCATATAATGATATAGCATAAAATAGCCTCTTCTTGGCACTCACAGTGCTCCAAGTAGGTAGAAGCAACATAATATTTAACCATTTCTCAATTTTTATTAAAACAGTTGGAACCCATCTTAATCAATTTTTGTAGTGCCAGCTTGAAGACAGCTGTATATGATAATTCTGCCTCTAGAACTGGCACATGAATTATATGGTACTGATCCATTCTCATTAATGAGGAAGCAGCCTATATTTTTTCACTTGCACTAGGATAAAGGTGGGCAACACTAAGTGAAGCTAGAGATTTGCAACCCACATTGTTTCATTTCCAAGCCAGAAGCAGGGGACCAGAATCTTCATAATGTTGATAATGCACTGGGATCCTCTGCTGCTGTGCTTTCCAGGCATAATAAAGCTCAAAATTTACTTAGTGTGCCCATTCCTGCTTTGGAAGCACTTGGCAGTGTCATATCTGTCACCTTTTGGCATACCTTGATGAAGAATTGCATCTACTTCTTGCTATCATTCTGTAAAATAATGCTTATTTCCTACAAGCCTTTTGAGTTCTGGTGATACTATTGTGTTGTATGGCATCTGCCAAACTCAATCTTTATCCAACTCCCCTGCTCCTGTCTATCAGAACATTGTTGCTATACTCAACTGCCAGCTAAAACCAGACTTTGTTCATATAGTCGCTGTTCAGATGCATGGAGTTAGAAGGCGCAGTACATTTAGCCTGAGGTAAATTAGATATGTTGTCAAGGGGTGGCATATGCAGTAAAAATTGCTTCTATTGCATTCATCTCTAAAGCTGTGTTGTCACTACTAAAATCCCATTCCATATATGTACTTTTTAAAAGACATTGGTTATTTGTAAATGCAAGTAAGAAACTTTTGTAGTAATCTTTTATTATTACAAAATTCTCTAAATAAAGAATTTACAAATTTTAACCTTCTGCCTGCTCTTTCATTAGACTGACTGGATTTCCTATTTTGGTTATGTCTACTGGTATTGATGCTCCTGTTAATACTGTCCATAATAACTTCCTAGTTAAGAACATCATTAACTTTATGAACTGCTTTCCTATCTTTTCCCAATTTCTTCACAATGAAAATATAGTAGGATCTTTGTGGTATAAAATCATAATATCTTCCCAAGTGTAAATTTCAGTTTTTAAAGGCTATTTTAGTACTGTTACAAAACTTTCATTGTAGAATATATAATACATTTTTGCTATTTGTGAATAATTATTGGAAAGTCTTCTCTCTCTTTATCTTAATTTAAATTATTAAAATATTTATGTGCTTTTAAAATGATATATTGAATTAACTAAAAATGTTATCAATTTATCTCCATTATAGATCGCCTTATCTAAATATTCTCCTTCTGGATCAGTAACTTTGCTGCTCCTCACAATTGATATGGAGTATTTTTGCATACTCTTTACACAAATCCCAACCAACAAAATTGTACTTAAAATAAGCATTAAATTCTTCAATGGCTTCTAAAAATATTTTTCCCATTCAGCAACACTAAACATTAACATTGCTCTTTTATTCAGTTTAGTTCTTTTAAGTATTTCTGTGTCTCAACCAATTTTAAAAGCCCAGTTATGACATATTTTTCACATTGACTGCTAGGCTGTTTATGGGCAGTGTGAGAAAAGGCAAAGAACTAAACCTTATTAAAACCAGGATTAGCCAATTTGCTGGAAATTATTTTTCAATTTTTTGCTATTGAATGTGATAGAAATTAACCATTATGCTGATCAGGTGCTAGGTGTACAAAGCTTTCACCAAATTTAACATCAATATTCTGGAGACAAATACAATTCAAGTAATTAGGGCATTTCTTGCTGTAATTTTGAACATGGAAATAATAATAAAGCCTACAATTGTGTCTAACTGAAACACAATAGATCATTTGTACCTCTTGATTTCCTAAAATGTTTTCGAGAAATATGTTTCAGTTCTTTTAAAATTTGTTAATTAAGTTAACAATAATAAGCTTTCAACTTCCAGCTCTCCTGACTATGGGATCCCTCTTCTCATTCATTCAAATATATTATTCAGACATCACTATATTCCTCACAGCAATTGTCCATAGATGAAAGTTTAATTAGCACTAAGTGTCATGCACAACTACTTCAGTACCTACCAAATAAGCATCAATTACCATAAATGGGGAATCAAATTTTGGATGATATGTGTTGCAGTTAGCAACTATTGTTTGGTTTTTTTTTTTTTTTTTTTTTTACTTACAGGGGTGTAAAATGGGTGGAGGATAAATATTAAATAAAAAAACAATGGTTTTCATTTAAGAACTTTCGAAAAATAAGACATTTTTAAAAAATTCTGTTGAAACTCAGACACAATTGTCTTGTTTATACATTGTCATGAAACTTTTATCACTAGGCAATTATCTAATGAAGGGTTATCGTGGCTATACAGACAATTTTTCACATCAATTCCCCTTGCAAAATGTTTACATTCAGCAGGGAGGCACCACCTGAAGAATAGAAAGAGACTTCCTGATGCTCTAAAAATCCCATACAAATCAGTTTTCATTAAACACTACAAGCATGGACCACTTTTATTGGTGAGATCAAAACAAAAGAAATACAAAAAAAAAGTGTATGTATAGCTTATAACCACAGGAAACTCTGCACCAGAATCAAGTCTGATTCCAAGCTCTTGAGACAGAAATATATCTAAAAAAGAAGTTTGATGTAATATTAAATTATAACAGAGTTATATGGGGAGGAGGGAATTGACACTAATATTATGATGGTTTATCTTTAATTAGATGAATGCAGAGCTGTCAAATATTGCATTTAATATGATTTTTATGTTACTGATCCCATTAATTGCCAAAAAGCCAAAGATTTAGAATAAGCAAACATATAATTATTTTAATAACTTAGAATATGAGTCTTTCTATAGGTTCTGAACCTGTATTTGGATTGTCCAAACTGCCTATGGTGCCTTAGTAGTAAAAATGGGCGTTAAAGCACTACTCAAAAAAAAAAAAAAAATGGACTGTCCTACATATGCATCTGAGGAGCAATCAAGGAATGAATTTGTAGGAAACACAAAGAGTTCTTGGAATATGTTATAGGCCAGTGGTATTCAAAGACAATCATTTCAAATGCTATAAAAGGCAGGACTTGGGAACTTCCTAACAGGCCACTACCAACTACATGGACATATCTATAAGTTTGACAAAGAAGTTGATTAAACTAATGGGAGATGCTATAAAGCAGATGAAACACCATATCTACTGTGTGACTGAAAATTTTGAGCACTTAGTGTTAAATACTTTAATGGTTGATTTATAATTTCAGGTGGTCTTTGCTAAAATTCTAAATTTTTTTGTTAAAATTCAAATTCTTAGAGATTAGAGGAAGAGGAAGCATAATAGATCAGTAATTATAACATATATAAGCAATTGGTTTTCACATCTAAACCATATTTCATGATATAGTATAATTTTACTGTATACAACAGTTCTTTAATAATATAGAAAAAAGTGCTATATAAATGACTCTTACAAGAAGTTCTTAAAAATTGCTTCATTATTTTCATTATTTTGAGGACAGCATTGATGAGATATATATTCGTATATTTGAAATCACATAAGGGATATATACACATTATATATAAAAGTCAAACCTTAAATAATGTTTTATTTATTAATTTCTATTTTTTTACAATATTAGAATTAATGATAATCAGAATAGCAATAGCAGAAAAATAGATTCACATGGAAAAGTATCTTTAGAGATTTAAAAATGTGTAAGATGGATACATTTTTCCTTATATTTGCTATGATTCTAAATTCCTTTCCAATTAAAACAATGTTTTCCGTATGGCTAAATTCTTTTCTCATTTATGCCAATTTTAAAATCTAAATATAAATAAATAGTGTAAAACTTAAGGCATGCAAAATAAAATCATAATCTCTTGCAGAAAATCATTTATAAAAAATTTTGGAAGTAATAAATGCTATACATTGCTTGAAGTTAAAGCATGCATTAATTTTAAGACAATAATTTATTGAGCTTATTTTGTAATGTTTGGCCTTATCTCTTATATTCATATTTCAGGAGTTAGATGTAGTCAAGTGAGATGTATAACATTGATCATAGTTAAATTCCTTATTGAAGAAACTGCTCATATCAAACCACTGGATTGTTTTTGGAGATTAATAGCACCATCACTTGTAAGTCATTGCTTTGGAACAGGGAAATTAGTCTCAAATCTTGAATTGGAGGAGGAGCAGCAGAAGAAGAAGAAATTAATATTTAATAATTATCCATAAAAAATTGTAAATAAGAAACTAATATTTTATTTTTGTCTAATTTGGCCGGCAAAACATTGCATTGCTTTCCACTGAGGTGCAGCTTCTAATTATTTCCAGCATTAAAATATTATACAGCTAAATGAACTGGAAACTAGTGTATTTTCATCAAGTAAAATTAAATGTTTTTAATTGGGTATATTTTATAAAATAAATATTAAACCTAACAGTGCACTTCAGAAAACAATCTTCAATTACTTTTTTTCCTTTACATAAGTGGGTTTTAAGCACCATTTATTATGAAAACTTGGAATTCACAGTACAGGGGGTAAGGATTCAATTTTTCTAAGGTACATCTTATTATATTAAAAATATAAATATCTTCTGTAGTGAAAACCACATTTAATAAGAAGGAAGACTAGTTTCGGGAGCCATCACTCCTATCGTCAGTTCCTGGTCCTATCTAGTCGACCAGGAACTGATGATAGGAGCGATGGTTCCTGAAACTTGTCTTCCTTTTTATTTAATTTTAGTGTTGTGTATGTTACAATCTCGACTCAATTTTTTTTTTAAATGTTAATATTTGACATCACTGTTACAAAAGTTCACTATATTTTTATATGAAAACCATATTGATTGAAAATTACAGATTGTTCTGTTCATAATATATTTATGTAGCTCTTTAACACAAATTTGAATTTTGATCATACTATAATTACCAGAAATAATTAAGTTCTATGGAATTCGTGGGAAAATATACTCTGTCAGTATATTTTTCTTTACAACACATTTATTCCTGTTAGAAAGCAGCTAATTAAGCCCTCTGATAAAAAATATTGAATTGAACCAACTAATTTCCATTATTATATCCCACATGAGCTGTGGGAAAACAACAAACCTTCAATATGCCAAATATGAAGGATTTCTGCACAAAATATATATTTACAATTACCAAATCAATAACAATTTTCTAGCATATAATATATTTTGAACCAATATATAACTATATAAGAAATGAAATTGTATAATTCTGTTTATATAAATAATTTAATATGGGTGATTTCTGCAATAAGAAATTCATTTTTATCCATATCTATTTATATTGTTTATTTTCTTTGATAGTTACACACACAATATTACACTTTTTGGTGCTTTGAATGCTCAACCATGATATTTATAGCTTAATTTAATTATCAATGCTATTAGTTGATTGGTATAAGTATTGAAATAAATTTTGTTCAACAGGTACCTAACCTAAAAGAAGGAGATGAATATCAGTTCCGTGTCATTGCTATAAATGATGTAGGTTCCTCAGATCCAAGTAGACCAAGCAACAATATATTAATTGAGGAACAACCGAATAAACCATGCATGGATTTAGGAGGTGTACGTGACATCACTGTGAGAGCTGGAGAGGACTTCTCCATTCATGTGCCATATGTTGCTTTCCCTAAGCCTACGCTTTCATGGTTTAACAATGATACGCTTTTAGATGATTCTGATAGCAGAGTTCATCAGCAGGTGAGCTGTAATGTTTTAAACATTATACATTGACTAATTTGTTAATCTTGTTTTTCTAAATAGCATTTATCAAAAGTATATTTTTCTTATCCAGTTTGTTAATCACCAGATAAAAAATACCATATTCTGCTGATGAAATAATTATTGATTTGAAACTTTTCTCTCATGATATCTCACAAATTAATTCATTTGAAATGCTTTTATCACCTGAGCTCAGGTTTTGAAAATGTTCTTGTTTTATTAACTACAGTATCCACAGTTTACTTACCAGAGATGCAAAAATAGTAGATAAAGCTATTGAACCAAAATGTTAGCCTTCCTGCATTAATATCTGAATCTTTAAGGAAATTCTGAACACTGAGGAAATAATGTTGGCCTAAAATTATTTATAATTATTATGTATTCTTTCTTTTAAAATTTATGTCCTTTCAGAAATTAACAACAGAAAAAATAAATGTCAATAATTGCACTTTTATTGCCTTCAAATTAATATCTTATTATATTTGCATACCACTCAAAAAACCATGAAAAAACTAGTAAAAAATGTTTCACAAAATAAAAAGAAGTGGTGAACCAGTATAAGAGGTAAACAATTTATTGATATTACAATTATTAACTTGTTTGACAATTGTAAAATTCTATATTTACACAAGAGGCTAAAAATTTGTGCACACCAATAGTTAAATTACTCTTTCTCTATATTTTCAAATAGCATTCATCCTGATAATTAAAAAATAACTGTTTGTGAGATGCTAGAAGGTTCCTGACTGGGATATAGCTTCCCTTGTTCTTTAAACTAGTTATGTCAATGAAAAATAAAGTAAAAATGTACATTGCAGAATTAAAATTATTTCAGTCTCACTTTCAGACATGGTAAAAATGTTTTGCCTTCTTAGTTAGTATAAATTTTAGACTGTTAAATCTGTTAAATGGGTAATTATTAAGTTTGTAAAGTTAAATTATTACTATTCCCATATCACAGTTTAGCAACAGCAACATTAAAATATTAATCATAGCTCTTTATTACATAACTGAACATGTAATAAGGAGCAATTTTTTTCTCTAGGAACAATTCAATTTGTGTATGTCCTTCAATTATGTAATATTTATAATTTTTTATCTTCTAAACGACCAGTAAAATCCATTTGTTGCTAAAATAATTTGCAATATATACAAATGAGTCGGCATTAGGTGACACTAAAACTTCACTAACTGGTTAATTCTTCAGAACATGTTTCAAGAGCATTCGCTCTCATCCTCAGCTGGGGACCAGCTAACTCTAGCAGATGACGTAGTGACATCTGGTGGTTCCATTAGATAACGAAAGAGGAAGTCCATTGGTGGAATGTCAAAATTCATAAATCTATGTTTATTTTTTAAAATATAAATCTTTTCCCATATTGTCAAATCCATGGGATTGGTGGTAGCTTTTAACAGTTTGGCTTCTCCTGCAATGGCATGATCCTAAGTCCAAAAGTGATCTGCAACTGCTGATTTATCCACTTGTTTATATCTTAAATTTCTGAAGTGTTCTTTGGTCCTTGTCTCCAAATTTCGTATTGTTTTGCCTATATATATCTGATCACACTCCAAACAATCTATTCGATAAACTCCTGACTTCTTATTGGGTGGAATAACGTCTTTTATGGTGCTGTTCAGAAGCTTTCCAATAATAAATTTATTTTGTGCTGCCAAATGAATATCATAATTTTTAAAAATCTTCATGAATGCCCTTGTTTGCCCACGGATGATATATGAATCTTTTAAAAACCACGTCCTTTTTTATCATGGAGAGAGTTGTGGTGTTATTAATATCTTTTTGTCTTTCAAAATGTCTGATCTTCTTATCAACTAAAGAGCTGCTGAATCCATTGTTGAGGGCTGTTTTGATGATATAACGGTATTCTGCTGAATACTCTTCTTTGTTGAGTGGAATGTTTACCAATCTATGGACAAGGCTGTTTAAATGGCATGTTGGTGTGGTTTAGGGTTAAAACTGTTATTCTTTATATGATTATCTGTATGTGTAAGTTTCCTATATATGCCGAATGAAATTGTCGTTTCTCCTGAACATCTTAGGTACAAAAACGGTAAATAACCATTTTCCTCCAGTTCCATAGTGAATTTGGTATTTTGGTCCAGCAAATTTAGTAATTGTAGGGTATTTTCTGGTTTTTTTTTTGTACTATTGCCAGTTTGTCGTCTACATAAGAAACCATACCTTGAAGGTGAAAGGGAATGCCTTAGTAATGTGTGTTTCTACAGCACTCATGAATAAATTTGGTGGAAATAGAGAAAGAGGGTTACCCATAACTAAGCCAGAAATTTGTTGGTAAATTTTCCCATTGAATGTAAAAAAAGTTTTGGTTTGTAAACAGTTCTATAAGATTGGTATAATCCTCAATTTCTTCTACTGTTAAGTTCATACATTTTAGCCAATTCTGGAGATTTAGGAGCAGTTTTTTTGTAAGAATATTAGAAAACAAAGATGCAACATCAAAAGAGACCAAGGCATCATTCGGCGAAATCCACTCATTATTAAATTGGTCAACAAGTTCATATGAGTTAACGATATGTCTACATTCAAATTGTTCTAAAGATGTAAATTTCAAGATCTAAATGCTATGCTATCATATATGCTACACCATATCTTGTTTGTGTATCTTGTTTAATATAGGGATCACATATATCATTTTGATATTATATTTTTTTTCTCAATAAGTTTTATATGGACAGTTCAGTTAAGAAATATATCATTCCTATCTTTGATTGAATATAATTAACTCTCAGTCTTTCCGAAATGTTATTAAATAACTTATAGGTTCTTCTATCTACCTTTGTAGTGCCCCATTCCCATTAACACTGTTGTTTTAATGTATTTTTTATTTTCTGTCTCCGTTACATTGCCTATCAATTATTTCAGACTCTTAGATGTTTAGATTTCTTTTCTTAAATCAAAAAATTGCTCCACTCAATTTAAGAGAGATCAATATGTCATATCCCTGTCAACAGCAATAAAGCTGGATGGGCGACGTGCTGAGCACTCCTGTGAATCTTAATAAAATCTTTCATTGCGAGCATCTTAGAAAAGTTTAATGCCATCGTCATTCATACTTTTTGCTTATACACGTGCACTGTAATTGTTATAGAAGTAAAAATAATTCTGTGATAAAATGTAATACCATTGAATGGGATTTTAAAGTCTTGTTGCATTACTGTTGCCAATTTTATCACAACATTTTTGGATTTTTTCTAACAAATTCTCTATGTTTTCTAAATTTTAATTTTTTGTCTAAATATATGCTTAAATATTTTGCTTATTTTTGTCATCTGATATTTTGATTATTGTAATTTATGGTTGTCTTCTTTTGCCTTTCAATATCATATATGCAGATTTGGATGGGACGACTAATTAATTGCTTACACACCCATCCTTTAGTTTGTTCATTAAGTGATTAGCATGGCTTTGAATTTGATTTCTATTTTCACCTTCTATTATAAACAACATATTGTCAGGATAAGTAATGGTTTGCTTAATGTCGTCTTTTACCAGTTCGTCTGATAGAGTTTCTAGGACAATATACCAAAAGGTCAGACCTCGGTCATCTAGTCATTAAGGAGATAAACAGTAACTCCTTGGCACATCAGTGCTACTTTGTAATGTCTGTGCTTTCATCCAGTTGCTAAGCAAAGTAAGGGGATATGCAAATTAATTCTAATAATTGTTGCTCAATATTTTCTGACAAACTGACAATTTGCCTCTTAATTGTGTCATTTCACAGAGATATTAGGAAAGCCCTTGGCAGCTTCCTGTCTTATCAATGCTCAAACTTTGATTTTTGCAGCTGGTAATAAAGTTTTTCAGCATTTTCCCAGTTTTTACAGTGAACTGAGAAACTTCAAAAGTTGTCCTCACAACATTTTTGTTGTTATACATCACTTACTGGTTTTTGGTAAGTTTTTGCTTCTTAACTTTAAAAAAATCAATGCTCTTTATGGTATGTTTTTTATGATTAGTTTTGAAATGTCTGCAATTTTTATGGTTTCATGGTCTCATTGGATGGCATAGCATGGGAGTTGCTTGTTTCCTGGAGCTGAACACATGGAACCTAGGGACAGATATTCCTTGCTATAACAGTGACACTTTTTATGAAACTAACAGAAGATTTATTTTGTTGTGAACAATGCAATCTCATCATTAGAGTCTATATTTTCTGATTTGAAACTTAACAAACTATCCATTTTGAGATCAGAAGTCTCAAATGCAAAATGCACTGTATTAGAAGTGTGAAATCACTTTTACCAACAATAAACAAAGGGTGAAAGCAAAAATAAGGAGTGTAAAAATAGAAAAAGAAGTGCAGACAAGTCTGCATGAACAATCACAAATTGAGTCAGATTTAAACACATGGTCGGTCCTGGTGGTCTAGTGGTAGCCATACTTACCTCGTAAACCCAAGATCGCGAGTTCGATCCCGGCCAAGATCACTGGATTTTTTTGGGCGTAAAAATTATAAGTATGGCTTCCTTCGGAAGAGAAGTAAAGCTGTAGGTCCCATGTCGTAGATTTATGAAACTGAAACGTAAAAGAACCTCAAGCCTGAATGAAGAGTCCTCTGAGCAAAATTGATTGGCCGTTTCACACGCTGAACTGAATGGGACACTGATGGCCTGAGATTATAAAGAGCATCCATAAATAAAACAAAAATGAACAACAAAAGATTTAAACATGCTGTTCTTTGAAAACACACTCCTTAATTCTAGAAACCTCTTGGAAATAATGCAAGCAACTTTCTGAGTGCAAACATCATATGAATTCCATACATTTGGTAAGCAGATATTTTTTGTATGTGCTGTGTCAAATAATATTGCATCTGTAAGTTCAATATGGAGCAATATTACACACTTCAAAATCAGTATCTCAGAGACAGGTGAGCCCAAGTCTGCACAGATTGCTGTTGAAAGATGTATGTTATTGCCAGGGAAAGTATGACAATACATATATGTGATCTACCTGACTGGATTTTTTGATTACCTACTTGTATGCTTGCTCTAGAACTAAAAGTTGCCTTCAATTTAATTCTAATTTTCTTTAACTCAATAAATAAAAAACATAAATTTGTATCAACATTCTTTTTCTTATAACTCATATTTATATACATTATACATTCTAGAAGCTGTGTTGTAATGTTTTGTGGACCCCCTAACAGGGCCTCTGGAACCACTGGGATTCCATGAACTGCAGTTTCAGAATCACTGACATAGACAATTTAATAAATGTGACACTATAGGTAACTAATACACTCGATATTTTGCTGACACTTAACTGCACAGATTCAAGTCATTCACTTTATTAATTTTTGAAGGAATATAGTCTTCATGATGATCAGAATTTCTACCAAGTACATTCTTATGACACCTTTGCAAAATTTCTGTATCTTTTAAATTTATTTTACATTGATTTCTTTCATCATCTTTCACAACTTTTATTGTACATAGTTTTTAGTTTTTGTATTCTGATATGCTGCTATTTATAATTTTATATCTATCTAACAGATAAAAACATATTTGTTTCTCTTAAATAGGGAACCCTTATTACTTTTTATTATACAATTTTGTATATGAGAATTTATTAAGGATTACATTGTTGGTGAACATTAGTGGTTCAAACTTATTACTAAATAAAGGTGTCAAATTTGTTACATCCAGTGGTTGAAAGTTTCATTTTGCAGATGAATGTCACAAATTAATGAACTTAATGAGAAAACATCGCTCTTTTTTTCTGTCAAGATATGAAAATGAGTACTTTTTTCTCTCTTGGATACACACTCTTTCATACTCAGTTCACATTTTGTGAATCGTTATATCTCTTTTAGTAATTTCTGGTCATTATTCAAAACTTTTCAAAATTTGCATTGAACTATTAAAGTTTAAGTAACAAAGTTTTTTTATGAAAATGTTTCAATAAGCTCATGCATTATCCAAATAATATTTTTCATTAAAACTGATTGAATTTATGATTGTAATATCTTACATATCCAGTGTTTTATTTTATCTCTCATAAAGGAAAATAGATCATAGTAAATCTACAAATTAGTTTTATAAATGATGCCAAGCTAGAAATTTGTAAACTTGTACAGCAACTATAAGACAGCAGTATTTCATGGGAAGGGAAGAGTCAGATATAGAAAATAACATTAAAATCCAGAAAATAATATAGGAGGGAAATGTTATTTCTAGTAATTTTAAATAGCAGTACCCATTATTTTTAATGTCACTATTGCAAAGAGCTTAAACCAAGATGTTGAAATATTATCACATTACAAAACAGTGATAACTAATAATTTTAAATAAAAATATAAAAAGGTATTAGGTTTTACCCTTTATCAGAACATAAACTTTGGAGTATTTGAACTTAAAGCTCAATTTATGAAATTGAAAACCATTTTATTGCTCTTTACAATAGGATAGCATTGTAAGAACAGGCAATTTTAAGGGAAAAAAGTTTAATTTGTAAGTTCAATGGCTCCAAAGAATATTTGTGGTTGGCAAATAAGAGAGCATAATGGGTAGCTCATATTTTTGAACCACAGGTTAATTCCTTGAAAATAATTGTGAAATATTTTTGTAGCTGGCAGATGATTATGCAAGTATTGTGGTGAAAAACTCAAAGCGATCAGACACAGGTCAGTACAGATTGCAATTGCGCAATCAGTCTGGTTTTGATACAGCCACCATTAATGTCAGAGTCTTGGATCGCCCCAGTCCTCCTGAAAATCTCAGAGCAGATGAGTTTGCTGGTGATGCTCTTACTCTCTTCTGGAGCCCCCCCAAGGACAATGGAGGTGCTGATATCACCAATTATATTGTTGAGAAAAAGGAGTTTCGTTCACCTACGTGGCAGAAGGTAAGCTCAGTGGCTTAGATAGAATGCTTAAACTGTGTGATAAAACTTTGCATATTTGTTATAATAGTTGGATTAAATTAAATTCAAGATAAGAGTATTGATAATATGTTTTAAAGACCTGTGTTGCAACATACAAACTAATCATGAGCTGAAACTTGTTATATACACATTGAGTAAAGTATCTTTGGTTGTACACATTTGCAGCTTTATTTAGCACAAATGTTAAAAAAAAAAAAAAAAAATGTTTTATACAAATAATCCTGTTTTCCATTACTAGAGTTTCTATTACATTCTGCAGCTTTGTTGAAGCTAGAGTATGACAATGATGATGACGATGAGAAGTTATTAGTGTAACATTTGTAAACTTATTTCCTAATATAAATATCATAAATTGCTATTTGAGGCTTAATCTCTCATAGAAATCCATAGTATTTAATTATTTAACATAAACAGAAAATAATGCAAATAATTAAAATGTTATTGAGAATATTTCCCGCACTGTTTATCTCTGTTAATCTATAGGTAAGCAGCTATGTGACAACTCCCTTCTGTCGAATTCGTAACTTGTTTATTGGCCGTGAATATGAATTCCGTGTATCAGCAGAAAACCAGTATGGAACTTCAGACCCAGCAGTGATTACAGACCCTGTGAGAGCCAGACATCCCTTTGGTAAGTAAAAATCTTTTATTTTAAATATTTTTCCTCTTCACTTCAAAGTACTTACAAACTACGTAATTGTATAATTTGTTTTAAATGCCATAAGAGATTGAATTGCATTATAACATTTGATTTTGTTAATGTTACACTTCCAATTACATATAAACTTAATTTTACCCATTGGTTCTTAGGTTTTTGGATTAATGGCTGCAACTTAAAATTGTGGGAAAAATCTTAAATAATTAACTTCACAATCACCATCATCATTATCATTTAATAATAATAATAATAATAATAATAATAATAATAATAATAATAATAATAATAGTAGTAGTAGTAGTAACAATAAAAATAATAAACTAATGATTTTCATACATTTTTTTTTATCACTAGCTCCTCAGTCCTCACAAGAATATGTTGGAGTTTTTTTTTTTGTTTGTTTGTTTTTTTTTTTGAATAGTGTTTAATGCCTGTTTTTGCTACAGAGGCATCACAGACGGTGGACACTGATGACACATGAGATGAAGTGATATGTTGAGCAAGGATTTTTTTTAAGGAAGGAAAATTTCCAGGCCTAAGTTTAGGGTACCTCCCCTGCATTTGCCATTTATGAAGACTGAGGGAAACCTGAAAAAAAAACCCAATCAGGGAGCACAGTCCTGGCAGGACTCGAAACACAGACCTTCCCCTCACAAGTCCATGCCTTAACAACCTCAGCCACCTGTGGTGGTCTTTTTGGATTCCTTGAATGACTTTTCATAATGGTACCTATATAAAAAACAAAAATGGGGAAGTTGTTCCTTGAATGTGTGTAAGGTGGCTTGGTCTTTTGCTTCTATTTACCATTAATTTTACATATTTATAAGCTGTCATGAATGTTTAATTTTATTTACTTACTTCAAATCCAAATCCAGCTGCCAGCATAAGAATATTTATATATATAAACTGCTATATCCTTCCTGTTCAGCTTTCATTATTACAAAGTTAATTGTATAATAAATGTTATACATAAATATGTCACCCAGTATTGTTTCTAATAAACATTCCTATCTGTATAAACATTTTATTCTATTTCGTTTCAAAGAAACATTTCTGCATAGATATTTAAAATAAATCTGCTGCTTTGACTGTTTTCCATTCAGTTCCTAATGCCTGCAGCATTATCATACTTTGGTGCATACATAGACCTTACTTTAGGTTCATCAACGTTTAAGATCTCTTTCTCCAAAATATTCTTGTTATTCAGGATAATCAAACCCTTATAGGAGGATAGCTGGAGTTTCTTTCAGTTAGTTTGAACAATACAGCATTTTGCATTATGAAAAATAGATTTCAAATAATTAGTGACAGTTATTTTGTTACCTGAACAGTGTTAACTTGTTCCAATTATGTGGAAACAACATGAGAGTATCTACTGATTGATTTGAGCACTCAAAGTGCAATAGTGATTAATATATCTATAACATTATATTAAGGCTCAAGATGATTTTATAAAAAGCAAATTTAGTGCATTCACCAGAGCTGTAAAATGCACTTTAGATTCATAAAAATTTTAACATTTTTAATAAAAGTAACTCTTTTCTAAGTAAACATCTATGAACTTAAATATTGTACTTACTAAGCTGTTGACAATGAAGTGGTATTATATCCTAAACTTAGGTATTCATTTTTTACACTAAATTACTTGCAAGTCAGTTGGTGTCAGAGAACTAATTGATACTTAAATTTGTCATTTGGTTTCGTTGCTGTACATTTTTTAAACTTCTAAGATTTTATGAGTTCTTACTTAAAAAACACATTTTCTGATGGAACAAATTAATTCAGTAATAAAAAGATTTGAGTGCTTGTAATAGGTTTCATTTAAACCTCGAAAAACATTTCTCCTGCTCCATACAATACAGGCTATGGAATAAAATAAATCAACAGTGCTACGATTCCTATTTTTAATCCATAAAAACTCAATAATAATATTATATTTTGGATGGATGGATGGATAGATGGATGGATAGATGGATGGATGGACATAGGTAACATAGATAGCCACTGACACTATTAGGATATTTGGTTAACTGATTTATCACTTCAGAAAAAGGTATTCATGCATAATTATATTTGCTATATTACATAAAATACTTTTTCACAAAACTGCCCATAGAGTTCATTGAATTCTTAGGTAATTAATTAACCTTTTGTTTATATAGCTCATATAATTAGAAAGAATTTTATAATTAAATATCACTAATATGTTCATGGAAGTAGTATCTTTCATATTAATAATTTACAATTCAATTCAATCTTTGGGAGATTTTTTTTTTTTTTTTTTTTTTTTTTTATGAGCAATGTACTCTTCCCTGTATTATGCATGTTATAGGAATCAAATGTGCTAAAACTAAATGTCATTCAAACTACTATATTTGGAACATTTACACTAAAAATTTCGGCCAGGACTGGTGATGCAAAAAGAACCTGAACTTTTGCCCTCATCATTGGCATTGGCTTAGAGAAGGGATGGTTGGGAAGACTTATGTATGTCACTGCCATTTAGAGGCATAGAATCTTTCATTAAAGGTCATCGTATATTAATGAATACTGAAATAAATATTGGCATACAGTATGATTAAATGGATGAATACAAAACATTACAAACATAGAATTGTTGCACATCTAGTTACTAAGCATGGAATGATATCTAGCCTTTAGCACATTCTAAGCATTTATTAAATACTTACAATTTTTTCTGAAGCAAATAGTGTTTTAACCATCGATTTCTGGGAAACATATTCCAAAATATTAACAGTAAGGATAATAATTAAAACATTAATTATTTTGAAATCTTGCTTTCCCAAAGAACAATGTAATTCTCAATAATCTTTACAATTATATATTATATTTATGTGCACTTCTATTCAATAACTAAACAAAAAACTAACTTCTTCTACATTCTATTCCACGTTCTATTCCAAGTTAACATCTTGATAATCTTAGCCAAATTATATTAAAGAATACTTTTTCCCCTAGCAAAGTCAACTTTAAAAAATTTGGCTACACATTTTGTCTTTTTCTTCCTCTCTGTTTTGAGTCAACCATAATGTCTTTATTATCGGATACATACCTTGTTTATATGCATAATTTACTGGTCTGCTATGCAATAATATAGAAAAATTTCAAGAAGTATAAGTAAATTAACTGGTTGGTGGTCATCAGCTACCTAATAAGCTATTTAAAAACAAAGCTTACATGTACAATATTTTACATGCTGGAAAAATCATGTTTTAGTTTGAAATAATGTAAAGCACTATTTTTATCTCTTTATTCCATTAAATAATCCAGCAATAAATATCCTCATTTTCTGGCTTTAATACAAGATGGTGTCCACAATATTCAGGACTGGTGCTGCCATTTCGACAGTAGTTGCAGTAGAGTTTTGTAGCATTAGGTGGCAACACTAGCACATCTGATGAGTGAATGTTTAAAGTTTAATGCAGCTGGGTAGATGTGTTGAGATTCTCTGTGATACTCTGTGTGTAGTGTGTGGCAATTTTACGATGGATCCAAGATTAGAATAGAGAGTGTGCATAAAATTCTGTGCAAATCTCAGGAAAAATGCTATGGAGACCCTCGCAATGATTCAACAAGTATTTGGGGGACAAAGCGTGAGCCGTACACATTTGTTTGAGTGGCATGCTTGGTTCAGGGCCGGCCATACAGCTATTATAGATGATGCTCACATCGGTAGGCCGATCAATTTCACAATGCCTGACATTGTTGCCAAATTTCAACCTTGATGATGGCCCGAACTTGAGCGACAAGGGAACTGGCTGTTGCATCATGATAATGCACCCTGTCACAATTCCTTGTTCACCAGGAGCTTCTTTATGAAAAAGAACATGACGGTTGTCCCCCACGCACCATACTTGCCTGATTTGGCACCCTGTGACTTTGCTCTATACCCCAAACTGAAAATCAAGCTGAAAGGACGTTGGTTCGACACAATTGAGAGGATTCAAGAAGAAACATTATCTGTGCTAAACACAGTCAAAGAACATGTCTTCGAAATGGCACTTGGAAAATGGCAGCATCACTGGAACCAGTGTATACATGTGGAAGGGAACTACTTCGAGGGTGACGGCAGTTGTTAGTCTCGAAGTAAGTTTTTGACCAAATGGCAGAACAAGTCCCGAATATTCTGGATACCACCTCGTATGTTCCTGCAATTCATTTTGCATGTATCTTTAAACATTTAGATACATATTATTACAAAAAAAAGTCATCTTTTTAAATAAATAATGTTATAAATTTCAGATTCATCGGAATTTTTAAAATTTAGGTCTATTCAGCCCTACTGTTAGTCTAGCTGTTGAATAAAATATTTCTCATTCTATTATTAATTTTGGAAATGAAACCAAGAGTGACTCTATTATATAATGTTTATTTCAATATTTTACAGATCCACCTGGACCACCTGGTGTGCCGCATATGGTTGAAACTACTGAAGATTCTATTACAATTAGCTGGACAAAACCTCGGCATGATGGTGGCTCTCCAATTACAGGCTATGTCATTGAAAAGAAAATGATTGGAGAGGATAAGTGGACGAAAGCTACACATGTGCATGTAATTGAGCTGAGCTATAAGTAAGTAATGTGTTTAATTTCATAAATGTTAATAACACATTTTATAATCCACTTTTATGAAAATATGTTTGCAGGATATTAACATAATTTGCTTTATGATCTTGATGAATGCTTTATTAAGTTCTAAGTAAATTACAAAGTATTGGATATCCTCAGATTCTGGCTGGTCATTATTTCCACAACTAATCTAAACAAATAACACATAAAAAAAAGGAACAAATCATAAAAGAAATTAATCTATCGTACAGAACATAAAAGAACTTAATCTATCTTAAACACTCACCTATTTGTACTATTATTATAAATAGAATATAATATCTCTATTATCTAAATAAGTTGCAATAAGCTCAATTCATCAACTCATCAGTAGTTAACTACTGAAGTCCAAAGGACAAGATTTACACCAATTTTTAAATATACAACCATAAGTTTGATGTTGGTATTCAACTTATGCTTATTATTTTGCTTAAATCACATTACTGTCACTGATAAGATTATAGCTTGAAAATGGGTCATTAATAGCATTATCAGTTATGACAATGCTAATTAACTTAAGATAATGTAGCATAGAGGTAGAACTTTTTCCTCAGCATGCTTGGAATTACTTAACCAAATAAGACTTTCATGGCTAATGTCATACTCCATTAAATTCATAAAATTCATTCTGGGTTGGTTTGCAAATCATTGCTAAACTTGTAGACTAAATGGTCCTGTTTGGCCAAGATATGTACTTATCACCCTCAAGGTGGTCAACTTAGGTCTTCCAACTCCAGAACTTGACTGAAGCTATGATATTTTTTTTAATGATCACAAATGCCATTCCTGGTGGCAATCTTCCACAAAAACTACACCACCTGTCCTTTCAGTTAGTGTGCTAACGTGCAATGAGGTGGTAGTCAGTTAGGGATACATGCTAGTTATGCTACTGCAAATTGCTTAAGCATTCCACATAAGCACACCAATTAGTACATGTTAATGCATGATTATTGTATGTAAATCATGTGAGCATGTCAGAGTTGAAACTCATCCATTACATGATCTGGCTGATACTTGGGAGTTAGAGTCTATAAACATGAACATATGATGAGTCAGTTTTATTAATGCAAGTGTGTTAGTTTTCCTAAAATTATGTTAGATGGAGTATAGTGTGATGCTAATAAATGTTAGGAGCATTACATATGTATGCTGGTGGAGTGAGACTTTCTGAATATAATGTAAAGTGATGTAAGCAGATCATATGAGAAGGTTATTTCTGTAGTTATATTTCAGTGGAATTAGTTGTTTCAGCTGTGTGCATTAGAGTAAACAGGGGAACCAGTGGCTTGTGAAAGAAAGAGTTCAGCTAGATATCTCTGGATTTCTGCAGTAGTGTCATGATTCTGTAGGTTTTGTTTAAACAGTGAGAGAGGATTTTATGTTTGTTAAGTGTGGTGTCGTATTGGCTAAGAGATGCAACAAGAGGATTGAGGATGTTTAAGAAAATGTTTTGCGCGTGTTAGCTGCTAGTTTCTAGATAAACTGCCCAATGGTGTGAATGCAAAGTTTGTGCAGAGAGCAGAGTTATCTTGGGAATTTTGGTAGTTATGTCAAGTACAATGCTTTCAAATAGACATTTTGTTGCATAAGATAACTTATGCATGTGCTCCAGTATACAGTTTGTTGAACTCCTGGAAGAGGTACATTTACCCCTAATTGTTTAGCTTTCCACATTGAAAAGAAAACTACACTTACAAAATCTGCAATATAATTGTGAAAATTTTTTAACTATAAGATAGTTCTAATAAAATATTTTAATTAATGTATTGGCATATTGTTTTCTTACCATTAATGGTGGAGTCATTTTGTTTCTCTTGTTGACACAAGTAGGTATTTTCTGTAGTGATATGAACAAAACA
Source organism: Metallyticus violacea (assembly GCA_030762175.1). Lineage (NCBI taxonomy): Eukaryota > Metazoa > Arthropoda > Insecta > Mantodea > Metallyticidae > Metallyticus > Metallyticus violacea. Next base: position 240,447,076 of record CM060846.1, read on the forward strand.
TGTGATAAATATAATTACTAGACCATTAAGAATTCCAAAGAGATTTTCTGTTTAACAACTAATATTTCCCTTCCCAAATGGGAAATTTCACTTAACACTTCAATGGAAACTGATATAGTATATAACACATCAGTCATCTTTATTATTATTTGAATTAGAAAAGGATGATTAACCAGACAGTTCTTTTGAAAGGAAGATGTTCTCAACTTTTCCTACCTTTCAGAAGCAAAATCTTAAAACTGAAAAATTTGGCACTTAACACTTTGAACATACCACTCCACAATTATTGAAACAATTTCTGTATGTATGCTTTGATCAAAGAGAAAAATATTCTACAGTTTTTTAAATAATATGAAAAACTTTCTACATTCTTTGACTCAAAAAGATGTTCACTAAATATCATTTGACAACATTTATCCATCAGCTAAGTTGCTATCACTGAAAAACTTCTTAAGATTATAAAGCAATTCAATGGTGTTTATGTACTTAATTTTTACTCTACAAACTAGTTCTTCATTCACATATAAAGTACTTCTTTCTACCTCTTCTTCATCTATAATAGACTTAAGATTCACTCATTTAAAATCTTTTAATACTTGGTTACTTATTTTTTAAACATAACACATTTGTAATTTATAAACTTAAGATATTTCTGTTTCTAAGTTATGACATTATAGATCATGATGTAAATCTCTTTTTTAAATATTTATTTTAATTTCACCAATTTAAAATTATGATTTTAGTATGTCCTGCAATCAAATTTTATATAGTACTAATAGAACTAAAAAAAACTGAATTTTGTTCTCTCTCTAGAGCAAGAACATTATGATTGAAAACGGACATAAGATAATATATAGTTTATAAATCACAATCTTGCCTTGCTGAGCTCACTTTAAAAAACATTCTAATTACAACAGGAATATCACCTTGTGAAAGAAAATACAACTTCAATGCTGAAAAAATTTAATCGTCATTATTATACAAGGAGAAAGAACAACCATCTTGTCTTTAGGTATTGCAGCAACTATTTGTAATAATTATCAATAATTTATAATTTTTAAGGTTTCCTCAAAGTGTATGTATTGCAAAATAATAAAATATTTTTAAAACTGTGAATTTCACATCGATACACAGACCAAAATCTATGCTATACTGGATGCATGTAAATAAAATGCATCAACAAGCTATCCCATGTCAATGATAATGAAGATGATCATAATAATCTCTCTATTATTTTTAATAACAATTTAAATGTTAATATTCCATTTGTACAAGAAGCATTACAAGTACAAAAACAAGAAGAAACAAGGAAGTCAGGACTAATATCAATTTAATAATAATAATAATAATAATAATAATAATAATAACAACAACAACATGCGTAGTAATATGAAATTAATAGCAGCAATACCGAGTAATAAAAGAGACAGTAATTAAAGAAGCTGGGTAAATTACAACTGAAAGTTCTTGTTAAGGTGGAATAAATTATAGTAACAGTAATTATAACATCCCCATAATGATAGATGAGCAATTGCATGTTATGGGTAACTGTTTCCTTACAGGCAACAATTGTCAAATGTAGATCTGTATTCTATGATTTGTTTCATTTTTATGGCAGTTCTTCTGAGGTCAAAAATTTTTCCACCTTGCAAGGAGGAGCAGCCAGCAGTTTTAATACACCACACACAGCAAAATATTTTGGAAATGCTGAATTTCTATCTTTGTTCAACTGTGGTGTTTAAATGATGATAATGAACTGACATTCTTTTATGCTCGATTTTTCATTAGCCTATAAAGCTATTAGATATCATCTACATTTGTTCCACATTAAATGTGTTCAACCATAATAAACTTTGGTAAAATTGATTGTTTACATTTAGTAGAGGAGCTTGATAATCCCAAGCATAATCAAATTCTAAAATCAAATATGAAAGTCAGCTTGCTTTGAAAATGACTAAATCTTTGGAATCTATAATTTTCAATTTATTTGTTTGAGTTTTTTTGTATAGGTTTATTCATAAAAAGTATGTGAAATTTCAAATATTTTGAGACACTTGGTGAACAAAATTACTATTTTACAAATCACATCCCATTACTTTAAATGTATTCTTGAAACTAGTATGGGTGATCATTGTTCTTATCATAATTTTACTTGATAGTTCCTCCTTGTAATGTTTTTCCTTCCATTACCCAAAGGCTCTTCATTGAAGCATGATATATGCCTAGAATGAACTTCTGAAGTTCACCAATACTTATAGAATAATTGTGTTTATCCAAGGTTTCTTTTAAATTTTTGAAAAAGTTTTCATATTTTATTTGCTAATTGTCAGGAAAAATGTTTAGAAGATAAGAATAAGCCTTCAGGATCAAAACATATTTCTTTGCAGTAAATTGTAGCTAATAGAAAGAGCAGCATCTGAGTTTTGCTGTCTTCAGAATTCGTTAAATCCATGTCATTTCCTTTTTATTGTTGTTGTTGTTGTTGTTATTATTATTATTATTATTATTATTATTATTATTATGTTGTTGTTGTTGTTATTAATTGGCTTCAATCTACTGATTATAGCAGAATTATGCTCAATGTTTTATAAAATACGAATAAACCTGTAACAGCAGCTACATATTTTGTTACAAGATGATAAAAAGTAAAAACAGTAGTATTCATTATGAAGAAAAAACAGCTTAAATTACAAAAAGTGGGCAGAATTTAGTGAAACCTCTAGTATATGAATTTGGAAAGATATTATATTTTGGAACAATAAAGTGCATGGTCCTACATATTCATCTTTCAACACATGTCTTTACTGAGATTATGGGAAAGGAAAAAAAATTATAGTTACTGTTTTTACTTATTTAGGAAATCATAAACCCTTCCACAATCAAACAAATTATAATCATTTATTGTTACTAAAATTTGTGTTCTACTGCAATGCAATAAGAAATTATAATAGAGTGAAAATACTTATTTGTGGAATAAACTTAAGTAATAATAGCTTGGAATTGTATTACTATATATATTGATATTTGAAATACTTTAGAATTCATCTCAAATGTACTTAAGTGCAAAATGAAATTTTTGCCAAATGTCTCTTCTTAGTATACCAAGAACAAGTAGAGATCTGGGAGATAAATGATGCTAAATATGTGTATCTTACTAATAGGTTATGTTTTATATGTATATATTTTTTTATAACTACTGGTTTAGAGACATTTACATCCATATGTGTTGGGATGAGCCTATTTTTGTGACTTTTGTTATGTGGAAGAGTAACTTGATATGCATACTAAATATCCTTGCAAAAATTAATTATAATTGTACACAACTGTTGTTCATTTAAAGGAATGTTAAGTCAGTTTGAAAAACAATTTTATGAAATTTAAATTTAAAAACTCCTATAATGATAATATATCTGTATATAAGAAAGCACAGAGACTTTAATTGATGAAAACATACAGTCAAATTTTCAACTGTTTACCACACCCAGTGTTCTTAAACTTGTGTAATCTTTTTAAATTTAACACCAACTTTGTGTTGCAACTAATATAATGAAGCAACTTATTTATTCCTATTAACTGGTGAGTTAATTTCATGGCGAGTGGAAATAAAAACATTAACAACTCACAAGCTAATTAAGAATTATGTAATCCATTTTGCAATTATCAACAGAAGTGCACAAAAAGTAATTACTAATTTACTCTTCTGTTGCTCATAAAAATCATATCTTGCAGGCTAACAAAAGCTAATGCTTCATATTCTTATTTTACAGGGTTCCAAATTTAATAGAGAATCATGAATATGAATTCAGGGTAGCAGCAATCAATGCTGCTGGACAAGGACCATGGAGCAGTTCTTCAGATTCTATTGTATGCAGACCACCACCATGTATGTAAAAAAATATGTTTGTTTCCATTTGGTCTGAAGCTAAAGTTGTGTGATATTCCAATTTGCTTTATAGGAAATCGAAGTCCAATTAGGGAACAGATTCATTAACAGATATGTTATTACTGCACTTTATCACAGAAATTTATCCTTTAATCCCTTAAACTGCCATAAGCCAGCAAAGATTAATCAAGCATATCTGAAGGCACCATTTTAAAAGAATTACATTAATATTACACCTATAATAAATACATTGTTAGTATTTAACCAATTAATGTGTTTAATGGGAATTAAATGCTTCTCTAGAATGCATAGCATTTTTTACTTCCTGTTAAAAGAATCAATAGCCAGAATGGGATATAAAAATGGATAGTATGAGAAGGATCTAAAGCACAAATAGAGGAATATTTTGAAATAACTGAGATGATACATACTCTGGGGCAGGAAAGTAGAAGCAATAAACTTCTTAATGGGTAGGAGAATTCTAAATATTTTTATAAGAAATAAAAAAGTGATGAATTCAATTTTCTGTAAGGAAATTAGATAAGAGAACAAAGTTGTTTAGGAGATACTCCAGGCAGTCACAAAAAGGAAACGAATAATGTATGTGTGCAGGGCTTTCATGTAAAACTATCCCGCATGCACAGTGCAGTGGTGTGAATCCCATTGACTGCTAGCAGCGCTCCCTACTCTTTCCCCTACAAGCAGGATAGTTTTTATAAGAAAGCCCTGTACTTCTAAAATATACTGGGGAATGACAAGAGTGCCCCTTCTTCCTTCTTTCCTTTCCCTTTACCCTTTCTCCCTTTCCTTACTTTTCTTTCTTTCTTTTTTACATTCTTTCATTCTTTATTTTTTGCAACCTTTTAATGTACCAAGTTATGCACTAAAGAATATAAAGCATTGAAAGTAGGAAATCAATAATATTTGTCACAGATATCACAGCAAGAATAGCTGCAGCTGCCTACCGTCCATAGGATCTTGAATGAGAAGAAGAATTTTGATGCACACTGAGCACTCTGAAGAAAAAATGACTAAAAAGAGCTTCTGTCAAAACAATCGTGGAATTTATTTCTGCTTCAACTATAAGAACAGTATATTCCTTCTGTAAAGTACATTTTTATCTTACTCTTAGATGACATTCAGGATGCTTTAAGAGAACCTGTTTATATCAAAAGGGCTTTATGAGAAATTTGAAAATCATAAAAATTTTGTTAAGCAGCAAATAACAATTGTAAATTGCAAAAGAATGACATTTTCTAAAAAAGAATTCATTTTCTTAGATAAATGGAAGAATTGCATTCTACTGGCTGACCTATACATTAGACAAGACCTTGGTTAATGTCAATCACAGTAAGAAGAAGCTATGGATGTGCGAGAGGCCAGATAATGATTTTCATGTCTCCCTTAAAGCTACTTTGGTTAAAGTCAATTATTCATTGTTGTAAATGCTGGTACTATGAACATATTCATTCCCAAGACACTTCTGTGTTTTCATTTAAAATTTACCAGAGACTATTATGTGAAAATGAATGGAAAGATTTTCAAAAATTGGTTTTCACAGCAATTACTTTCCAAATTTCCCCTAAAACAGTATTATAATTATGGATAATTTATCTTATCATTCAATAGAATTAAACAAAGCTCCAACATCAAAATCAGATAAGCAAACATAGCTATTAAGTAAAAAATTGTACTTACGAAGCAGTAGACAATGGATTGGTAATATATCCTACATTAATGTGTTCAGCTGTTAACAGGATATATTACCACTCCATTGTCTACAGCTTCGTAAGTACAATTTTTACTTAATTATATAAGATGAACAAGTCATAGAAGCAATTCACCCAACACATGGTCAATAAGAAACATGGCGGATACCAACACAAACAACCTCACAACATATAATTTGAACATAAAAACCTACTTAAAATTACAAATTAAGAAGAGAAATATTGCGGCTAACATACATTTCCTGAAATTATGCCTAAAATATAAAGTCACCCCTAAATTTGTAAGAAAAATGGTTAAAATGGACAACAGCATTCATCAAAAAGCAGCCGACAAAGTTTTAAAAAAGTAAGTGGAGTTAGTGTTAACAACTGAACACATTTATGTAGGAAACATAGCTATGTTAAAATAATTTGAAATTTGACTTAGATGCAACAAAACAAATGCTGTAAGAATTTATAAAGATGAAGAAAGACAGACTTGGAAAATATGAAATTGATGTAATAGTGAAATTACTTGGTGATGATGTAGTGGAGTTACTCCCTACTCCCCTAACACTGTGATTTCAATGGCTAGAATTAATATGGTACACATTAAGCAAGAGTTTGCTAAATATAACAGAACTTTCAAAATTATTGGTGTTAAAGCATTATTGCAGAATGATGTACCTAAGATAACTGGAAAATTTGAAAAGTGCATGTGAATATTGAAAAATGTGGAACAGTTCTAAGGGGTTGAAAATGGTTTAGTAGGCGAAGTTCTGGATAGGTTTCAAATTGATTTAGCTAATTCTTATAACAAACAAAGATGAGGCAAATTACAGTGAGAAAAAAAAAAGGACTATTGTAGTGATGAAGAAAGTTTTGGCACTGCTTCATCTAGCCAAATTTCAGGAGTTTGTCCCTTCCTCTATCTCCTTGAGTATTTGCAGGTAGTCTGGTGTGTGAGAGAGGGTGAGTAGCTTCATCTCTTTCTAACAAGTTTACAGGAGGGTTCATCAAATATATTATAGCTGTTCAAACTATCAAGAAAAGGCTTCAGCTAAGAAATAATGAGTTTAGAAAAATCTTGAAATTGAAATAAAGTGGAAATTAGGTTGGAAACAGTATGCAAAAACCAGCAGGGCTAGGTTTTGCATAAAGAATTTGGATATTTGTGAAAGTAAAACAGAATATGTCTACAGTAACTGTATTTGCACTGGTAATGAATGTAACAACACACAGACAAAGATATGGGATTCGATTGACTCCATGGTAATGCACCTCATGGAAACTGATTTGATTAGGGTAACACTGTGTGTTTAAATATCTGGAAGAAAGCTCACAGAAGTTATTCATTTCCTTATGTAACAGAATACCAAAAGCATTGCAACAGTAGGTTCAAATTGTATTGGACTGCAAAAAGATGTATATATACAGGCACTAAAGGTAGAGTAAATGGAGATGCATCAGCTCCGACCATTGTTAAGATAGAAGGATGGTCACAGCATTATCAAATTATAGTTACAAAATTCGATGGTTGACACCAAAAAAAATGGATGCCCACATTAATATGACTATTTTAAAGCCTGACATTGTACAGGAATCTAATATGTATATGGATCTGTTGATATAGTAGATCAGACATTGTAAGCATACCCCTCTTTATGAAAAACTGTCAAATGATAGCAGAACATTTTAAACATGTTGCACACCACTTTTACAATATTTAGTTATCTAAAAATATTTAAACCCACACAAATCAATGACATACTCGGATTTCCAATTATTAATAGCTTTCAGTATAATTTCTGACCATAACATTCAAAAGCCTGGTAGAAATTCCAGCAAACTTGCAACCCTTAATTTAACAGAAAAACACATTTCTAAAAGGATTCTGCCCACAGTCAAAAAGTTGCATTCATTTTGGAACTGTATAATCTGTATAGTATGCCAATAAAGGGAATGCACAAAGAAATATATGTGATTTGTGGCAATTGTGGAGATGTGCTACTTACCCATGTTTCCAAGCATATTCATACATATCATAACTTTTAGAAATAAGCTTGAATTATGTTCTAAAATTTATATCAATCGCTTTGCAGAAAAATTTGTTAACATAATGAAGGTTTTAAAATGCACATGCAGGATATCTACACATATCATATTTCTAGGTCCCATTTAAACTTCGATGTCTATGCACATTCATATCATGGAAGAGTTTAACTTTTACTGTCTCTCTCTTTGTTCTGTTTTTTTTTTCTTCTTCTTCTTCTTCTTCTTCTTCTTCTGCTTCTTCTTCTTCTTCTTCTTCTTCTTCTTCTTCTTCTTCTTCTTCTCCTCCTCCTCCTCCTCCACCCTCCCCTCTTTTTCATCCCCTCCTCCTCCTCCTCCTCCTCCTCCTCCAAGAAAATATTTTTATGCATCATTTATTTTCTGGTGCAAAAATGACAGCATAGCATTTTGAAGAAGAGCTAACTATAGCATTATATCAAACATTGAAACATATTTAGCAATCTTTTTAGTGGCAATATATTATGAATCAACAAAAAAAAAAATTACTTTTGCTTAAGCCAGAAAAGATACATATAACTGAGAATTTTAAGTGACAATGATGAAACTATGGTCAAGTGGTTAGACTGCTCACTTCCTACTGAGAGTCTGGTTTCGATTTTATTGGCAGACAAAGGGGCACCTAGGCATATTTTCTTTGGATACCCAAGTTTCCCCTGATTATCATTCTGCCATTGCTCCGTAATTATTTCATCTTCATTATTGTGGAAAGCAATGAAAAGCTACCACAGTATCTCTCCCCAAAACAGCTACAAACACAGTATGATGGTCTTACCTTGCAGTGAAAGATTTGCCCTCTGGCAGGACAATGTGAATGAATGAAGGTAACATTGACATAAGTGGAAGTGGTAGAAATAGGTTTTTAAAGAGTAAAATTTAACACCTCTCTAAGAAGGATGCTGAAACTTCTTGCTGAATTAATAAACTAATTTTGTTCTAGAGACTGTTCTATTAATAATTATTTATTTAATAGATATTTCTTTACATTACAACAGGTGCTCCCAAGATAACCAGTGACTTAAGTATTCGTGACATGACTGTCATAGCAGGAGAAGAATTCACAATTACAGTTCCATTTATTGGTAATCCACTACCTAAACCAACATGGACCATCAATGGTGAAGAAGTTATTCCTGGAGAAAGAATAAAATTTGACACAAGTTCTTCACAAACCATGTTAATAAACAAGTGTGCAAAGCGCTCTGACTTAGGAAATTATACAATTCAGCTAGTAAATACAGAGGGCTCTGACACTGCTTCATGCAAAGTCCTTGTAGTGGGTAAGTTAATGAAAATTAATTATTACAATAAAATAAATACAATGATATCATAAATATATAGTTTTGACTTAAAAACTACCAATATGCAAGAATGTTATTAACATTAATTACCTGTTTAAGAATATGTATGTCAAAGTACTGTCATTTTAAATTAGTTATGCAGTCAGTAAATTGTTTGTAGGTCACCATTAATCAAAAGAAAAAAATCCCCTAGTATTTTTCAGCTATACCAAAGATAAATAATAAGGGACTTTAAAATACTTCTGCTGCAGGAAAATAATTCTGTACTTTGTTGTCCATTACAATATATTTATCCCACTTCTTTCCTTCCTTCCTTCCATCCTACCTCTTATTTGTGCTGCTTCCCTTTCTTTCTTCAATAGATCCCCTTAATATTCGTTCATCAAGTAGTAAAACATTTAATTAATATTCTTTTCACAGACAAACCACTGCCTCCTCAGGGACCACTTGATGTCAGTGATATCACACCAGAAACATGTTCTCTTAGCTGGAGACCTCCTACTGATGATGGTGGCTCACCTATAACTAACTATGTAGTTGAAAAACTGGATCCATTTACTGGGGTATGATATAAATTAGTAGTTTTAAATTGCACTTTAAATACATACGTTTAAAAGGTAAACAATAAGCTAAATGAGCTTGTATAGATAGAAAAATTATTTGAGGAAAATAGAATCGAAATTAAAGGGTTAATAATATGTTTTAAAGATAAGTGGGGTTAAGAAATTATTTTGAATGTAAGAATTATTTACTAGTTTTAGAGATATAAGTTCTTCAAGGTTAAATGTTAAATTGAAAAGTAATGGATTAAAGAGAAATATGTTGAAATGCATAATAAAACAGGGAGGGAAGGATTTGCGTGAATAAGAGTTAGGGTTGTAAGCTAAAGGAGTTAGATGTGAAATAAATATACAGAACATGTTCTTTATGCAGAACTCCAGATAAAGGGTTATATTTAGAGTGAAGTGCAAAAAATGACCAGAAATTCTCGAAGCCAAAGTAGAAGGTAAAACTTGTAATTGTGGTTGAAGTATAAAAATCAACATTATTATTTTTAGCATTATATCATAGTTATAAAATGGAAATGGAAATTTAATTCTGGAATTTCAATTAACCCTTTGCTTAAACATGCATTTTATTCTGCTACTTTATGTTTGTTAATATTTAAATGCTTTGATATTTCACCAACTTCACCCTGTACCACTTTAAAATTAGCTCCATATGTTTCACAATGAATATCAATATTTGAAATCATTTTCCTGAGAAAATGATACTTGATTTGTAAAACGCTGTTAAAAACAAATGCTTTGCCATACTTTAACCATCTTGAGTAACTAAAATCAGTGAAGATAGAATCAATTTGAATATGGAACTGAATCAGTTAATAATAAAACAATGAAGTGCGAACTAATTTGTGACCTGCAACAACAGTATTACCTAACAGAAGTGAATTAAAGTGTAAACTAATGTGTAAAGTATAGTTAAAGACAAATAAATAGCACATCTATGGAAATCTGAATTCACTGAGAACTATTTTGTAAGTGGAATATTTTAGTGTCCACAAGAATAGTAGAGGTCTATGAGACCATTGTACTAAAATCAGTATTGTCACACTGATAGCAAGATGTCTGGTCAGTTTTATTTAAAGATATTAGAGTAGGAACAGAAAAATTATGACATAAAAAATGGAATGATTTAGACAAGTAATAACTAGTAAGAAAAAATATTTGCATTTATTTGCTTATTATATAGAAATAAAAAGATAATATAAAATTAATTTATAATATTTTCAGATTTGGGTTAAAGTTAGCAGTTTTGTACGGAGTACCCATTATGATGTGATAGGTTTAGAGCCTAACAAAAGATACTGCTTCAGAATACGAGCAGAAAATCAGTATGGAGTAAGTGATCCACTGGAAACTGATCAACCTATCACTGCCAAGTTTGCATTTACTGTACCAGATCCTCCTGGACAGCCCCGAATTGGTGATTGGGACACAAGTAATGTCACTCTTACATGGGATAGACCAAGAAGTGATGGTGGCTCAAGGATTCAGGGATATAAAATTGAATATAGGTAAGTATATTATAACCAGAAATTACCACAACATTCATTCCTTAATTCAATGTTCCATGGTGTTCTGTTAGCTCATGATCATTTTTACAGAATGGTTATCTCCTTATGGAGATAATTCACTAGGTGTATTATTACTATAACTACTATTATGTATTCAATAACTATTCAATCCATTTAGAGAGGCACTAAAATTCTGTATTACCAAGGTGTATAATAATTAAAATGTCCTGAGCAATATATTTAAAGAAGAAATTTAGATGTATGCTGCTAAGCATAGAATTTCTCCATATGCTAAGCAAAGATCAAGAGTGGTACATTGTTTGCACAAATGCAATCAGCTACTTAAATATAAGGTAAAACTTCCTCAGAGAATATGTTTGTAATTGTTTAATATGCCAAGTTTACTATTGTAGATTTACAAGGCAACTGAAAGATCAAATAATTTATGAAGTTACTTAATTAAGCAATAACATTTGACACCACTGCCGTCTGCTCTGGCCACTGAAATTAATGATTAAGTCTCGTGTATACATTCATAAAATGTGGACAGCAGTAATATTATGGAACTTGTCCATTAGTTATTCTCCATGTGCAATATACACTGTCCTTCTACAGCTTGCATCTGCTTTTACAGTATAGATAAAAATGTAATTAAGGAAATCTGGTTAAGAGAGTGATTTCTTTCATTGAAAACCAGAAATACTATCAACTTGCTAATGGACTCTTAATAAATAAGGTAGGTATATATATAGTGTTAAGACTGCTGCAGTACTTAAGTGGAAGACAGCCATGCTAACTTGCAGCTTGAAGTTAAGATCTATATGCCAAGAGAACATTGTTTTTAAAGCTTAAAAATTGTGTTCAAATGGTTTCACAACTTTAAAATATGTTATTGAAGCAAATTTATTATTTTAAAATTACCTAATCTTCTGACTTTCCAGCTCATCAAAATAATAAAACTACCATTGCCTTCCTCTTCTTGGCCCACTATTTCCTCTCAGGGTATTTCTTAGAATAATTTGTTTCAGTAGTCACTTTCAAGAACAATTTCCATGAGCAGTGTGCTCAGTTCTTTTGTCTTTTCTGAGCAAGAACAATTTCCATGAACAGTGTGCTCAAATATTTTGTTTTCTCTGAGTAAGGGATGGAGCAAAAATTATTTATAAAATAATACAAAGCTCTATCCATAATAAGCAGAATGCAGATTATCCTCCTCCAATAAGAAGTGAATATTAACTCTGATTATTGAAGTTTACACGTTATTTACAGGCAATTGCTCTCCTTCTGTTGAGTAAAACTTAAATTTGCAAGCACAAATTTATGTAATTGTATAATCACACCCTTTGCCCATATGAAATGAAACTCAGCCAGCAGATTGCTTTTGTCCTTTGTTGCTGCATTTGGATGTTTCTCGAACTTGCATTTTTTTATTCTGAACTGGTTTAAGCAAGTAAACTCTAGTACACAATACTGTGATTGGTTGCATTACAATATTATTTTTGAGAAATTTTGTTATATATTGCTATTAATTAAACCTCTCACTCTTTGCTTAGTAATTAATATATTTAGAAGCTTAACAATTTAAAAACTACAACATTGGCTGGTAAAGTAAGGGAAAACTGGAAATACATTTAAGAAAAATTTTCTCTGTGTTGTAGCCATGCTATTTTTAATGAATATATGCTAAATTTAAATTGAAAAAGTAATGATTGAAGGCAGAATGGAATAAATCAGTCCTTTAATTTATTATGGAGTTTAAGATTGCCTCTTTTATTTCTGGATATGGAAATTAGGACTTCCTCCAGTACATATAAAGTTCTGCCTTATGTACATTGATGATTCTCTGGTTGCAGATATTATACTGTAATATATTATTTTCATATTAATATAATTGCAATTACCATATTCCCAAAAATAGAATTAATTTCATCATTTTTACATGGTGGCATATAAGTGTATCTTTATTGCAGGGATGTATCTGAATCACAATGGCGAGTAGCCAATGATTATCTTGTGAAGGACACAACATATATAATGCATAGTCTGCTGTCTGGATCTGAGTATGAATTTAGAGTACGTGCTAAGAACCAGGCTGGTTGGAGCAAGCCTTCCCCTCCCTCATCAAAGTTCAAGCTGAAAGGAAAATTTACTGTTCCATCACCACCAGGAACACCAACAGTAGTCAAGGTTGGCAGAAGTTATGTTGACTTGAAATGGGAACCACCTGCATCAGATGGTGGTAGCCGCATTACAGGTTATGTGATAGAGAAACGTGAAGTTGGCGTAGCTTCATGGATTAAGTGTAATGAATACAATGTACTGGATTGTAGTTATACTGTGCTGAACCTTATTGAACAAGCAGACTATGAATTCCGAATTTTTGCTTTAAATGCAGCTGGTAAGAGTGAACCAAGTGCTTGCACTACCCCAATTAAAATATGTGAAGTGGTTGGAGGGGAAAAACCAGAATTTATCAAACCTCTGAACAGCCAAAGCATACCTCTTGGGTTACCATTAGTGTTAGAATGTGAAGCTAAAGGAACTCCTGCTCCAACTGCTCGGTGGCTAAGGAATGGACGAGAAATAAGTATGGGTGGAAGGTTTTACACAGAACAAAAGGGTGGAGTTTTTAAACTCCATGTTTCAGAAGTATGGGCTGCAGATGATGGAGACTACACTTGTGAGGCAAGCAATGCACTGGGCTTTGTAACAACAACAGCACGCATCAGGATTGGAGGTGAGATATGAACAGCTTATAAATTAATATGTAAAAGTTTTTTAAAAGTTGGTAATTTATCCTGTATTTTAGTTTCTTTAGTTACTGAATGATGATGATGATGATGATGATGATATGTTTTATGCACCTGTATTCATGTTTCAGATTTTATCATACAATTTGGTTCATGTAACTAGCTCATGTATGATTTTCAGAGACATACTTAGTGTACCAAATATAAACTACAAATCTAAGCAAACCAAGGTTAAATGTGACCAATAGGTCTTGCTTGTTTAGAACACCTAACAGCATTTCAGAGAATACCAAAACCAGCTGTAACTTTCCTAGCTATTCAGACTGGTGACATAAATTTCTTTAGCAATTCAATTTTACTGTGGTTTCCTCCTAGTTTTTAATTATCTTCCTATTTACTCACATTGTTCCATGTTCCACTTCATTCCTTACTATCTGATTTCTAGTTTTCTCATAGTTTGTAAGCAGATGATATACCATTTCTTCTCTTCCATACTTGGAGCAAGCTTTAATCCAATCTTTCTCATTTCTGTACCATTTCCTCTCTTGCACATTTGCAACAAACTTTTGTAACCGAAATCTTTCTTGATACTCAAGAAAAACCACAGTAAGTCATTCCCCATTACATTGTAATATATCAAAGCATGCTTACATAGATGAATATAAAATTTAAGCATAAATTGTGACAAAATGAATATAATAGGGAGATGCTTAAAAAACCAGAAGGAAACCATAATAAAACTGTGTTGATAATTTGTCACAGTTTCAAGCTTAAATTCTCTCTCCATCTGTGTAAGCATGCTTTGAAAAAATAAGCAGGAATATGGTCAGTATCTTAAGCGAAACAAAATAAAATTTTATTTAAAATGGTCCTAGACTATAAGCTGAGTATCAAGTAATGATACCAAACTTCAAATTAACAATAGAGTATAACATGCTTTTTATGCTTATAATTATATAACACAATTATTACATGGTACATTTTGTAGTACATTTGAAAATTTGCCTTTCATATCTATATCTATTTTTAAGGATTCTTGGTTTCAAGTTTCTGTATTATACCATATTGAAATGGGTTGAAACATGTTTAAACATTACGAATATGAGAAATTGAAAAACAATAATATAATTCTAACGCTTAGGACTTTTTCTTCTAAACTTCAGATTCATAATTGATGTCAATTGGAATAAGTGACTAAGTAGAGTTCATTCAGAGTCTAAAAAGGCAGATGCATAATAACTGTTAGAACTGATTAGCTCTGAGCTTAA
Organism: Metallyticus violacea; assembly: GCA_030762175.1. Classification (NCBI taxonomy): domain Eukaryota; kingdom Metazoa; phylum Arthropoda; class Insecta; order Mantodea; family Metallyticidae; genus Metallyticus; species Metallyticus violacea. The sequence goes on from CM060846.1 coordinate 240,462,134, forward strand.
AAAGTTTTCTTCTTTTCATTCCCCTTTTGGTGGTATTAAAATATTAGGAGTTAAAAGTGAAGTGAATATGTAAAATTTAAGAATGCTTATAAAAATAAAATTTTCCTATTTATATATTGCAGGTGCTCCTGAACACAAAAGATAGAAACAACAGTAATGATTATGGTCTCATACATGAATGCAGTCAATGCAAATTAAATAAAGTGAACAAACTATAGGCATTGTTACTCATTATTATCATGTTCAACAAATCATTACAAAAATTGTTCAAGTAACCTTTAGTGACCCTTGCACTTTTTCATATATAGGAAATATGGTACACATACTGAAATGTAGTATAGTACCAAAGCATTTTTTCAAATAGTGCTTCTCATAGGTCCATTCAGAGCATTTGAATGCTCATAAAATTTTGTTTCTCTCACAAATGGCCTTGCAGATTTCAGTGGCATTTATATTGGGTAGTTTTAGTGCTAGTTTATGTGCCCCAGTCCCCAGTAACACAGGTGGTTTTAATAAGCATATTTTGCAGTAGCTGCTGTCGAACATAATAATATCTGGAATCTGCATATGCCTAATAAGAGGATACTGGAACAAAATCTGAAACCAAATATGAAAGAAGCAAGGGCACAGAAGAAAACTGCATATATTAGGAACCTTCAGCTTGGATTGATGAAGTAAGTGTACCAGATACGAATAAGAAGGTTTCCAGGGAGAATCGGCGTGACAGGACGGAAATTAATCAGCTAATGTTAGCAGCAGAATTTAAAAAACAACACAGGAACATCAAAGTTCAGTAACAAGCTATCTGAGATGAATTTAAAGGAAGCAGCAAGTTACATAATGACAGGATGACCAAATTGTGCAATCAGCATGGAATATGGACATCAAGCACAATGAGCAACAGATCAGCTGAACAAGAAATGACGACAGTGGTGATGACATCAACGGCGACGACAGCATCAGTGACGACATCAGTGAGGGAAGGAGAATCCAGTAGAAGTACGTCAGCCAAGGAAATTGTCTCCAAGAAAATGGGAGGCAGAAACAGCACGTGATCTAAAAAGGCATGGGAGCAGAATAGTGAGGAGAATATAGAAGAGGGGATAGAAGACAGTATTGTCACTTCGGAGTAAGGCAGCATTTTGGTATTAGATAGAAATAAGCCGTCAACATCAAGACGCGGAATGTAATTAAGGAACAAGAGGATACTAGACAGATTTAGACACAAGACTCGCAATAGGATAAAGGAAAAATAAGGAGACTAGGCTTCTGAAACTGCGACGGTTTTTTAATAAACTATATGCAGGAAGTTTGAAACTGTTATTGATGAAGTTAGATTGTTTGGCAATCGCTGAAACATGGATACAAAAAAATAGCAGATAAATATAAAGGAATTTGAGTACATGGGAATTAAGGGAGAAATGGCAGCGAGAAAAGGCTGGGCTTCTGGAAATACAGGTTTCTTGGTAAGGAGGACCTTAAGTAGAGGAATTAAGGAAACCGTTAACGAAATTTTATAGGTTATAATGGAAGATTAGCATATAGATGAAAAAGTAATTCCTAGGTATGAGAGTAATATATAATTTCCCTGTCTCCTTGTGGTTTCATAATCCTGACCCCCTTACACAAGTGGAAAAAGATATAGAAACCCTAAAGGAGAATTATTACAGAGGTAATAATAATGGGAGATTTTTAACATCTGGGTTGGAGAAAGTGATGTGAATATTGGAATGTAAAAATTATTTTCCAGGTATTTTGGCAAGTCGACTAATAGCCTGAGTGAAGATATCCTGACAGAATATCTGATGGGTTTTCCAAATGGAAGAAGAACAGTTGACAAATTATTTATCATAAAAACGATAGTAGGCAAATATCTAATAGATAAAAGAGATATGTTATATATTACCTTTGTTGACTCAGAAAAAGCATACTATTGAATAGAGCTATAATAATTATGGCATAAGTTATTGAGTAAAGGAGTAAGCAGACAAAAGATGAATATTCTTAAAGCATTATATAATGAGAATACCTTCTGTGTAAGGGTGGAAGAAGGGTGGTAACTAGAGAAACCCAGAAAAAGAAAGACCTCAGACAAGAATACAAACTAAATCCAGTTCTGTTTTATTTATGTATAAATTATATATTTGTAGAATTTGGGAGGAATAACAATTTTGTGCCAGTCATAAATAATATCCAGATTTTGGGACTACTTTTTGCAGACAACTGAGTGGGATGGTCAATAACAGCTAAAGGATTAAAACAATCCTTGCAATTGTTATTGATTTGATTTATTTGCAGACATTCTTTAACATCTTAGGTCATCAGCGCCCCATTCAATTGAGGGCGTGAAATGGGCGATAAATTTTGCTCAGAGGCCCCTTCTTTCAGACTTGAGATTCTTTTACATGCCGTAAATCTACGACATGGGAAACACAGCCTTACTTCCCTTCCGAAGGAAGCCATACTTAGGATATTTAAGCCAGAAAAATCCTTACAATGAATAACAAATACTATAAAGTATGTACCCTTAAAGTGAACCAAAAGAAGACACAGATTGTAGTATTTAAGAAAAGGGAAAAATTAAGCAAATATATAGACATAACAAGCATGGATGAGCAAGAAAGTATTGCTTGGGTAAGAATAGGAATATGGAAGTTAAGAGATTAAGGAAAGGTATTCCACAGAATCAATGTCCTATATATGGCAGAAAAAGAGATGTTGAACACTGTGCAAAGGAACCAAAATTACAAAAAAGAGTTTATTAAAAAAAGAAATGGTTTAGGATAGATAGAAATATAACTATAATTTAAATGTTTTATAAAGATAGGAATATGAGACAATATTTAAGTAAGTGAAGAATAAATGGATTTGGACAGTGAATAGAGACAAATAGTAATGTTATAATTTATAGCTAATTAGAAATAAGGAACTAAAAAATAAAATATTAGTATAAGGACAGTATTGTAAATCATGAATATGACTGATAACCAGGGCTGAATGCCAGTCATATTCACTTGCACATTACTTAGTACAAATAGAGTAAAATAAATAAATAAAAAATAATATATATCTAAAATGCATCACAGGAAAAAAACACCATGTTCATTGAATCACAATCTATAGAGTAAAAAATAAATAAATAAATAAATAAAAACAAAAAAACGAAACAACGTTACAGAATGATAATGCATGTAAGCTTATTTAAATTGGATTTAAGTATTCTTTGGGTTGGCAAGAAGAATTTACAAGTTAAAAAGTACAAAAATGATTAAAGCAAGTAGAATTTTTTTAATTTCTTGATTTGTAATTTTTAAATATTCAGCAAGCAAAGCCAAAATACCTAGCCACAAATATTTAATTCATGAATTTAAATTATTTTGCTATAAAACAATTTGAACACATGCCCTACAAGCTACATGAGGTGAGGGGACCTAAGTATAAATAACAGTTTCCACAGTCGATGAATATGCCAGAGAATGAATGTGATAAACTTATTTAACCATGAAGGTTGATGATCAATCAACCAATAGGAAATAGATCACTCGCGGAGCCCAGTGATGGACAAGTTTTATGGTCTGCATGAAATCATATCAAGGCAAGGCAAAGGAGCTATCAGATATATAGAGTTGATACAAAATTTAGCTAGAAGAATTAATTATATGAATTAACAAGATTAATTTCTGTGAATTAAGATAACTTTGACAAAATACAGGTGCATAGGTATCTTTGTTTAGCCCATGTGCATAGCATGAAAGAAAAGTTTCATTAAGGCTGCAAATGCATTTCAATAGCTAATTCAAGAGTATGCATAAATGGACATTGTGGAATTTTTTTCATTTGTATTATCTTAGATTTCAGAGCAGCGTTTCACGTTCATTCTTATTCATCACACAAGAAAATATTTCTCTCCTGGTGGCAATTGTTGCAAAGAGTTATTTAGTGCTTTTATAATTGGGCTTGAAAGAAGTGAAATAGAAATATAAACCAATTAAGGCTTTCAAATCCATCATGTTCATATTTCTCAGGTCAGTTAGTGATTTTCACTTGCTTCTGTCCCTAGTGAGTTTTCATTTGTTCATTGAAGTACAATTCCAGAATATTATCTGTAATCAGAAGCTCTGGTGCAACTACATTACCAATTTGTGCTGCAAATTTCAAAAAGGAAGTTATCAGAATTATATGTTTATGTGTTCAAGATATATTATCAGGAAAAGTGTGTTATGGCATTTATAACAATTCTTTCCATAATCATAATAAGGTTAAACTAAGTTTAATTACCATCATAAAGTGATTCTCATACACTGTCATCTGAAATTCTACATCATTCACTATAATGTCACCAGATGCTGTTTCTCATTATTTTCATTATTATCGCAATCTGCACTATGGTCAACCTGAAAGTAAGAAGAGTCTTTGTAACCATCTTCATGGCTGCACTCTTCATCAAGCCATTCCTGCACAATGTTACTAAAATTAACATCTCGGATCTTTTCCTTAAATACCTGAAGAAGTCTGACACTTTCCTGCATCAGTTTATATTTATATATTTGCTTTTCGAGGCTTTTACTAGGTGTTGACAACTCATCAATCATGTACACCAAAGTTCAATAATTCGGTTCACTTGCAAGAAATAAATTGGCATCTGCATAAACCTTGAACTGCAACAATCACACTGTCTTGGTGGAAATTATTACTAGCCACATTAGCAATGTGTAGAACATAAGCTGGAATTGAAGAAAGTGTGAAAGAACAACTTCTATATATAAATCAACTCCAATATAGTTTGTGATTAAACTAGAAATCTGGGTCATAAGTACTCAAAACATTATGAGTAGCCCCTTAAAGAATAAATCTCTCGTTGTGGAGAAACTGGAGTAAATAGAATCAGATGAAAGAGATACAGAGTTCTATGCTTGGAGGAGGAAGCGTTGGTTCAGTTGGTTAGGGAGTCAGCCCAAAGACTGAAGATCCTTGGTTTGAATTCCTGCTGAGATCCAAATTTTTCAAACCTGATTCTTCATTTAAAAATGTTTGTATAATTATAAACCAAAATGCAATTCACAACTTTTTATTGGCAAAAGTGCTGATATTGACTAAATATCTGTAGAAAATGGCATTTCAAATAAAATAAAAGGAAGGAAAAGAAAAAGAATTGATAGGTGTCTTCTGTAGTGCTCAAAACTTATGTGAAATTCGAGTTTGAAATCTGAAATGTGATATGCATATATCTTTGATAGTTAAGTATGGTTATGTGAATAAAATAGGAGATTAAGTTGAGCTGTTATCTCGTAACTGTTGTTCCTAAAGCCAAAGATTCATCTGAATGTGAAAATATAATGTAACATGCTGCTAATTAACAAATTTTCAGTAATATTGATTAAAAATGCAAAGTTACAAAGCCAGTTTATACCCAAATTCTGCTTTATATTTTGATTTTTTTTTTTCATAAAACTTCAATTCAGTTTACTTTATTTTATGCTTTAAACCAATGCACTGTTTAACTTTTTGGCATGATAAGGTCAATCTAATACTAATCTAATACTATTGGTCGTTTCACACCCTGGATCTAATTGGACTTTGATGATGTGAGATGTTAAAGAATGTCCATAAATTGAGCAAATACCACCGCCGCCACCACCACCACCACCACCACTTCATATTTTGAAAATAACGATTTCAGAATCTTCTGAAATTGACGGTGACAGAATTTCAGTACTATATGGTACAGTGAAAATTTATGTACTAACCCACAGTAATTAATAACATTGTGGCACCAATAGCAAATAATAATATGCAATAAAACAGTAACTTTAATTATATGTACTGATCTCTTACCTACAAATTATAACTCAGTAACACAAAGGACAAACAATTCTTGCTCTTATAACAGCAAATGGCAACTGACTGTTCACATGCTGCTATCAGCTTGGGAACTGTATATTATTATGACATGTAATTAGCATGACCATTGCCCAGTATGTGCTGTATTCAGCTGTGGATGCAAGCTATAGTTAACTTTATGTAGCACAGACCCATTTTGAATAAAGTAATTAAATCCTTATGTTGATGCATATTTTATAATTGAATAATCTTGAATTAGGCTTTCCTAATGCTATCTTATTTCAATTCCTCCATTTCGTCCCCTTTTGTTTTAACATGTTTTAATGTTTTTGTTATTGAAGAAGCAAACGATGCCATTTGAATCTGCTTGGAAATGCTTTATGTTGTTCAAAATGTGGATGGTACAAATATTTCTAAACTTGTGTGCTCTAATAATATATAAACAGTGGCTGAAAAACATTATCAAACAGGTTCTAATAACACACAAAGAGGCTTGTTCCTTTTTGTTCAACCTCTAGATTATGCGACAGTTTTAATGGGGAGAAGAAGGATGACGGTTAATTGATTGATGGATTTTAATTCATTAGTATTATATAGAATTAAAGGTGTTCTCCATCTCTTCTCCCACTGCTGCCTTGAAGTGTTGCTAGGCCACAGTTAGATTTGGTAGAGCGCTGGAATTTTGTGACCTTTTCAGGTCAACAAGGAAAAAGGACCCGGAATCGGGCAATAGATGAACACAAGTCTTAGAATCAGAGATAACACAATTTATTTACTTGTATTTACTGTTCACTGCTAATGGTCGCCTTTAAATTCTGACAATGTTAGGTGATTCTTAGATCACTCTTGCACTATTTAAACTGACCTACTACCTGGCTACCCAGTAACTTACTGAGTTGGATAGTTGATAACTGATTACTTGTCTAATTACACCGACTATAATTGAATCAACTGTCTGTAAATCTCCCCGCTATAATTCTTTCTGTGTGTACTCCGATAACTGAACACTCACTTGTTCTCCTCTCCCGATAACTAAACTATAACCTTAATCTCTCCGATAGCTAAACATTCAACTTAATCTTCCCGGTTACTAAACTGTCACCTTACTTTCCTGGGGCCTCGAAATCACAGCCTTTTATAAACTGTCCTTCTCTGGTTGGTAGACTATTTCCTGCCATTTCAAAATATCATTATTCAATAATTTTGATAGTAATTTCCTCTACGTGGCTATCTATTGACCGTGGCGCATGCATATAATTTTCTTAAGTTTCTTGATTGGATGTTTCCCTGGGCCTTATATTTGAGCTGTTCCTTCACCCTTGGTTCCGTTATATCAGTCTCTATAATTTATTTAACTCCCAATGATCTGTTGCATCAGCAAGTGACAAACTATGGTTCACCTTAAGATTTTAACAAAGCTAAGCTTTATGACTTTTCACATAATAGAGGGATTTTTTTACCTGTTCCATTTCCCTAATATTTTCCAGAATGCTTAATGGCAACCCTTCTTACATAAAGCCTCTTGCAAAAACATATGAAAAAGATATACAGGGTCATCTGGCTCTTTTGTGCAACCCAAAACACATTTACAAACAACAATTCCTGGCTTATTTCTTAGGTTTTTGTCAACAAATTTTTTTCCCTACCATGAAATACACAAATAACTTAACTACTAATATGAATACATATAAATTCTACACATTAATTGTAATAATATTTATAATATATGTAACAGATTATACTAATATTGATAATATTTTAATTAGGAGGAATCTCATAAATACCACTTCAATTAATTTTGTTGTTTTAAGGACTGTCATTTTTAATTCTTATATATTTCCTAATGATAAAGCTTTTGTTGGTACCCATTTTATAACTTCTTCCCTTATGCTGTGAAAACAAACATATTCTAATAATTCATTTAAGAACTTTCGAAAAATAAGAATTTTTTTAAAAATTCTGTTGGAACTCACACAGTGAAGCTTTTTAAATGTAAATTCTAACTAATCTGTCGTCTAACACACTCTTATGCTTCAATTACTTTTAAATACAGTGGGACTGGTTTCGAAGAGACATCCTCTCCATCTTCAACCAACTTGATGACTCAATTGTGAATACTTTACATTGTACTTGTTTTTAAATAGTAACATGTTTTTGTTTTATTTAAACATATGAACATCGTCTTCTTAAATTTACAATGTAACTCAAAACTTTCTGTTATTTCTCTCTATTTTAGTGAATGTAAAGATGATATCAAGGGCTCAGTTCATAAACTTGGTTACATTTAAAAATGTTTAAAAATACCCACACAGTGACTGTATTTAAAAGTAAGTGAAGCATAAGAATGTGTTAGACGACAGATTAGTTATAATTTATATATTCTAATAAATTTAATTTTGGCATGAATATTTGCTCCCTACATTAAAAGCCATCTTGTAATAGTTAAATATTTTAGTAGAATTTGGCTGACAAGGCTTTTGGGATTTAGATTTCTTTTAAAAGAATTGCTTATGTAGCTTATGTAATTCCTAGCTTATTTTCAATACATTTTAAAGTTTTTTGTATGCCAAAATTTCTTTTTTATTCTTCGAATGCAACATTTTTGCAATCTCTGCTATATAAGACATTCCAAAATTTCTTCAAAAATTAAAAATAAATTTATAAAGAAGAAAAAGAATACATTTTGAGTTCATTATATTTAAGAAAGCAATAGCACAATTATTTCATCCTATATTCTTTAGACACTCATGAAATTAGTTATAACTCAAATTATATAAAAGTAAATTTCTTTAGGGACTTCTCAGTGCAGAAAAAGCCTATGTATTCAAAAAGGAGGACAGATTAAGTATCATGGACACACACATTCATATATATTTAAAATATAGTGGCTAGGAAAGTTCTAGATTTCATAAAAAAATAAAAATGTAAGAATGACAATTAATAAGTGCAAAATGCTAGCCACTGTATAATTAGCAAGGGATGGATATAGTGGTCCTTGAAGTTTTCATAAAAAAAATAAATATAATAGAGTTTAACACACAGCAATGCTTCACCATTGGTTTATTGCTTATTGTCAATATCCTGCAAACAGTTCCTATTTGATATATGAAATAGCTTCTCCTACTTAAGATTCATGGTAATAAAGGCATTCTATTTTAATTGCAATCTTAATTTAGCAACATTTATCTTTGAAATCATTTTGTATGTTGCTTCAGTTTAAATTTTCAGAAATAATTTCAAGAATGAATGTTAATATTAGAACTAATCTATTCATATCTATAAAATATAGTTAAAAGTATTCTGTTTTATAATACAAACTTTTATTTTTAACTTTCAAAAATATATAACAAAAAGGTAGCACTCATCATGTATGTATATATGTACTATTTGCAGCTCCACCTAGAATAGATCGCACACCAGATGATTTATACTTGCCAGAAGGAGATAACACCAAGATCAAGATATATTATTCAGGTGATCAGCCAATGGAAGTTACACTAAGTAAAGATGGACAAAAGATACAGGAAACTACGCATATCAAATACACTGTTTTTGATGAATATCTTATAATTTTCATCAAAGACATAACCAAATCTGATGCTGGAACATACACAGTGTCAATAAAAAATGATAGTGGAAGTGTTTCTGCTTCTTTCACCGTATATATTACAGGTATGTATAACATTAATTTTTCAAGTTGCATTTGAGTGATGATACTTCTGATAACGGCAGATTTTATAACTATACCATGAAACATATAGCTAGATCATGCCTTTCAAGGAATAAGATTTAGTCATACTAATATGCTAGTCTAGGCTTGTTTGAAATGAAATTTATTGAAATGCTAAGAAAAATACGAACTACAATCTGGCCCAGGCCATTTTAAGTATAAAACCTCACAATTACAAAAATATTTAATACAATAATGCTTATATTTTAACCCTTTATCTAAATTCTAAATAATTAAACAAAGTATAAAAGTTCCACATTGATTGAATCAAGTCCAAGTCTCTGGTTCACAAGCAGTAGCCTACTGGAGGTTTGTTTTTGATTGTTTCAAATCTATGATGCATGAAATATATTTAAAATTAGAATTTCTACTTTGTAACAGTAATGTCCTTTGCTTTGAAACACATTTCCCAAATGTTAATGAGACCTTAATCACTTTCAAGCCTTCTTTTAATTTCACATCTATTGCATTCTTACCCCAATAACATGCAATAAATATTTGGTTTAAGAATGTGATTAGCAATTATTGTGTTTGCTATTAATCACAGTAATATTGCTTAAATCTCTGCCAAATTATTTATATATACAAAGTGAATTCTTTCATCATTTACTAGACAGCAAAACTTCTTTGAAGAATAATTAAGGGCTGAGTTTAAAATATCTAAGGGTGTGTGTATTTTTCTACAATTTTAAATTGATCACAAAATGTTTAATTAAAAATACTTTCTGGAAATTAACAGGCAGCAGAAGACGGTAATGCCAATATTTAGTTTCATTAGATTCTGATGCTAGATGGTTCTCACTATATTGCCCCTCGACATTTTACATTTTCTTGAGTGTGTCCACCATATCAGCTACTTGATTCCTGCTTTTGATTTAATTCCAAGCAAAAAATGTATATAATGTTCTTGTACATGAAGTGCAATCTGTTAAAATTGGCCACAGAATATAAGTATTTTTTAATTATCTACATAAATATAAACACTAGCTACCATTAGTTGTAACAGCTTCATGATAGCCATATACGAGGTCTCTTCAAAAAGTATCGCGAATTTTGAATTTCCGCGGGCTACGTATATTCAATTTTCGATTGTTTTGTGGCGTTATGTTGACAAGCTCGGCCATTTTGAATGTTCAGCTAATTGTTGACAACTATTTTGCTTGGACGTGTTTTGGCTCGTCTTCGATTTTTGCCTATTCCAAAAAATGGAACAAAGAATCTGTATCCAATTTTGAGTGAAAAACAAAATTAAGTGCGCGGATGCATTCCGAATGTTGACTGTGGCATATAGTGAAGCTACCTTGGACCAAAGCAACGTTTATCGGTGGTACAAAATGTTCTCAGAGGGTCCAGAAGATGTGAACGACGAAGAGCGTCCCTGACGCCCGAGCTCGTCAACAACAGACGAAAACTTTGAAGAAGTGAAGAAAATAGTATTGGCCAATCGTCGAATCACCGTTAGAGAAGTTGCTGAGGACCTAAACATATCGATTGGCTCGTGCCATTCGATTTTTACCAATGATTTTGGCATGAGACGGGTCGCCGCAAAATTCGTACCAAAGTTGCTCAATTTCGACCAAAAACACCATCGCATTAACGTTGCTAAGGAGCTGTTGAACTCTGTCCTCGACGACCCATATTTGCTCCAGAGGGTCATAACTGGTGACGAATCATGGGTTTATGGTTATGACATGGAAACTAAAGCTCAATCATCCCAATGGATGCTGCCACACGAGCCAAGATCGAAAAAAGCGCACCAAGTTCGGTCGAATGTGAAGGTTTTGCTTACAGTTTTCTTCCATTGCAGGGGCGTGATGCATCATGAGTTCTTGCCACAGGGTAGAACGGTCAATAAGGAATATTACCTGCAAGTTATGCGCAATTTGCGCAAAGCAATCCGCCAGAAACGCCCGGATTTGTGGAAGATTAAAAATTGGCTTTTGCACCATGATAATGCCCCTGTTCACACATCGTTGCTTGTGCGCGAATTTTTGGGCAAAAACAACACACTTATGATGGCGCAGCCACCTTACTCCCCAGACCTGGCCCCCTGTGACTTTTTTTTGCTCCCAAAACCGAAGAGGCCCATGAAAGGACGACGCTACGCCACGGTTGAGAAGATAAAGACGGCTTTGAATGAGGAGCTGAACAAGAATACAAAAAACAATTTTTTAAAGTACTTCAAGGATTGGAAAAAACGTTGGCACAAGTGTATAATATCTGGTGGGGATTACTTTGAAGGGGACAAAATAGATATTCATGAATAAATGAATACTTTTTGAACAGACCTCGTATATACAATTTGTGCATCTTGATATAAATTTTTCTTTCATTTTTCATATTTATTTACTTTAATTTCTCTTTTTATATTTCTTTGCATTTCCAACATTTTTTATTATTACTGGTTATTGAAACAGTTTTTGTGCCTATTTACCTGCCATTGCTCATAGTCCCTAATATTTGTATATAAATACTAAAACATATTATAGTTTTGTCCAAAATTCATTATGAATTTATTTAAATAAATATAGGTTTATACCATTCTGACCCCTTCAAATACTAGGTTTCCTTATATAAACTTATAGTAACTTAATAATTTGCAATCCAATTGTAGCAGTTTTAATATAATTTAGTATGTATTCTTTCCTGAATCAGGTTTGCCTGGTGCTCCAGTAGGCCCACTTGATGCTTCAGACATAACAAAGCACACCTGTACTCTCAATTGGAAGCCACCAACATATGATGGTGGGCTACGCATCACACATTATGTAATTGAGAGGAGAGATATATCATCATCTCACTGGATTACAGTTTATAGTTTCTGCAAGGAAACTACCTTCACTGTACAAGGTCTTACTGAAGGACAAGAATATTTATTTAGGGTGATGGCTGTGAATGAAAATGGCATGGGACCACCACTAGAAGGAGTCAATCCTATAAGAGCAAAAGCTCCATTTGGTAAGTGCAAATATTATTGTATTTACAAAAAAGCATAATGGTACATTTACATATCACTATGATTCTTCTACCAATTAATTTATATTTTCATATATACAATGAAACTAATCCTATATTTAATTGGATTTCAGATCCTCCATCTCCTCCTGGAATTCCAAATGTTACTGAGGTTGGTGAAGATTTTGTGAATTTACAATGGGAAAAACCAACATCTGATGGTGGGGCAAGAATTCATGGCTACTGGATAGATAAGCGTGAAGTTGGTAGTGAAGCCTGGCAACGAGTAAATGTGTCAATATGCTATGCAACACAGATTAATGCTTCCAATTTAATTGAAGGAAGGCAATATGAATTCCGCGTATTTGCTCAAAATGATGCTGGTCTCAGTCAGCCCTCAACAGCCTCTACATCAGTTAAAATTAAGGATCCTTTAAGTAAGTACCATGCTATGATTTATGAATTCACCATTCAGGTGAATTTTAGACAAGTATGCTTTTAGACAAGGGTATGCTTTTACACAAGGCATAGATTGCTGAAAACCATTTAATTAGTATAGTGTTTTCCAATCACATTGAATGTTACTGCATACATTTACTTTTCCTATATATTTTTCAGTGCAGCCACATTCTTTTTTTTCTCATATTAATTATTTGATTTGCACCATCTTCTAACCCTTCTGGAAATCTGTAGTGTTTAAGGCTCCGGGTATTTTTCAATTATATCTGTCTCACTTAAGTCAACAATGTGAGGACATAGAATTTTTGCTGTGAAATTTTGAACAAAAAAAAAAAAAGATCTTAGCCCAAGCACTCCCATCAGGTGAGAAATTATATATGCTCAGAAACAGCATTTCTATTTTGACAGTGGTATGCAGCAGCACTTCAAAGAGGTGAATCCTGAGTTTTTAGTAAACAATGATATATCAACACCCTAATTTTGCAATTAGGGATATATTAAAAGTAGTGGTAATGTTCAAGCTACATCAAATAATGTCTGAAGCTACAATAACTACATTTTCTTCAAACTCACCTATAAAGATTCTCCCACCAACATAAGAACAATAATTAAATTCAATTTTGCTCTTTTGAAAACAAACTTTGGCCATTTGAAATATTTTTTTTTCCTAAATCCTTGTAATAGTTGTGAATGATATACATAATTCCAAAATAAACTAGCCTCATTTACATTGTAGAATCCTAAGAATCTTTATTGTATTTCTTTTATTATAAACATCATGTAGGACAATACAAAACTGAACTTTGTTACATCTGAGGTTTAATCAGTTAAAATGGCTGCTAAAGGAGCCCTCTTAATTTTCTAATTAATAGCTTAAAAATTAGTTAAACTCATAACTTTGATGAGATCATTTTGTAATTTATTAGAAAGTTCTCTAAAAACAGAAGAGATGTATAAATGTCCTATTAATATAGGGACACACTTAGTATGCATTAGAAATTTCACATAATTAATTGTCTTTATTGTCATGGCCCTAAAGTCCAATTCTAATTTACCCACAAAGTACACTGCATTGACAAATCTTTTAAGCAAGTTCTTATTCCATATTAAATTTTGATTATGTAACATAATTTTTAAGCTGCTCATCAAATGCAGTCTTTATTTTATTTTCCCCAAAATAAGCTATATTTACAGATGAACATTAAATGCTTAAGCCATTAATTCTTTACCAAATTCTTTGAATGTTTGAACCAATTTTTTTTCCTTTGCAAATAGCAAATATTTCCAGTAAAACAGAGGTTCAATGTACTATTATCAGCTAACAATTAATATTTACAGTATATTATAAACTGAAAATATTAAATTTATTGTTCTTTTGTACCAAGTTTCGGTAGTTCTGGTTTTGGCTTCTCATTTTTAATAATTTTGGTTTTTTGTAAAATTTGCTTATTGAAAATAATATAGATATAAGCTCTTTTATAGTACATGTTGACATTGGTTTTCTTTGGTTATGTACATAATCAAATGATAAGAAACATACAAACTGAACATTTCAACATTAATGCATGTCCTATGTAGCAAGAACAAAGGTAACACCACAGATTATGTTATAAATGTAATGTGCTTCTAAATGATACATTACTCATACAAAGAAAGCTTCAATTTTCCACTTAAAATAACTACTCTTCTCCATGCAAGCAGCTGCATATACTGCTTAAATCAATTCTGGGGTGTAGTACATGAATCTGAATACCCACAAAGTATATGTTTAGAGAAATAAGAGGAAACGTTGAGCAAGATATTAATGAACACTATACGTAGCTACAGTGAATTTTTATTTAAGAATATTCTACATATACTGAATTATAATTGCATAAATTTTTACCTGCTGAAATAAAATATTAAACAAATTTTTCAAATAAAATATGAACATTGGCTTGTGACATTCTCAACCTTTTAGTAAAGAACATGATAAGCATCAAATTCTCTAAATTCCTTCATGTTCTAGTCTGTTGAGTTATTGGAGAGTGAGCATGATTGATGATGATGATGATGATGATGATGATGATGATGATGATGATGATGATGATGCACTTTCATTCCCTTGTTTAGATGAGGAAATTGTTCCCTTCCTCTTAATTCTTTTGGGGAATGTGTTTTGCTTGTGAGTCCAGCATATGAAATCCCTGTGCTCCTCTGGAGCTACTGACATAGCTTTCTTAAATTCTGCAGTTAAGCAGTGGTAATAGGAAGTTTATATTTTTATAAAGGTGAAAGTATAACTTTGTGGCACATTTCCTTTCCTAGATGTATTTACAAGGGAATAATCTTCCATCTCAGCATTATGGGTTTCCAATGCAGCAGTTACCTGGTAGGTTCTCAGTTATTAATATTCTTGCTGCTAAATATTGTTCTTACAAAGCTGTTGACAATGGAGTGGCAATATAACCTAAACGTAGGTATTCATTTTTTACACTAAACATTGCACATACATGTGCAGTTTTTCACAGTTTGGCATACAGATTGATGAATATTCCACTCACAGAAGCAGAGTACAAAATACAATACAAACAAATAATAAAGACAGCTATAATCAATGGTTTCAACAAAGATACAGTGATAAAATTTATCAATAAATCTAAAAGACAAAAACGGATAAGGGAAGTTTCCACACTGAAAAACACCAAAGAAGAATACAAATTCAAAAGTTTCACCTACCATCCAATTTACCACAACAAGTTCAAGAAAATCTTCAAAGAACATGGGATAATGTTAGCCCCAAAGAACAGATACAACATCAAGAATTTATTAGGTTGCACAGTAAAAGACTCCATACCAACAGAACAGAAATCAGGAATTTATGAAATAAAATGTGCAGATTGTGAACAGAGCTACATAGGCAAAACAAAAAGAAATTGGAAATTCGGAGGAGGGACATTTTAGGAATATTCGGTTAAAACAGGTGGATAAATCAGCAGTAGCAGCTCACTTTTGGACCAAAAACCATGATATAAAGCCAGGAATAAAACTGCTGAGACATTTTCACAACCCATTGGAGTTATCCACTTGGGAAAAAATTTTCATGTTAAAATATAGAGAAAACCTAATGAATTTCAAGTTTCCTCCTATGGATGAACTCGGCAACTTCCTCCTTCAACCAACAGAGGCCACCACAAGAACATCCGTTTGTCCAGCCATCGTTTCGAGTAATGGCGGATCAGTGAGCAACTGAAGATGGGAGAGATTCTCCCGAAATGCGTCTTACTTTTGTGTAAGTGAATGGAGTTTAGTGTAAAAATTGATGAATACCTAACTTTAGGTTATTCTTGCTGCTTTCTGTATTTTTACATATCGTCCATTTTCATCTATTTTTCTGAAAATGGGGTGCTTGCCATCAATGGAAATGGAAGTCAACTCATTTCATTTTTCTAACAACAAACAGCTTTTTCCATTTAAAATGTTGAACTAGCTGGTACCAACCTTCTGGATTATATACAGCTGGAGTTTCTTTTTTTCTTTTCAATTATCCTAAAATCTCTATCACAGGAGAGAAATGTGTGTCCTATGATAGGTAATTTATATTCAAAACTTTTAAAAAGCTTCCAAACATTAATTACATAGTGCCAAAACCTAGCTATATTATGACTCTTATTTTGGCCACCACAAGAGTCATGTTCTGCATTTCTGTTGTGCTCTTTCATCCTCTTAAGATATACATTCAGACATGACAATGCCTCTTGTGAACCTCTTTGAGCAATGTCCTTAGACCACATATGCATATGCTCTGTACCAGTGGCATCATTAGAGTTCAAAGCTGCTTACAGTGGAATGTCACACTGGTATAAATGTGGGGGAGCCTGCAAACTTGTTATTTTGTGAAATTTCAAAATCTTATTTCATTTCGGTCTGTGCCTTTTCAGTCTTCCTTATGTGGAGTTCTAATTCAGATTTTATTTTAACTTTCTCTGCTTCTGGTATGTCACCCTTCAGAGTCATCTGTGTTTTATCACATACCTCATCGGTCCTGGTGGTGTAGTGGTAACCATACTGGCCTTCTAAACCCAGGATCGCAGGTTCAAACCTGCCCAGGATTGATGGATTTTTTTGGGGCATAAAAATCCTATGTATGGCTTCCTTTGGAAGGGAAGTAAAGCTGTGGGTCCCGTGTCACACATTTACGGCAGGATAAAGAACCTCAAGCCTGAAAAAAGAGGCCTCTGAGCAAAATTTGTCGGCCATTTCATGCTCTGAATTGAATGGGACGCTGATGACCTGAGATGTTAAAGAGCATCCGTAAATAAAACAAATCATCAATCACATACCTTACATATATCAAGACTAGGGTGTACAAAGTGCAGATTAAAGTCTGTTCTAAAAATATGTGAAAAAGTGAAATATGAAACAGGTTCCACATTTCTCTTCATAGAGTTCATGAGTTTCTTTTCAAAGAGTTCTGGATTTCTTATGTGGGTTATCCTTTCTTGTGTAATGACTTTTATATTTGGACAAATGTTTTATGAAGTCATGTACACCTTGTTTACTCTCTTCTGATATCTTGTTGGGCTTAGTTTGATGGCAGCTTCTCTTATCTGCTAGAGACGTACCATGCTATTTTAAAGTATCTATTGTATAATTAAGTTTGGCAATTTTTATTCCTAAAATACTTGCCAGTTCATATTTACAAACCTGTGCAGTTTTTTGTTTCAGCCAAAATTTTGTACTCCATTGAAATCTCTCTCTCTCTCTCTCTCTCTCTCTCTCTCTCTCTCTCTCTCTCTCGGATTATAAGAATATTTGCACTTAGGTTTAATATATTGATACAAGATGATAAAAATATCTGCTGTTCAATACAGTTAGAGAAATTATAGTAATTTCCTGCGACAATTACAACAACAATTACCTTTAGTTGCTGCTGCAATTTCTCTCCCTCTGTAATCGATATGGCTACTACCCTTCTCATCACCACATTATGTTTCCAAATGATGGATCACGTTTTTTTTTTTTTTTCTGCATCTTCCTTTATCTAGAGTGAGTGGAAATAATAGTCATTAATGCCTTCAAAAATTAAATATTATTCTATTTAACTTATGTATGTTGTACAAGTTTATATGAATTGAAATTAGTATTGCATATTACAAATTGCAATTAAATATTGCTAAAATTTTTAATAAGTTACTTGCCTTTCTGGTTTCTCTTTATTATTGCCTAGTACATACAAATATTTTAATCAGTATAGTCAGTGGATCTAATGAAATAACAAAAATGACTTTTTCTAATTACTGTGATACTATCTGTTTTGTTAGAAAAGCTGCTTCCTTTTTCATTTTCATGATTAGAAGACAAAGAAACGATACTTCCTGGATCACTTTCTGCAAGAAAGAAACATAACGTTGTATATTCATTTTGACAGCTCAATTTTGGTAGTTAATGTTATTGTTAATATGTTTATTTAAAGAGAATTTAAAACATAATAAGATAAATAACTGATGTAATTTCCATCTTACATGCATCATAATTGCAGAATACTGAAAAATCAAATTTTCTACCTGCTGAAATTTACTTACTTCCAACTGCACCCATTTTATTTGGGTTATCAGGTTCATGCACTAAACAACATGTAGATCATAAACTGCACAAACAACATTACCCTCTAGTGTCAAGAAAAGGAAACATGCATGAAGGTGGTTATTTGTACTTTGATAATAGATGACAGGAAAGTATAAATCAATTGCTAACTGTATTTTTACAAAAATGTGGGTTATCAGATTCATGCACCACACACCAGAATTCTGTGCCAATGTTACTCTGTCAAACATGTGTAACAAACAGAATGCATTTTATCCTCAAGTATATAATATTGTAAAGGAAATAAGAAAATAATTATTTATTAACTATTGCTAATTAAATTAATTATTATATTGGCAAAATGATTTATTACTAAAACAGTGTTTCACTCATCATTGAATTTTGAGAAAAAACATTCTATGTATCACCAAGTTAACCATGATAATTCCATTTTCACATCTGATCTCTGTAGTTAATTTTATGAACTTATTTGATTTTTCAAATTTGTATCATCCACACTTATAGCCATCCAGAGAACAAGCAAATTTTCTGTCAGCATGAATGTTTGCCTATTTATAATTACTTTTCTTTAATTAATAATTTGGTAGAGAACATGATGAAATCCTTTCAGTACATATGCTTTATAATATCAAATATAGAGAGGGTTGAAGTTCCAGAAGTGCCTCTAAAATATGCATTTTTTGTTTAATTTCTGCTAATTACTCAGGTAAAATTTATGTAAACTGATAACTTCACCAGTATTTAAGTTAGTGATCATAAAAATATTGCTATTTATGTCCTTATTCTGCCTTTTTTAAATATAATTATCAAAAAAAAAAAATATTGATGACTATACTAACTCTCTAGCCAAACAAGGCTCTAAGTCCCACATTCAGCTGGTAGAGAGCAGTAATGTGACCAATTCTCAAGTTACACATTGAAATCCAGTAAACCACATTGTGTTAGAATCCAGCAACTAGATGATGAAGATGATGTTGGGATGAAAGACAGTGGATCAGTTGATAGAGAATATCAGAGGAAACATGCACTGAGAAAATTTGCCGAAGTGCTACTATAAGATCAATTTATAGCATTAGGATTGAACCCAGGTAGAAGGCAAATTGTTTAACCATTTTGCAATGATACCATCCAAACATATAAAAAAAATTATTTTCTTAGAAATTTTATTTGCTGTGGTTAGAGAAAAATGTTTTGTAGCATTTTCATATCCACTGATTCTGATAAAAATTATATTTCTGATTAGCTTTAAATACCAGGAGTTTTCACAATGAAATATAGTATAATATTGCAATTTTTACAAGGAAAATTTTCTTAAATTTCTCTAATTTTGTTCCATTTAATTGGACATGTTTCAATGGCTGTTATTTTTCGTCATCAGCATGTTCCACTGTCAGCTTCCCAGCTTGGTATTAAGATGCTATGCCAAAGATTTTATTTATTAGCGATGAGGTTACTGTGAAGATCAAAATTAACTAAATTTTCTTTGGTTTCATTTATAAATATATTTTCACACAATATTAGTTCTATGGGTTTTAGAAGAACTTTAAGAGTTTTGATTCATTTTGGAATTTGTGGTTTATTGTCAGAAATGGTATGCTATAGCTGATTTCTCCATGTGTATATATATATATATATATATTGTATTCCTTAAAGAGTAAGTAATGTTTCTTTTCATTCTGCCTATATATTTTACATTGCAGTCTTTCAGTCTTTACAGCTTGTTATGTAAATGCTTGATTGTTTTCCTGGGAAAATTTTATTTTTGTGTTTATTTTTAGAAGGATTTTTAAACTGCATTTACTTACTGGTCCCAAAATAAAGTTTGCATTTTTAATAATCTTATAGAATTTTTGGTGTGCTCATGAATGAAATGTGAATTTTTTGTATATATGATCTCCTTTATAGTCTTTCAGTTTGGTAATGCCTTTTTTTTTTAATTTGTCTATTTTCTTGTTGATCAGATTTATAACGTATCCATTTTTCTGTGCTATATCTAAGATTTTTGGTACCCAGATTTGTATTCTGTCTTTCTTATATTGGCAGATTTGTTATTCTGAATGTGAGGCTATTGATTATTGCAAATTGATGTTGTTTTGGAGTGACTGCTCTTTTGTAATTAATTATAAAGATATGGGTATCATTTCTGAATATACCAAATTCCAACTTATTGTCATTTTATATAACTTTTATATATAGGAAGGAAAGAAAGTTGTTGTTTTCTATTTCCATTGCAAATTTAACAATGCTGTCCTGTAGGTTGATAGTTTTATTGAATCCTCTTTCCTTTTTTCAATTACTATTGCAAAGATATCATCTACAATGGTACCACATTTGAATATATTTAGAAAAGCATCAACTAATTTTTGTTTCTAAGAAACTCATGTACATATCAGCCAAGAATAGTTATAGAGATTTCCCATAGCTAGACACTTCGTTTCTGCATAAAATTTGCCCCTAAATGTAAAGTAGGTTTGATTAATGTAAATTTTCATTAGATTAGGTTTTGTTTTATTATTTCTCCAGTAAGTTTATTGAGATTAGCCATTTCTTTACAATAATTAGTTGTGTTTCTTTAGGTATGCTGTGGAATAGGAAGAGCATGTCATAAGAAACTAGCAAACCCCTGTTTTCTAGTTTCGTTGTCCAATTCTTTCTATTAATTCTGATGAATTTTTTATGCTTTGGATTTTATATTTTGGTATGGTATTAAATTTTTTAAAAGGTAATTAGCTAAATAGTACATGAGTGAACTTATTGGTTTTATTATCATTATTTTTGGTAGACCATAGATTCTGGGTATGGTAGCATTGTCTGGTATAACCTTCCTTTCCTCCTCATATAGAATGGTTACTGTGGTTAATAATTTGCCAAATGAACTAATACATTTCTGGGTAGGTTCGGTTTTCATTTTTTCATAATCTTAGCTAGTTGGTAAATTGTACATATGTTTCCATATCTATTTTATCCGTTACAACTATTTTGTTTCCTTTGTCAGCCCTACTATAAATTATTAATTTTCTTTTCTTATCAGTTACTCTGGAACTTCCCCATATTGTAATTTTTGCTCTCTCACTCTCTCTCTCATCCAGTTTGTTGAAAATTGATATTTCAATGTCGGCTGCATATTCTACTATATTTTAAGAGTAATCTGTACAAGAGTTAAAACCTACATTTAATAGCTTTAATTCTTTTTCTGATAAATGTTTGCTTGACAGGTTTATAACATTTTCTATTGAACTGTTTTTCATAGTTTTTGTCCAAGATTTTCTAGTTTTTTGTTTATAATTCCTCATTTTTATGCGGGTGTTTTTAACCTCAAAAATGTATCTTCCAAATTATTCCATAAGGTTGTGCCTCATTATGGTATTAATTTTAAATGCAGCTGATATGTCTTTAAATCTTACTTGCTTATGGCTTTGCAATGGTTAGATTTTTCTTTTTGCATAACTTCTTTTTTGGTTGCTATTATCTCTACACACAAGAAGGATCTTGAAATGGGAAATCCACTCTCAAAAAAAATTAGTTTATGCTTTTCCAAATATATTCCAATGTTTGTATCGTTATGTAGATGATATCTTTGCAATAGTAAATGAAAAATGGAAAGAGGGTTCAATAAAACTACTCAACCTACAAGACTGCACCATTAAATTCACAATGAAAAGAGAAAACAATAAGGTTTCTCCCTTACTAGATGTATAAATTATAAAAAACAGCAATATACTGAATTTTGCATATTCAGAAATGATATAAAGATAATTACATAAAAAACAACAGCCACAATTTAAAATAATATAAATTAATAATATAAATCAATAATTAACAGCCTCATATTCAGATTAACAAACCTGCCAATAAGTAAGATAGAATACAAATCTGAGTACCTAAAATCTTAGATATATCACATAAAAATGGCTACAGAATAAGATCTGGTCAACCAAAAAATATAAAAATTCAAAAAACAAAAACTAATGAAAGACATCATCACACTAAAAGACTACATAGGAGATCATTTATACAAGAAATTCACATTCCACCCTTAGGCACACCAAAAATTCCAGAAGATAATTAAAGATGCAAACATTATTTTGGCCCCAGTAAACAAATGCAGTTTAAAATATCTCCTAAAAACAAACACGAAAAAATTTTTCCAGGGAAACAATGAAGCATTTATGAAATCAGTTGCAATACTACAATATGAAACATTTAGATCAAATGAAAATAAACATCATCCTATGCTTTGAGGAACACATAAGAAATGTAAAATATAAACACAGAGAGAAATCAGCATTAGCATACCATTTCTGGCAAAATAAATAATTCGGAAATGAGCCATACAAAATGCATAATTTTTATCTTCCAAACAACGGTAACCTCTTCATTAAATTCATAAAATCTACAGAGCAACATCTTAATACCATCTTGGGAAGCTGACAGTGATGTTGATGAGGAGGTCTTCCAAACATGTCCAAGTAAGTGGATCAAAATTCATGAAATTTGAGTGATTTCCTGATAAAAATTACAATATTACACTTCTGGTATATAATATTTGCAAGTTTATAGATTACATAGCTTTGTTAAAGTAAACCAAATACTGAAAGTTTTATTTATGAATAACATGGAAGAAACTATAAATAGGTTTTGGGTAAATTTATATTACTATCTGCATATAACTTGAAACTTTTTATTCAGTTAATTAAATTATAGTAGGAAAGTTTTGTTAAAAATTGTTTGTGAAAGACCTTTGTATGAAAATCTACATGGTGGAGTCTACACATTACTTTTTATATTTCAACAATGTGTATTATTACACTAGCATATAAAATAGTATACCAGCAAGTGATTAAAGTTTAACTTTTGAACCATTTGGCCAGAAGAACTGTTAAGTTGAGAGAAAGAGATGTACAATTTGAATATCAAAGTATGTACATATTTTGAGGATGGCGTAATACTAGTATACCAACTTTTTGTTTGAAACTGAAACATATAAGGAAAAGTGTAGAAGAATGGTAGTAAAGAGCTTGAATGGAAGTAAAGATATGGCTAAGAACAATATATGGTTGTGTACTTTTATATGTTTATAACAGGTGTGAAAGAAAATTTTTCCAAATGTGTAACAAATTCATTGTTTAGCATTTAAATAGTTCAACTAATAGGAAAAGAAGGATAAATGACATATGAAGATTTAGAGTCTTTATATTTTGTCTGATACACAGATATTAAACATTGTTTCTAAGTGTTGAAAAAATGTTATATTTAAACAATCTAAAGTGTTATAGACACATTGATTCTAAATAAATACATTAAAAATTATTAATGTTTCACACTTAATAGTTAACAAAAGTTACAAATATATGCATAAGTAAATTATATAGTTATATAATCAAATAAGGAATTTGTAATAAATTAAAACCATGGTTAGTGAGGTCTAAAATCATCTTGATATGTGATTTATTGACATAACCTTTAAATTTTAGAATGCAAAGATTATTTTGCAAGGAAACGTTTACTAAGTTCAGAGTTTAGATAATAAGAGGCAAAAGATACCATAACTATTAAGTATCCCAAATTCAAATTCTTCAAACCCATGCATTACTGTAAGAATGCTTCAAACTTATTTCTATCTTACACAAAATACAGAGAATATTTTTGGTTTGCATCTGCAGCTGAACACAAGGTATGCAGGCAATGTCAGCTCCATCAATGAATAGCATCTTCTCATATCTCTACTTGCATAATATTGATCATCAAAAGTATTAACCTATGTTAGTTTTAAATAAGGACTATAGGAGTCACTGGAAGGGGTGTCCATCTGCAGTCAGACATTTCTGATACTTATTAATGAAATTTCATTCACTTACAATTACTTTGCTTCCATGTTTATACCAATATCTGCCCAGATATTTTTAGATTTCTCTACAGCATAGGGGTATTCCTGTAAACTTTATTTTTTGCTTGTTTCAGTGGAAACATTTTAAAACAACATACTAAAATGAAATTTACTTCAATAATACACTGTAATTAACAACTCTGGTGTACCAAGAGCCTATAATAACATGCAATGGCACAAAGTGTTATGTTATACTGATTTCTTAACTGCAAACTGAGTTATAATAGCACAAAGACAGAAATAATGCTTGCATTCATAACATCAAACTGTGATTGATTGACTATGTGCAGCCATTATTGCAAGAAATGTCAGTTTTTACAACAATAACTGATAAACAATGGCCTAATTCACACTGATCAGCTACAGATGCAGACAAAAAATATCTCTGGGTACATAATTGAAACTTCTGAAAAAAATTTTATTCTAGAAACCTAATCAAATCTATTCCTGCAGTAAAATAAAAGTTTTTGTTTGAAGCTTAAGTCTACTGTTAGAGGTTCCATTAACTCATATATACAAGAGTATGAAGTTTTATGTTTAAAAGTTTTTTTGTCGTCACATTGTTATGAAAGGATTAAGGTACTTGTTATTACATGCAATATAAAGAGAGAATTAAGTACTGAATGTAAGTAAATAAGAGATATTAAATTAATTGTAGTACTATATCACAAACAAACTACAAACAAATATTATTGCTTTTCAGCTGCCACTCCACCAGAGATTGTAAAACCATTGCGGAATGCCAATGCAATTCAAAACCATAATGCTCAGTTTCAATGCACCATAACTGGCAATCCAAGGCCTGCTATCACATGGTGAGTGTAATTTATAACTATTGGAAAAGTAAAAAATTTTGTAAGTGATGTGTTTACTAGGAAATTTAATTCTGTATGTAGTATGCCATTTGCTTTTCTTAACTAAACTATAAAATTCAAATCTCAGGTCAGAATTTAAGGCATACATTTGTACAACACACCAGGCTAGCAACATCAAAAAGATTTATTTACAAAATTCCTACAAACTATGATAATGGTATCTTCAGATTTTGTTGCTGTTTCAAATTGCACTCATAAATATCAGATAACACATAAACATAGATTTCATTTAAATGTGCCAAAGTTGCAACTGGAGTCAAATGGAAGGTATATACCCTTTGTTGGAAATAATGAAATAATCTCCAAAATGACCATTTTATGAAATCCCTAACATGACCTCATTGAATTTAATTTAGTTGTGATAGGAAGCAGTGTTTCAGCTGTGTGTTCGTGTAGTCACATATTACAAGTTTGTTCTCAAAGTTGTCAGCAATTGTTTGAACTATGTTCAATAACTCCAGTTTTACATCTGACTTATTAAATTCTACATTGTATGATTGCAGTCGCTAAATAATTGCTTGCTTACATCATGTTGATTTTGTATGGTGGGTTTAAACTAAAACTGTGAAAGAAGCATTTTCCATCATGGTGACACTTGGAAGACAGAGTTTCAACAAAAGCTTTTAACCTGCTCCATGAAAATGTCACTAGTAATTTTATGCTAATAATAAGAAGTTTTTTGGAGGCATATATGAGGGAGTCATCATCTCAGAAATTACTATCTCTGTCTTATGTATAATATTATAAGCCTTTTTCCAATATCTATGGGACTATTTTTAGAGGTAGTATGCTGCACATTGACCCAAGTATAATATAAAGATTAGATTGAAACAGCTAGTTTCTATCATACACTCTAATTAAAGTTGTAGAGTTTTGGATGTAACTTAATGTGTTTTTTTACAGCATAGTTTGATCCACAAAGCTAATTGCCCATGAAATAAGCTGCGGGAGACACAGAAAAATGATGTGCAATATACTAGGACTATTCAATAAAAATGATCATAATATTTTCACTCATTCTGATAATTTTGATGCTATTTCTCAAAGAAGTGCCTGTTGGATGCAATGCAACTGTCCCGTGTTTCTGCTAGTCTTCAAAAACGTGCTGAAAACCATTTTTGACTGGTACTTCAGAATCACCTCCGCAGCCTTCACCACTGCTGCTCATGATGGATAATGTCTCCTACGAAATTGTTTCTTCAATTTGGGAAAAATAAGTCACACAGGGCTAAATCAGAACAACAGGGGAACAACAGGGAGGTGAGAGGCACACTTTAAATTGATTTTTGTTAGATATTGAACAACAACATTTTGCCATGTATTATCATGGTGTAGCAATCAGCTTGTTGCACGAGCGTATGATATGACCTTACACAATTTTAGGACATTTCTGTCATATTGGCCAGTTATAATTATGTATGTAGGTACAACATGCTAGTTAAGTAATCCTTCAATATCAAAAAATGAGAGGACAAAAATTTTCCAGCAGCAATAACAAATTTTGTTTGTTTGTATGTGTGTTAATTGATGATGATGGAGATTTCCACACACAGCTTTACTATTTGCTCTCAGGATCGAATTGATGTAGCCAAGTTTCATCAGGAACGATTATCTTATGAAGAAACTCTGCATCTTCTTATAATCACCTTCAACTGCAAATTAATGTGCACGAGAACATCCTTTTGTTAAAAAATCAGCATTCTTGGAACCCGCTATGTGCAAACTCATCTCATGCAGAACCTTTCAGTTATCAATGTGTGGGGTGACACTTAGTAAAAATTTCAGAATTTCTCAAAATGTTCTTAATGTAATTGGAAGATTAACTTTCACAATGGCAGCAAAGATGTTAAAGGTTTCTTCCGTTGGAACACAAACTGGAGCACCTTTGAAATTGATTGCCTGCCCTCTTTAACCATTTTCAAGCTATGTTATGAGGAAGAATAAACTCTTCATCCTGCTTCATTGCATAGGCCTCAGCTAAAGATTTCTTGAGACGAAAGCAGAATTTCATAGCAGCACATTGATGTCATGTGTCACCTCCATTTTGCTGTAGATGGTACTGAACATGTCTCAATTAGCACATCTCTCACAGGTAGGAACAGAAAGTAACAATAATTAAATTATTGCCAAGTTTACATTATGCAATATGCAATAAAATATTGCAAAGCCAAATTTTGGGCAAGAAATTATAACTTTAAAAATTATGATCACTGTTTAATGAACAGCCCTCGTATAATTCTTCACAAATATAATTCTACTCTTTCTACTTGTATATTATTTCTCTATTATTTAATGGTAAGCATGACTCAGCATCAATGGTGAATGGTTAAGATTGAACTGGAGAGAGGAGTTAATCAGCAAAAGTAAGATAAAATTTAATCCAAGAGTAGCCAATCATGTTGGCATAAAAAAATATGCCCTTATTTTTCATTTGAACTGGAACTCGATATATCATCATCACCACCACCATACAAGTTGGTCCTGGTGGTGTAGTAGTAACCATACTTTTCTCCTAAACCCAAGATTGCAGGTTCAATCCCGGCCAAGATCGATGGATTTTTTGGGCATAGAAATCCTAAGTATGACTTCCTTCAGAAGGGAAGTAAAGCCGAGCGTCCCATGTTGTAGATTTACTGTCTGAATAAGAGGCTCAAGCCTGAAAGAAGGGACCTCTGAACAAAATTTATGGGTTTTTTCACTCCCTGAATTGATTGGGATGCTGATAACCTAAGATGTTAAAGATCGTCCGTAAATAAACCAAAAACCAAATCAACCGCCGTACAACAAGCACACAAAGCAAAAAGGAGCAATTTGTTTTTCACATCTGCATGTCTGCAAAATTTTCTCATGGATGGAACTATATAATTTTCATATATAAAATCCCTCTACTCTTACACCGGACTTGCATTTGCGCAAAATTAATTCTGGCTTTGGTCGACCTTGATTTTTATTTATTTATTTCTTTCCCCACTGAAAACAGTGGGCAATTCTAAACTTTTAAACATTACACTGGAGAACAATGTATCAGTCCCATACTGATTATAACTGGTGTTTGAAAACCAGGAAAAGAAAATGGTCAAATACTTTCACTTGCCATCTCAAGCACTGACAACAACTTGTAGTTCAAAGATTGAGGCCAGAGACACTAGAGGGCTACCCTTGGGTAGGAATAAAATCAGAAACATTTCTCTCAAGTTAAAATTGAGTGGACCCTGTTCTATGGGCTGCTGTATCTTGCTGAATTCTTGGCTCCAGTACCCATTCCGGAACAAAATGTTGTTGAAGTCTTTCACCATAGGCTCAAGGAGAGTTTGATTTGATACACTGGGCATTGTCTTTATCTGCATTTGACAGAGATGCAGCTTCATAACACCATCATAACTCACTCCCCACCGAACCATCATGAGGCAGGATGGTGGACCCTCTGCATTTTTGGGACCCTCTCACGACATTTTGGGAAGGCGTAGCATACAATGTATCGTTCTGGCGATTGTAACTCTCTTCAATGTTGAACACTTTTTCATCTGTAAAAAGGGTTTTTCTGTGCTCTTGTTGGCACAACGATGAAGTTGGCGTCTATATTTCATCTTTCTCTCTCTCTGCTGCTTAAGTCTTGGAGTTAAAAAATGCCCATTACTCAGACAAAAAGCCTTCAGTAAAGGTGAATTGCTTGATCAATTTGATCATTGATTTCCTTGAGATGTTCATCTCAGTGCCATCACTTTCTGCTCCGGAAATGGATTTCGAATGATAGGAGCCAGCTGCTTTAGTCCTCACAGAGCATGGACATCTGGAACTTGGATGTTCATCGAATGTGTCTGTTTCAGTGAAGCTCTTGGCATTGAGGTACACAAATATTCTGCTAATGCTCCTTGAGGAACGATTTTCCAACACCAATTAGGCCTATCACACAGTTTTCGTAATCTCTCCACTCCATGACCAAACCTTTAACTGACGTGCTCTTTTCGCTGCAGTTGAACTCAACAATGAACAGTATGAATGAATAAATGGTGTTTAATTCTCGTTTTTGCTACAGAGGCGCCACAGGCGATGGACATTGGTGATACATGAAATGATAGACTGGAAAGGGTTTATTTTTAAATAAGGAAACGTTCCAGTTTAGGGTACCTCCCTGATATTTTTGCCATTTATGAAGACTGAGGAAAACCTGGAAAAAACCTTAGTCAGGGAGGACGGTCCTGGCGGAAATTCGAACCCCAGACCTCCCGCTCACGAGTCCGCGCCTTAACGACCTCGTCCACCCGAGGCGGTAACAATGAACCTGCAGAGCTTAGCACAGTTGAGTTATTATATTGTGAAAAAAATATTGCTGCTGCCCCTTTTTAAGCTTTGTAATAGAACTTATTGCCACACTTGGTATACTGTATTATTATATTTAATTACAGGTACCTAGGTGTAGAGGAGAAAATGAGCATGTATTAATTATTGTGTAGTAATTGAATTTTAGTTATGTAACTTATGCGGTAATTAAAATGTTACATAAAAATGAAAGAAAAGTAACGTCCTTATAAATATAACGACTAATTTTTTCAATTCCTAAAACGCCTGCAAAATGCAATCAATGTGGCAATGCATGCAATGAAAGTGCGTGGATTTAATTTGAATACGGAAATATATAAAGAACATTATAATCACATCCCGATAACTAAATATAAACAAAACATATATATGCTATTTCAAAATGCAACCACAATTCTAAGGATGTAAGGGAACGTAAGCAAATATTTCGAAATAGGGGAACCTATAGTGCTTGGAGCCTAAGTTCGAAGTTATGTGAAAATGAGGACACTGAACTTTAATTATGATAAATGGCTTAAAGACAAGTATGCTTCTGATTTGTTGTCCAACATTCTAACATCCGTTCCTTTTGTGAGTAATCCTTGTTGTCAGTAGGTATTTAAGAATTTTTGTCAAATAAATTGAATATTACTGTTTTACTAAAAAAAAAAATCAAACACGGGTAGGTGCACGCCACTGATAATAGTGTGTGCACATTTGATTATGTAGGCTAAGCAGATAGTCGTCATCCACAGCAGGTTTAACCGAGTTGGAATGGTGTAAGCTTTGGGAACCAAAAATGTCATTTGAGGGTTTTTTTTCTCCCCTAACACAGCCATCCAGTTTATAACATTTCATTTTATAGTTTTAGTTCCACTGATAACATTTTGTCTAACTGTCCCACCACATTTTGTGCATGAAAATGTATTGGTAATGAATTATCTAAGTAATAAGTGTTTAGGCTTTCGTGCAAATGAGTTCTTGCCCTTAAGAGATTTGTGGTTGTGTTTTATTATACGTCATTATCATAAAACTGCAAGTGCGCAAGTGTACGCTTAAGACTACTACTCCCACTACTCAAAATGTCAATTTTGATAGAAGCAGGTATGGGGGAAAAGCTGTCCGAGGGTGAACCTATAAAGTGCGCTAATCAGAAGAAAGACAGCCGCTCTACGCTTAGCTCAGTAAGTATGGTGTGGGCTTTACATAATAAACAAAACCAGTTTGAATCCCATGTCTCTTTCTTTCTTTTCACTTTTTTCCCTTAATATATTTGCAATAATTTCAGTCTACGATTTTAGGCCCTCTGGTAAAATTTTATATAACTGTTCTACCTCAATTTGTTCCTGGTAATGAATCATCTGATACAAAGTTAAGTACTACGTGTTACCACAAAACTGCAAATGCTCAAATTTGTGCAATGAGTGCATTTGCTGCTGACTGACAGTCCACGTTCCTAGTATTAATGTGGGAGAAATGGTAAAGGGAGAGAGCAAATCTTAGCGATAACCCACTGGTGGCCTATTTTATGCAATAAGCTGCTTATAATAGCTTATATTGCATCTAAGTGATCGTTTACAGGTTCTGCAGAAAAACATGAATCGCGATTATTTTGTTCATGGAACTGTCGGAGTACATGCATGTGTATGTGTAATAGGCGTAATCCTAATTGTTTGACCTTCCAGCTCATCCAGCAGAGTCTAAGAGAAACTGAAACCCTGCAGTGCATAGAGCGGAAACTGGTAGAAATTGAACATGTCGCATTCTAGCCTACAAAAAAAGAGGTGCTTGACAGGCTTCAGGCTAATCCTGCTAATCCTGCAGTACCTGTGTAAATGCATGTGCCATCAGCACAAGTAGTGTAATGTGTGGCAGGTCCTGCAGGGGGAACGCTTTCAACCATTTCATCCTCTGAAGGTACAGTCCTTGAGACTGACAGACTTCGATCCCCAGTTACAGCTCAGCAACTGGTGAATATATTGATTTTTTCCTCCTTCACAGACAGAGCCACTTTGACCAGATGAAAGCTCATTCCAAACTACAGGAAAATTGGTTGGGTATATGAAAACCGTATGCCATCTGGAGAAAAGTCATTGGCACAAGCTAGTAGTCAACATGTGCTCTTGAACAATTGATGAGTTCTTCCTCTGCCTCTAAGTGGACATGCGTACCTTCACTTCTTGATCTCTATATTCCGTGTATTTCTGAAAGACATTCCTCTGGACACACGACGTCAAATATAATTCCAGTATGATGAAACTTCTCATTTTGACGTAAGCGTACAGCACCATCTCGATCTGGGTTGAAAGAGCCTTGTTATCGCTTTTCCTGATTACACTCCCATTGGGGATTCCTCAAGAGCCCCATATGCAAAACATTGTGTACCTGAGATGAAGGATTACTGGGGATGACATTGGCTACTTATACTTCAAAAGTGTACTTTATCCTCTGCAGCAATGTTGCAGTTCACAAATTCCACTCAAAGTGAGAAACAGGTAACACATATGACAAACAAAATGGAAAAGCGTCTTCATATAAATTATTGTTTTTCATGAAAGTGAACGTATAACTCTTTCCCATTTTGTTCCAATTGTTTAATATTTCTTCAGCTCAAAAAAGGAAAATAGGATGTTGTTTTCTTTTGTTATAATTTCTTCATTTAATTTACATATTTCTAATTAAAGGTGAAAAATAGCATCCATTTTCTGCTTGATTTACACGTTTTTTCCTTTCAGAATTAGTAAAATTTGTATTTTTGTTAAATCTTCTCCATTTTATTTAATCTTATCATATTGAACATTTGCATTCCCACTGTGCAGTACAACTCAAAGTGAAAAACTACAGGATTTTCATTTCTTTGTGTAATTGGAAATTTATTTTTTCGACGGAAAGTTACTGCTTAAAGGCTTCGCCGCCTGCCAAGGGAAACCATGTCAAGTGGTCGGAAGTCCCAGTGCGCCTATTATATTTTTCCTTATTTATCAGTAGTATACAGTAATTAATATTGTGCTCACCATCATATTAGATGCTCCAAGTCCCTGCCCTCTGCCATGGGATATGCTTGAATGCTTTTGAAAGATTTTGAGGCACTTTCTGAAATCCATGTTTCCGAATATTATAAACTGCTTCCCAGCTATTTTGTTTCAGTGCCTCCATGGGTTTTGTTTTGGTTACAGTAGTAATTTTATATGAATGAAGATGCAACAAAAGAGTAGCTTTATGCGCACTGCTGATAGATACACCAACTTGTGAGGCTAATCAGTTTCATCAAATTTCTCTTCTGTTGAACTCTTCCTTTTTTGGACTCAGCCCCTTGTTAATGAAAACTCTTTGGGTTTTAACTTTTTTCTCCAGTGTAAAAATTTTCCTTCCCAATGGAGGTTTTTACTCCTGCAAATTTTGCACATAAGTCTCTCCTGCAGTAATTGCACAATTTCTTTTACACATAACAATCATAAATAAATATTCTTTGTTCTTGCATATATTCTGCTATCAGCCCACCCCACAATACACAAATACTCAATAGAAAGATGCACTTCTTACAGAAATGCAACTGAAATTTTTTGCAAACTCAGTTGTCCCCTTTAGCAGAAATTTAATTCTAGTGTTACTGTGAATAGCATATCTATTGGAGGTCAACCAGTTTCCACTAGTGTATACAATCTCCAATTGCTTAGTGGAATGAGTGCAAAGTATGACGGTTGTGCTACCATATTATTTCGTAGAATTATCATTTCACTATTTTGAACAGTTTTCATTTATTACATACAGAAAATCTATTTAATTGCCTGAACACTTTTATGTTATAATTAATTTGCTTTTACACTAAAACTGAATTTCACACATAATTCTAAGCAACAGAAACCAAAAACTATACTTTGTTGCAGTAATAAAAATATTTAGTCTTAGGACTTAGCTGCTATGCTAAGGAATAGTAGCAAATTTCCGTGTGACACTTATCCACATTTATCACAACATCAAATTGAAGCCGAATCATTCACATGTTACCTTTTAGATTATACTTTACTGGAGGGATTTTAAATCCCCAGAGCACTAGATCCGTATCTCAAAATGCTTGTCTTCGATTTCTGCCCAACTCTTGGAATTTGTGCAGCTGAATACTGAAACATTCTGCTTATGTGTGTGTATTTTGTGACATTCTCAAAACTGTAAGCAATGATAATAATTATTATAATGATAATGGTGTAGATGATGCTTCCTGAATAATGCCACCGAACAATATTAATTGGTGTATGAATGCAAAAATTTTATATTTTCTAGTATATTTTAAATATAGCTTACAGATTATATGTGCTTTCCTAGGCAGCAAAATGGGTAGATTTTACATTTTTACAGTCGGCTGATATCTGGTAATACAAGGAGAAAAATATTAACTGTATCTTGTTTTGAGTTCACCATGTTTTTTACTAGTAAGGCTCATAAATACCTAACTTGACACTGTTAGTGCAGAATTGTAAATTTTAAAGGTGCATAAATCACTGGAACATTAAAATGCACCCCTTAGGGGAAATTTCTCTTCACACTTATAAATGATTTCTATTCTTCTTGATCTCTAAGCAAATAAATTGATCACTTTAATATGAAAGCTAGGTTTTCTTTAAATAAATGACAGCAACACAATAATGAACATGCAGATAATCTTCTGTCTAAGAATTATGCAAAAAGGTCCTAATGCTCTTTATAGAGAAAAGGCTCATTTGGTAAAGACACTTGCAGCTGGTATTCTATCCACAGGGTGAACTAAAGTATACTCTTTTGGCAGGACGTCACTAAATGCTCTTATATGCAAATACTTGAAATATTTACACATTGTCCTGAAAGAATAGCCAGCATGAATGAATCACTGAATTGTCCTTCCATCAAGCAAATTTGAAATATTGTCCATAACATGTCTTAGCCATTTTTACAGGAAACTTCAAACAAAACTCTTGAAATTTTGAAAAACCCAAGTTTAAGTAAGGAAATATAGAAGTTACCGGAAATATGGCTGCCTGGATGAAGGTCCTGTCATGGCCCACCCAGGACTTTAGTGCTAATATGATTATGATGATGATGGTGGTGGTGGTGGTGGTGATTGTGATTATGAAGACTGAACAAAATTTATGTGTGGAAATAAGATTAATTTAACTTACTTATATTACATATATTGGGTGTACCTTGATCTGTATATCAAATAATTGAGATCTTTCTAATAGCTAAATATTACATAAAATAAATATTTAAATGTAGTGATTCACCTCATGAATCTAAAAAGGTATAAAAAAAAGGTATTATGGCTTATAAACACAATAATACATCCATTCTATATTATGATTCAAGGAGTGAACTAAGTATTCTTTTGCCTTTTCATTTCTAGTTTTTATAGCTAGATGTAGCTATTCAAATAATATTCATGATGTATATATTTTTAACAAACTTTACTGGTTATTGAATTATATTGTTCTAAATATACTTAATTTGTTATTTTTAGGTATAAAGGTGCCAGAGAAATTACACATGGTACCAAATATCATATGCTAAAGGAGGGTGATGTATATTCTCTTATTGTTAATGATGTTTATGGGGAAGATGCAGATGAATATGTTTGCCGTGCAGCTAACAAAGGTGGAATCAAATCTACTCGTGCTGAGCTTGTAATAATGAGTGAGTATAAAATAAAGTATATCTCCTACTTTCAGAAGCAGTTACCTTATGCTATGGCTAGTTAATGTGTCATTCACCCACATATCTACTACCTACCTGTCCAAGAATATTTTGAAGTACATATCTGTTTATCTACTTATTCAATAATTCTTCAACTTATTAAATAAATTGTACTTATAATAACTGGAAATTTGAACACTAAAAATGTCAATAATTTGAAAAAGTAAATTAAATATCTATTAAAATTATTTATTTCCTAATATATGACTCCAAAATAGGAAGTTACTACATGTAGATGTATGTTGGCATGCACACATCTAAATCTTAAGTAGTATTTATTCATTTAAGTGTTAGTCTTTAAATTAAAGTACATAGATTAGTGATGAATGATTGTAAATGAAGTACAGAATAATGAATGCAACTTCTATCATTTTGTGAATGAGTTCATTAATTTTGTGCAAATATTGTATATTTGAATCAGAAGTTTTAATTTTATTTGTTTAAACATAAAAGATGTATTGTCACTGAAATCTAATTCTTAATATAATGTGAATGGAAGTACAAAAATAATTTAAAAATACTATTATTTATTTAATAGTGTGGTAGTGTGTAGTATTAAGTACTTTTAGAGTTGCTTTGGGCTATTGAGCCTTATTTAATAGTGTAATATGTATGATTGAATGAAATGCACCAAGTATCTCCAAATAATTTGTTAAAAGTTTTACTGGATCTTGCATACTTATAGGCAGTCATAGAAAAAGAATGGGTATTCCAGCTCTAAATTTGCACATTTTTCCTGTGTCTAGTCTTTGTATGAAGTACTATATCCAATTTTCTCTATTGTTTCAAAGTATTTTGTCACTATTCAATTGCCTAAGGATTTGTTGCTTGAAGTTTTTTTATATTTTTTTGTTTTGAATGAGGTTTTCATCAATCATTTTGTTCCCAGTATATTGCTGAATTTTTTCTCTTCTTTCTATGCCTTTAAATTGCAATGCTCTTTCATTGGGGTTAGAAATTACATTTTTTCTTTAAGGTTTCTATTTTCAAGATGCTCTGATTGTATTGCCTGCATCTAATGGTAATTATAAATTCAATGATATATTGCAAACATTTTTGGATGAACTGTAACAGTTCTCATCAAAGAAACAGAAGTTAAATTTAAATTTCCTGACATTTTCAAAATGTTTTCATGCATGTTCATTATGAATTGGAAGATGTCTTCAAATTAATAAGATGGTGCAGGATGCATTGATACAATCCAATGGCTTTGACCAATTTTGTAGAGAAAATAGAAAGTAGCATTGCAAAAGCTGTTCTATAGATGAAATTGAAATGTGAAAAATTAGAGGATCCAGCATTTTTGATTTCAATCAAATTTTGGTTTTCTATACAATCAATCATTAGATCACTGATTACTGGTATTTCCAGGATATTTGAAAGAAATTAGTAAATAATTCAGAAAATATACTGGAGTTCAAAGAGTGAATGCTTTGAGACAAACACAAACTGCCTGCCTTGGAAACTGTCTTGACAACTGTGCTTGCTTTATTGTATCCATTGCATACTGACATGCTTGAGTGACTGGACTGGACTAGTACTACCTACTTCCACTGGCTGAAACAATAGTGAACAGAATTTATGGTGGTATTAACAAAAGTGTTACAACATGAATATTAATTTCAAAGTGATATAATATTTATGCATACTCAAAACTAAAAGTTAGTTACATTCCTTGGAAAAATTTTAGCATATTATCAACTGTAAAACACATATTGGAATTGCATTTACTATTAACATTGTGAATGTACAACTGAGAGTTTTAAGAATGCATGAAAAATCCAGTAAACAGTTGTGTGTGAATTAATGTAAACAAGTTGGTATTTATACAAATGAGTCAGTATTAGGTGACACTAAAACTTCACTAACTGATTAATTCTTCAGAACATGTTTCAAGAGCATTCGCTCTCATCTTCAGCTGGGGACTGACTAACTCTACCAGGCGACGTAGTGGCATCTGGTGGTTCCATTAAATAACAGAACAGGAAGTCCATTGGTGGAATGTCAAAATTCATAACTCTATGTTTATTTTTTAAAATATAAATGTTTTCCCATATTGCCAAATCCTTGGGATTGGTGGTAGATTTTAACAGTTTGGCTTCTCCTGCAATGTTATGATCGTAAGTCCAAAAGTGATCTGCAACCGCTGATTTATCTACTTGTTTATAGCTTAAATTTCTGAAGTGTTCTTTAGTCCTTGTCTCCAAATTTGGTATTGTTTTGCCTATGTATATCTGATCGCACTCTAAACAATCTATCTGATACACTCCTGACTTCATGCTGGGTGGAATAACATCCTTTTTGGTGCTTTTCAGAAGCTTTCCAATACTAAATTTATTTTGTGCAGCCAAACGTATATCATAATTTTTAAAGGTTTTCATGAATGCCCTTTATGTCCACAGGTGATATGTGAATCTTTTAAAAACCACGTCCTTTTTTTATCATGGAGAAAGTTGTGGTGTTTTTAATATCTTTCTGTCTTTCGAAATGTCTGATCTTCTTATCAACTAAAGAGCTGCTGAATCCATTGTTGAGGGCTGTTTTGATGATATAACGATATTCTGCTGAATACTCTTCTATGTTGAGTGGGATGTTTACCAGTCTAAGGACAAGGCTGTTTATAATGGCATGTTGGTGTGGTTTAGGGTTGCAACTGTTATTCTTTATGTAATTTTCTGCATGTGTAGGTTTCCTATATATGCCGAATGAAATAATGTCATTTCTCCTGTATATTTTTAGGTCCAAAAATGGTAAATTGCCATTTTCCTCCAATTCCATTGTGAATTTAATATTTTGTTCAAGCAAATTTAGTAATTTTAGGGCATCTTCTGGTTTTTTTTTTTTTTTTGGGGGGGGGGGTATTGCTAGAATGTCATCCACATAATAAAACCATGCTTTGAAGTTTAAAGAGAATGCCTTAGTAATGTGTGTTTCTACAGCACTGATGAATAAATTTGCCAGAAAAGGAGAAAGGGGATTACCCATAGCTAAGCCAGAAACTTGTTGGTAAATTTTCCCAATGAATGTAAAAAGTTTTGGTTTATGCAGTTTTGTGAGATTGATATAATCCTCAATTTCTTCTGCAGTCATGTTTATACTTTTTAGCCAATTCTGGAGATTTAGGAGTAGTTTTTTTGTAAGAATGCTAGTAAACAAAGATGCAACATCAAACGAGACCAAGGCATCATTCGGCAAAATCCACTTATTATTAAATTGGTCCACCAGTTTATATAAATTGATGATACTTCTAAATACTAAATATTAAATTTAGTATTGGAAAGCTTCTGAACAGCACCAAAAAGGACGTTATTCCACCCAGCAAGAAATCAGGCGTGTATCGGATAGATTGTTTGGAGTGTGATCAGATATATATAGGCAAAAAATACGAAATATGGAGACAAGGACCAAAGAACACTTCAGAAATTTATAATATAAACAAGTGGATAAAGCAGCGGTTGCAGATCACTTTTGGACTTACGATCATAACATTGCAGGAGAAGCCAAACTGTTGAAAGCTACCACCAATCCCAAGGATTTGGCAATATGGGAAAACATTTATATTTTAAAAAATAAACTTAGAGTTATGAATTTTGGCATTCCACCAATGTACTTCCTGTTCCATTATCTAATGGAACCACCAGATGCCACTGCGTCACCTGCTGGAGTTAGTCAGTTCCCAGCTGAAGATGAGAGCGAATGCTGTTGAAACATGTTCTGAAGAATTAATCAGTTAGTGAAGTTTTAGTGTCACCTAATACTGATTCATTTGTATATGTAACAACTTTACTGTTCCTAAATTCTTTTAAGATTACAATTTGGTATTTGACACCTTTGGGAGTCTCGTGTCTTTATATAACGGTAGTGTGGTAAAAACAATTATTGTGTGTACCATTTGGATATGGTAGGTCCATATATACACAATCCACTCAAATCATTCAAAATTTATATAAATATTTAAAAGAAGTGAGGACATAGTGCCATGATATACTTGCAAAGAACAATGTTGTGATGAGAATATCATGCTCAAAATTAAAGAATATAGTTGTGCTAGATATGACTCAATATTTGATGCCAGCCAATAAAAGTATGTCAAAAACATAAAGCAAACCATTGTAGAATATATAAATTCATTTTTATCTAATTTAGAAAACAGTTATGAATGTACTTATTAAACCCAAGTTCTAGGCAAAATTCTTAAAATGTTTTATTGCAAAGCAAAGAAACTGAACACAACTTTTCATACCAGAGAGACACTTCAATAAAAATTGTATTGCATTCAATGGATTATACACATAAAATGCACAATTGACTTACAGTTCTAATGAAAGCCACAAGAATTCAGAATGTTCCACTAAGATTTGTAATATTAAGACAAATATATAGACATATTCTGGTATGAGGGGATCAAATAAACCAGCACTTTCAATGGCATATTTTCTTTTGGAAATGGACAATGTATTGTAATACTACATGCAGGGCAGTATTCATTAACCATAAAAAATAGTGAAGAGCATGCTGTCATGAGACTATAAATAATTAGTTGTTTGAACAGTGAGACTATAAATGATTAATATTTAAAGAGAGACATGAGTTTTCTGGCACTTTCAGTAATCATCAGTGAATTAATGAATAGTGTTTAACATCCATTTTGCTACAGAGGCACCACAGGCAATGGACACTGATGATATATGAGATGAAGTTGTATTTGGGGAAAGGATTTATTTTTAAAGAAGGAATTGTTCCAGGCCTAAGTTTTAGGGTACTTCCCTGGCATTTGCCATTTATGAGGACTGAGAAAAACCTGGAAAAACCCCCAATCAGGAAGGACGGTCCTGGCAGGATTCGAACCCCAGACCTCCCACTCACAAGTCTGTGCCTTAATGACCTCGGTCACCCATGGTGGTATAATCATCAGGACAATGCCCCTTATCATTCTTGAATTTTAATTCTAAAGCCAACTTATAGAATTTAAACACCTTGAAAGTAGGACATTTCATACAGAGAATGATACAGAACTATCCAAAAGGATAAAAATGCAGCTTCTACAACATACAACAAGCACACAGGGTGTTTGGAAAGTATTTGCAATTGATGAGCTAGCTTCAAACTGTATTCATGTAGTTGCATGAGTTCCTGCTTATCATTACTGCCTAGATGCAATTGAAGCGAAAACTGCAATTCATCTCACTCAAAAATGGGGTACAGTTTTGCATTAGTTGTAGTGCATTGTTCTTTTATACTTATTACTGTTATCATTATTAATATATGTTTAAATACTTAGCTTCTGGGTGATGCCACATCTTAG
This sequence comes from Metallyticus violacea, assembly GCA_030762175.1. Classification (NCBI taxonomy): domain Eukaryota; kingdom Metazoa; phylum Arthropoda; class Insecta; order Mantodea; family Metallyticidae; genus Metallyticus; species Metallyticus violacea. The sequence continues at coordinate 240,502,795 of CM060846.1, forward strand.
TAGTAAAACTGGTTAATGCTGATATTTTGTACAGATTTCATTGTACTTTGTCAAAGCTCTGATGCTTGACAGAGGTTTACTTGCTCTGTAGCAAGTGCCCAACAGCAAAGCAGTGATCAGTACTATAGTCCATATGAGTTATACTTAGCATATGGAATAAATGCAGCAACACATACTTAAGACTCTTATAATAATAAATGCAAATTATTATTTTACAGTCAAATACAGCAATGTTGTATGGTTGACTAGGAACAAGATTTTTATTACTGGCAGCACATGCCAATAAGTCTGAAGCATGATTATATACACCCTGTGTCTGGCTAAAGCACTATTGAATGGAGTATACACATTAATTTTCACTTTGGGTGAAAATCACCATTTATTTTTGAATTTGATCTTTTGCTATAGAAATATCAACATAGAATATATTTATCACTTACTACAGAGAACAGAAAAGGGGATAAATTGATTAACTTTTAATAAATTATGTTCATGAAATGTGATATTAAAGTATAAAATATATATATTTTTAGTAATTTTTATTTTGAAACTGAAGTTTCAATGATTTACTTTAGTTGCACATCTCCTATTCTTAGTAAAATAAACTGGATTTCCCTGTATATATGTATTTAACTAAAATATATAATTTATTTGTTATTTTTTCTGCTTGAGTTTGTTCACATACTAATACTTTAAAATTGTATTATGATTAATTTAGCTGCTCCTAAGCTAAATATACCACCACGATTCCGAGATACAGCATTCTTTGATAAAGGCGAGAATGTGGTTGTTAAAATTCCATTCACTGGCTCTCCTAAACCCAGAATAACTTGGCAGAAGGATGGGGAAACTGTTGAATCTGGTGGACATTTTGCTGTTGAAGTCAAGGTAAGCACAATTTGCATTTATTGTAAGTAAAAACTATATGTATATTTTAAAGCTATATGAATCATAAAGCTATATTTGTTCATGCTCAGTCTAATTTTCACTTAAAATGTAATCATATAATAGTATTAGTCACAATGTTTTTGAAAAACCAATAAGTAATAGAAATATGATAGGCAAATCCTCTTGCTAAGACACAAATACAGTAGCATAGAAGGCAAGATGATTAGGCATCTCAGTTTCAGAATCACAGCACTAGATGGAAGTACAATAAACAATAATCTTCAGTTTCTCCAAAATCTAAGGAATGGAATCCTCTGGATAGCAGACAGAGTTAGCATGAACTGGGCTGGATTTTCCAGAATGAAAGAATATTTTCTATTGCTATCTGAAATTATCCATGAAAACTGTGGTCAAATGTCTTACCACCTGAGCTATTCCAGGGAAAATTACATAATATTTGGAATAAATAAGTGTATTTTCTTAAAACTGAAGCAGAATTGGAACATTGTAGAAATGTTACTTTATTTGTTATATTAAAATTTAAAAGAATGTACATTAAGATTTAAAACTATTGGTCAAATATGCACGTTTACCATTATAAAGCATTTTACTCAGCATACAGCCATATTAAACTCTAATATATATAATGTTGTATATTTAGAAGAATCAGAATGCAAAGTAAAAATAAACAATTTTACTCTATTTCATGCAAATCTTGAGAAATCAACTGAGATCAGGAAAACTGTCAACAGACTAGTAATCTGAACTCACCTCAAACCCTGATCCTAATTTAATTTTTCCTGGGCTATAAACAAGGCATTCAAACTAGGCATAGGAATTATGCAGAAAAATATCTGAAAAAAGTGCCCCACACAACACAAACTATTAGAAAACTTGCAGACAAGCTTTAGCCCAACATAAACATATATACTATAGACAGACAGATAGAACTGATTGATCCTTCCTTATACATCATATATTACACTTTTAGGCAGATGGTATAGGATAAATAAAAGTTAATTTTATTTAACTATATTAAAAACTTGAGTAACATATAGCATTAATACTAATGTAAATTGCAATATAATAATTTATTAATTAATCAACCTAATGCCTGTTGTATGTTGCTTATGTCACATCATGTAGGTTTAAACATATTCCAATGCAGACTGTGAACTTAATATTATAATTAATAAATGTGAGAATATCTCAATGGATTTTGATATCCTATCTATATGAAACCATTGCCTCAAAACGTCATCAGACATATAAACATTGTTATCAAACATGTGTGCCATTTCTGCTAATTTGAAATCTGTAAGTATATTTAAAGCTAACAATTGAATTGAACAGCCATATGAATCATTCTACTTTGATATATTCTAGTACTGGTTCTCATTACATGGATATTTATTGATGTCTTGTTTTGCAATTATAGATTTTGTTATTATTGTAATTAAAAGCTTAGCCCAAGCAATGAGGTTACTTTATATTACATCACTCACACACACACAACACACATCTTAAACAAGGTGTTATGTATAAAAGAAATAGAAACAATGAAAACAGGCACACAATTCACTTTATATTTTGGATATGTAAGCATCCCTCTGAGCTGTACTGCTCAACCAGTAAAAAAATTTATGTAGCCTTGGTATTCCCTAAGGGTAATGGCCTCCTGGTAAATCAGGGATTTGAAGTCAATATTAATTCTTTAGTTTTTTTTTTTTTTTTTTTTTTTTTTTTTTTTTATTTATTTATTTATGGACGCTCTTTAACATCTCAGGTCATCAGCATCCCATTAAACTCAGGGCATGAAATGGCCGACAAATTTTGCTCAGAGGCCTCTCTTTCAGGCTTGAGGTTCTTTTTCGTGCCGTAAATGTATGACACGGGACCCATGGCTTTACTTCTCTTCCGAAGGAAGCCATACTTTAGGATTTTTACGTCCAAAAAAATCCATCGGTTATGGCCGGGTTCAAACCCGCGATCTTGGGTTTAGGAGGCAAGTATGGTAACCACTACACCACCAGGACCGAAAATTATTCTTTAGGTCAGCTTAGTTTCTAAGGAATAAGCTCATAACCTGCAATAAATAGTTCATGGTTACATAGACATTATTTGATTCACTTTACACATCTGTCCATAGTTCTCTGTTTCACATATACAAAACAAACTTTCCAAGATCCATTGTTCCCTCACCACCCTTTGACCCTGTTACACTAATTATTGAAAATGATTCTTTCAAGGTTTTTTCCATTCTCATCTGTACTTTGCTCTCCTTGTCCACAGTACTCCAGTCCTCCATTTGAAGGAATCTGCCCAGCAGATCTTTTGTCGTCCCATATTCCTCCTATTGATTCTGGGTATAAATCAATTACTGACATGGTTGTTCAAAATAGAACCCTCAGGATAATCTATTGGACATTCCATTTATAAGTGGAGGGGGGAGAAGTAAAATGGGAGCACTCAAATGATAAATGAAAGTGATGGATATCATGGAGAGAGTATCTACCAGATAAATGCATGCAAATGAACACAGAAAGAAAGTGAATATTAAAACATGAGGAGGATTCATTTAAAAAATTACGAAAAATAAGACATTTTTAAAACATTCTGTTGGAACTCACACAGTGAAGCTTGTTAAATGTAAATTATAATTGATCTGTCTTCTAACACACACTTATGCTTCACTTACTTTTAAATATGGTGGGACCGGTTTTGAAGAGGCATCCTCTCCATCTTCAACCACTTGAGTCGTCAAGTTGGTTGAAGATGGAGAGGATGTCTCTTCGAAACCGCTCCCACCATATTTAAAAGTAAATGAAGCATAAGAGTGTGTTAGACGACAGATTAATTATAATTTACATAAGGAGTATTGTTTTGAAAGAGGCAAACACTTTTGGTAAGCATGATATGACATTTCGTTTTAATGGCCTCCTGTAATTTTTGTAGCAGTGAAGTGCAGTATGTTCCAATAATCATGATACTTGCTCATTGCCAGGAAATCCATCATCTCTATTCCATGCTGGTCCTGAAAGACCATGAGCATGACCTGGCCTGCAGAGGGTTGGACATGTATCTCCTTTAGAGGTGGTGAATCATTTTGCTCCTATTGCTTAAACTGCACTATATTCTTTGAATCATAGTAGTAGACCCATGTTTCAACCTGCTTGATTAATCTGTTGAAGTTCTGGTTTTGGCACATGGCCAAAAGATGCTGGGAGCAGGTGACTAATTCCTGCTTCTGGAAAGGTGTCAGCAGCTGCGAAGCCATTGTGCAGATACCTTCTGCAATGAGCAAATGGCCATGAATGATTTTTACACTGAGCCCATGCTGATTTTGATATCTTGGTCCAGTTGACAAAATATTAACTATCAATTTTCCAAAATGGAAGCCTCTACTTGCAAGGTGGTGTCTTTTATCAATGGTGGACTGTGGTCACCCAGAAAAGGAAGCTGTTTCCACTGAAATCTAACCACACTTGAACTTGTACTTAAGGCAGTACTTGATTATGTGATAAAATGGGGTATGCTTCCCATAAATATCTTATTTCTCATCTAAGTTTCCTGTGATGTATGACCTCTGAAGTATAGGAACCTGATGACCACTCTGCAATCAACCAACTCAGTTATTACACTTTATTTCACCAGCAACTTTTAAAAAAAGAGAAACTTATGAATTTAGAGTTGCAAATTACCACATGACCATATGATAATGCATTGGAATTTCAGCCTTCCAATAACAGCAAATAGAAAAATCATTAATGAACGTCCCTCATATTAATACAAATTCTGCAGTAAGCCAATGTTCTGTTAGGCAAAGAATGAATATATTCTTTACTCTTTATAAAATTTCTGTACTCTTTGTAAAATTTCTGGAGACTCAGCTGTTTTGCTGGATCAATATTGTACTTCATGATGGAAGAACTTGGAAATACAAAACATTTGTAGATTGCTTGCTTGTTTGTTCACTTACCTCATGTCTTGCTAAGTGAAGATTGGATGCATAATTTTCTTTACTCTTTAATGATTTTAGTATTGTCTTGAAAATTTTCATCTTGCCTATGTTACTGAAACACAAACCATGGTTAGTGTACATAAACATTGGATGTATTTTAGTTAGTTTAATATTATTATATGCTCTTCAAAAGTTGTAAAGGCCTCTTCACTGATTTTGTACATAGACAGAAATTAGTGCAATGGATTTAAGCTCCATAAATAAAGTATTACTCATTGTGATCATATCTTTTTGCTAGATTGACCACAACAACATTGGTTTTCATTAATTTTTAAAGGTTGTTTTGCATTGTCACTAACACTGTCACTCTCAGTGATATTTGATTAACTTCTTTCCCTTCAAGTCTTGGTCCTTCTTTTATGGCAGATCCTGGTTTCTGTAGAATTAACTTCTATATTGACTTCAGATTTGTCAATTTTGATTGCTAATCTCCTTCTGTGTCTGTCCTGAAATCTTTCTTGAAACTCGTTTCATTTTACCCTTCAACCCACTCAAAGGTGGATATCAACCTTGTATAATGACTATTCTGCATTTTGTATATTGGCTTGTTCATCTTCTTCATGCGTGCTAAGCCTGGAGAATTAACTATCTGTTATTATGAAAAATTAGTTACCGACTTCATTTGTCCAGTAAAACTACCCTTTATTGTTTCTTGCTGTTCTCCATTTACAATTGCTGCCATGCAATTTGGTGCCACAAGAAGGTTAATTTAACTATGGCAAGTCATAATATATTTCTGCATGTTTATGTAGATTTAATTTCCTGCTTTAAGGGTTGTATTACTTCATTCAAATACACACTTCATTATCCTCATTGGGATATTCTATGTTCTATTATACACTTGTATCTGACAGAAATAATCTTTGTAAATTTTTAGAAAACAATGAATTTTCACCTTTTGCGCAGCTGAAATTATATTTAAAATAATGAATGAAAACCAAATAATATCAAATAATCTCTTACTTCACGGCTTACAAACTAACCATAAACAAAAATTGTACACAAGTATGTAAGTCAAAATGCAAAAAAAAAATACAGGTTTTCTACAAATATGCATATTCAGAGTTTACTTAATTTTTTACTCTGTGTTTCAAATACATAATGAAAAGTTTTATATTGGAATAATATATCCAAGGATGTATTCTTGTAAGATCTTTAACTGATATACCAAATGACAGACTAATCTTCTTATTCATTTTTAAACTGATTGTTTAAGCAATTTGTGGATTGGTTAATAAGTTTATTTTTTGTCATAAAAGTTAAATTTCACAATGATATTATGTTTAATATTAATATTACATTTACCACATTAGGATCGCCATGCTGTTCTTACCATTAGAGATGGAAGTAAATTGGACAGTGGGCCATACAGAATATCTGCAGAAAATGATCTTGGTGTAGATTCTGCCATTATAAAGATTCAGATCAGTGGTAAGTGGATATTCATATCATATATAAACATTCAATATTGAATGAGTTGTGATTTTATAGTTTACAGGTCATTATAGATATTCAAACCATTTCTAAGCATCTCTCACAGAGTATTACTTTGTGTTATACATTTACTCATTTGTTCCTTAATGTTCAGCATCATAAGAAAATTAGCTCTGCTGGTTGTATTCAGAAAGGTAAAGAGTATTAAAATGCATTATATATTTCTTAAGAATACTGGTAGAGACATAATGGCCATTTTCAGGCTGAACCTCGACTGAATACAAGCTGGGTTTTCTGAAAAACCATATTTTCTATCTAAATGAAAAGTTTTCCTCTTATTAAGCAATTATTTTTAATTATAATTTGTTTTTACATTTTGCTGATATTGTTTTATAGTAACAATATTGTTTTATTATAATTATTTTAATAATCTACGAAAAAAGTTTAAATATTTTTGCTGTTTAGGTGCACTTTTCTCACAAACTACTATTCTACATTTCCTCACATTTTAAAGTCAGTTTGCAAACCTGTTACTTAACATATTGTTGTTAAAATAATATTTAATTTAAAGCAAAAGTACAATTTGAAAAAAAAAATATTTGCATAAGTATCATTATTTTATTTATATTTCAAACCGTATTTATTTATTTTACAGAATTTTCATGCATGTATTAATTAAAAACTTTCACTGGCTATATAAAGCAGTGAGTTTTGCACATGCACGAAAGTATTTATAGCTCTATCTTACACAGTTTTTGGGAAAAGTGTTCCTAAAGTTGAAAATTTGCAAGTTACAGCAAATGACGAAATAAGATTAGGATGTTTATTGAGTAACAGCATGGTGAACACATTTAAATTGCCATTCAAATCTATTTAAATTCCCCAAAAATAAAAAAGTACATATTGGTATTAAGACAAAAAAATAATGGTCAATCTCTAGAAGCCTGAAAATGTTCAACTCCTCTTTGGTGCATTCTCTTGTTCATTAAATTCTCTTTGTTAACCACTTGATTAATGGCTGTAGTATGATAAATAAACTTTGATGGGTACTGTTATTTGTGACTGTGTGTGTAGTGTATATATGTGTGTATGTGAGAGAGAGACAGGGATATTCATTGGAAATGTAGTAAATGAAAACAAATTTTCCTTACATTGAATCTTATGTCAAAGTTTCTAAATCAATAATTTTACTAACAGTATTCTGAAATTTTTGTCATCAGCACTTTATTTACTAATTTTCGAATTTCCATATTTTATTTTCTTCTATTACACTATTTCCATTTGTACTCTACCCAATTAGAGAATATTGTGTGTGTGGGTGGGTGTGTGTGAGAGAGAGGGGGAAGGTATCATTTTTATAAAGTACGCAAAATAAATATATTTTTTCTTCCAGATCGTCCTGATCCACCAAGGTTTGTCACTGCAGAGAATATAGGCCATGATTCTCTAGCTTTGAGTTGGCATCCTCCTTCATGGGATGGTGGTAGTAATATTACAAATTATGTGGTGGAGAAAAGAGAACATCCAATGTCTAGTTGGATTCGTGTTGGAAATACAAGGTTTACAAGTATTGCAGTCACAGCACTAAGTCCAGGACATCAATATGAATTCAGAGTTTATGCAGAAAACATTTATGGCAGAAGTGATCCAAGTGACTTGACAGGCCTCATAAAGACAAAAGACAGTGGCAAAAAGCTGGTTAAAAAGAGACAGTACGAAGGTATAAATTTTTTAATAATAATTTTTATTTTGCAATTTATAAACTATTAATCATTTTATTGCAAGGCAAACTAACTGTGCTTCCATCTGATTCCAATTCACAGTGGATGCAACTGGAAAAAAAATTCGAGGCAGAGCTGATGGAAAAGTGGAAGACTATGATAAATATGGTATGTACAAAGTTAACATTTGCATTATTTTTAATAGTGTAAAACTAAAGCAGAATTGGATAGAACATTTATGTTGAATGATCTTTAAAATATTATTGCACCAAAGGTGAACATTATGAGCACAATGAAATAATATTTTACTAGTTTTGATTTTTTGCAATAAATTCAAATTAAAATTTTAAAAAATTGCTTTATTTATAAAAATCCTTCATATAAATAAGGCTTTTTTTTACTGTTTTGTTAAAATGATGACAGAAAATGTAATATTCTTTAATTTTTGCTTTTTTATATTTCGTTTCAGACTTATTTACAAATAAACATACTTCAAATTTTGATTGTTTACAATTAATGGGAACTAAGTTGTCATGAACAGCACTAATTAGTAATTGATAGCTCAGCAACATATTATTTACTTAACATTCACCAATTAAATTAACTTATGTAATCTTTCCATTCTTATAATTTCCTTAAACTGCGTTCCTGAAATTGCCCAATCTCTTCAGTGCATTTGGTTTTCATTTCTTTTTTCATTCCTTCCACGTTTATTTCTGTATGCAATATTGCAATCATAATTATTTACTTTTTGTGAAACAAATATAAAGATAGGAGAAGCTAAATATTTCCAGTCTATTAGTCCTATTTATTATTATTTAATGAAGTCAGTCAATGTCAGAAAGTTGTCCAGAGAATATTATCCCTTAAACATAGTGTTACTTAAATGTAAATTGGAACTTGCATAGTGAAGCTAATCATATTAATTAATATCATTGTATGATTCAGTTGAACTACACACTCTTAAAACTTCACTTACTTTTCATAAATGTAGAGAACTAAATGTTCTCGAAACCGGTTCCATACATTTATGAATAGTGTTACTTGCTCTCAAATCTTACCTTATCTTATGGCTGTATACAGTTCACTTCTTCATGAATTAATAAATTCATAAAAAGAGTATAATAAAATATTATGTACAATATTCTATAGTTATTAACAGCAAATGCCTTCTTACAAATCAAAATAAACCACAAAATCAAAGCTTAAAAACAAAGCTGTAACATATGTAGTAATTCATATAAATATGTTAGATTTTTACATATAAGGAGATTGCTAGAAATATAACAAACTTTATAATATTACATGTTTTAAAGACATTTATTCTACATTTTTCCATTCCTCCATTCTGAAAGTTTAGTTCATTATCCCATTATAATTACAATGCCACTTATGATATAGCGCTATAAGCCTTTAACATATTTTTTTTATAAAATCATTATCCTAAAAAAAAAAAAAAACACACTTAAAAAGAGGTACTCCAGTTAATTCTTTTGTGAAGGGAAAAGAAGGAATAAGTTTACACAGCATTTTGTACTTCTTAATTAGCTGTCATCAGTAAGTAAGAATGGGATTTTGAAAATTTACCTTTAAATTTAGATCATTGTTTTCCCTTTTTTTTTTTTTTTCTCCCTCCAAATAAAAATATCATATAGACAATTGTTTCCTTTTTTGAAAAAAATATCTAAATAATGCATTTTATATATGATTATAGTGTGGTCATGCATATTTAAACTATTTTTCTCAGCAAAGAAAGTGGTTTATCATAATAATCTCAACAGTAAACTGGACAATGCTTAGCTTTAGTGTTTTGCTCACTGTGTTTACAAGTACTACTGCTATGGAATACATCTCTCTCAGCTTGATTTATCTGAATTAGAGAAGAATTCAATATCTTTGCCCAGCCACAACCATTAAAATGTTAGTTTTTATTGTAATTAAAATATCCATGAATTTCTTAAATCACTCGATATTCTGAATTACTCTAACAACATAAATATACATTTAGGTTAATGTTCACATTTTTTTTTCTTTTATACGGAATTGAAATGTATATTACATATCTATTTTAACCACATGTGTTAAATCCAACCAAATTTGATGAAACAAACTACTTTGAACATACTGTAGGCACTAAGTAGACATAAGTACCTAAATTTTAAATCAGAAGTGAATGAAAACATCTGACTTGAGCATTTAGGAAAAAAAAAAAAATTAGCACTTGATATATAAAGTAACTATTTCATAAGAAGTAATAAGCAGTAAATTGTTAAATGATATGAATCTTACATCAATGTTGTCTGCAGTGAAAAACTAATATTGAATTGAATTGAATTGAATTGAATTGAATTTATTGATCACTAATTTCTTTACATCAAAAAATTTATATCATATTTAGTTTTGCATTTGTTTTCATCTCATATTTACAATTACATCTGCATTTTTGCAATGTATCCTTTGTTGAAATTACAATGCACTACTAATATCATTAATACATATATTAAACTGCCCATTCTGTTTGGCCCTAGCCACTAAGCTGGATAGTTCACTAAAGTTAAAAATTATATTAGAATATGAAAATATTTTTTATTATTTTTTTTTTCTTCTTTCCAGTATTTGATATATACTCTAAGTATGTACCTCAAGCTGTGGATATCAAGACAACAAGTGTGTATGATGCATATGATATTCTGGAAGAGATTGGAACAGGGGCATTTGGTGTTGTGCACCGATGTCGTGAAAGAAAAACTGGAAATATTTTTGCTGCAAAATTTATCCCAGTATCTCATGCCATGGAGAAAGAGCTGATTAGGAAAGAAATCGATATTATGAACCAATTACATCATCCCAAGCTTATATACCTTCATGATGCTTTTGAAGATGATGATGAAATGGTTCTTATATTCGAGTTGTAAGTAGTTTTGTGGATATCTTTCTTATAAATTTAGTTGTAACTTCACAGTACCCATTAAATGTTATTCCTATTTGATGCGTTACAAATTTTACTCTTTTTCTATTATAGTTTGTCCGGAGGAGAATTGTTTGAGCGCATTACTGCTGAAGGATATTTAATGTCTGAAGCTGAGGTTATTAACTACATGCGCCAAATTTGTGAAGGTGTAAAGCATATGCATGAAAAGAACATAATTCATCTAGGTAAGCAGCCACAAAGTGCATTTTTTTTTTCCTATTAAAATGCTAAAACCCTCTCACAGCAAATATTTCCATATCAATGATTATGTGTTATAATTAGATGAAATGCACTGAGAACTACAACTTGGCCTCCTCATCTGCTCTTTCTGGAGAAGCTGAAAATGAGCAAGTTATATTGTGTGGAGGGGCTGGACTTTCTGCAATCCAAAAAAGTTTTTTCACTTTTAAGTACCATGCTTATACAGTCTTAAAATGAAGTGGCCATGTATGAAAATGCTCAAGAATGTGTTTGGCAATTAATCTTTATTTTTAAGAGGCTTTTAGGGCACAAAAGAAAAATAATAATTACAATTTATTATTATTATTATTATTATTATTATTATTATTATTATTATTATTATTATTATTATTACAGCGTTTTATCTCCAGTCTCTTAACTCAAATGCAAAGATATGTTAGTAAATTTATTTCACTATTATGCTCAAAGTTAAAATGATTTCTCTCATTTACTTTGTCTTAGTTCTCAGTGTATATATATTCCAAGAAAACTCCTTTCTCTACATACACTTGCAAGAAAATTTGACTAATTTTGTTGAATATGCAAAAATAGATTAAGAAACTGATATGATAAATATGACTTTGAATGAGCTCCACTTTGTAAAGATAATGCGAAATGAGAATTAAATTCAGGATAGAGTGAAATATCTTAAAAAAAAAAATAGAAAGTATAGCTACTAACTGTACAAATGATTATTAATATCATTGTAGATACCTAACATTTATAACAGGAGCAGTTCCCACATAGCTGTTAAAAAAATGTTTGCTATAAGCTGCACAAATTTTCTTTATATCATGCTGCTGTTCCACCAAATTTAGGCTTTGTAATTGTTTGAAGAGTAAGAAACTCTCTAGAAGTTCATTCAGAGTAAAGTATTTTTATGTATTAACATACCAGTGAGGAAAACTAAATTATCAAAATTCTCCATAAAAGTGCTAAAGATACATCAAATGAAGAGCCTTGCAATCTGAACTTTTGGCAGAAATTGCATAATAAAATATGGTTTAAAGTTTATGTTACAAGATTTTTACAGTTATATTTAAGTTTGAAATAGAAATATGGATTTTTAGACTAAATAGATTAAAAGTTAAAGCTATATCATATTATTGTTCACACTAGTTTAAGATATATAATATAAATTTCTGTTTAGATAACCAAATACTTGATAGATATCCCATACAATGCTCAGTTGATATCGTGTAAAACGATCATGATATTCCAACATCAAAGGAGCTTTGAATCGTTAATTATCTATTTTGTAACTAATTACACTGGTCAACATTGATTCTGTGGTATAAAGGAAAATATGCAACTTTAATGGAAATCAGTGCCCTGATTTAAAAAATTAAGTCCATTTTTGGCTATCACATCTAGTTTTTATGATATGTGCATATATGTCTATGGTACTGAATTCATTCAGCTCATACACCTTACTGCTACATTTCATTAAAATATTCTAAATCTGTTCTTGATTTTTCCAAATCGGTCCTGGTGGTGTAGTGGTTACCATACTTGCCTTCTACACCCAAGAACGTGGGTTCGAACCCTGCCAGGACCGATGGATTTTTTCGGGCGTAAAAATCCTAAGTATGGCTTCCTTCGGAAGGGAAGTAAAGCCGTGGGTCCCGTGTCGTACATTTATGGCACGAAAAAGAACCTCAAGCCTGAAAGAGAGGCCTCTGAGCAAAATTTGTCGGCCGTTTCACGCCTTGAGTTGAATGGGACACTGATGACCTGAGATGTTAAAGAGCGTCCGTAAATAAATCAATCAAAAAAAAAAATCAATCCCTTGTTGCCCCGGTGTATATGTTTATATTTCCAGCACTTATCAGTTTTGTTCTATGGGTCAGGTTTGTCTTCTTGTCAGGCATTTATGTTTACATTTATATCTATCATAGATTTCAATTTCAGTTGAGCTGAAAACTTGTGTTAATACGCATGTTCATCTTCTATATGTGTAGTGCTAAAATAAAAGTTTGAGTATGACTTCTACATCAGGATTACACAGGAGACGGTGTCTACAAAGTCCTCAGGTGTTTATTGCATTTGAGGGCGTTACATATTTGAAGGGAAGGTATCCAAAATAGACTCACAAGCAAAGAAACTATATTACTCATATTTCAAAGAGAAAGTTGGTGATCAGGATAAATCGTTTGCACTTCATATTGCATGTAACAGTTGTGTTGAAGGATTACATTATTGATATGAAGGAACAATTGCCAAACCAATGATATGGAAAGAGCAGCAGAATCACCATTACTATTGTTACTTTTGCAACATAAAGAAATAAGGCAGGAATTAAATATCCAAATCTGAACTCGCCTACACAGCCTATTCCTCATGGACCCATACTACCCATACCTACGCCAACAGCAGACCTCAATTTTAGTGAATCTGAAAGCCGCTACATGACTTCGAACAATGAGTTGGTTTCTGATCCAGAAGAATTTGACAATTCACCACAACAGTTTAATCAATTTGAGTTAAATGATTTAGTGAGGGATTTGGGCCTCACAAAAAAAAAATTGAATTACTGCGATAAAGACTACAGGAGAAGAATTTATTATCACCTGATGTTATATTTGCGTGGTATGGGAATCAAAATACAGTTCCACAAGCAATGCGCAGAAGAAGATTAACTTGTGTTTTGTAGGATGTGTGTAATCTTATTCAACAGTTGGGCAGGGAAGCATATGAGCCAAGTAACTGGTGTTTTTTTATTGATTCTTCCAAACGAAGTCTTAAGGCAGTGTTATTTCATAATAGCAACAAGTTAGGTGCAATACCGCTTACACATTCTACAAACCTAAGAGAGTCTTATGAAACTCGGAGGTGTGTTGTTGAGAAAATTAAGTACCACGACCATGAGGGCAAATACGTGGTGACTTGAAGGTCATTGGTCTTTTACTAGGACAATAGGGAGGATACACAAAATTCCCTTGTTTTCTTTGCAAATGGGATAGCAGGGTGAGGGACAAACATTGGGAAACTGACCAGTGGCCCGAGAGGCAGCAGCTGGAAGCTGTATCAAAAAATGTTACTAATGTGCCTATTGTTGATTGTCAAAAAATTCTACTTTCTCCATTACACATAAAACATGATGAAACAATTCATGAAAGGACTTGACAAAAGTTACCCTTGCTTCCAGTACTTATGCACAAAGTTTCCAAAATTGTCACAAGCTAAAATCAGAGAGGGAGTATTTGATGGACCACAGATAAGGAAATTGATGAAAGATGTTAATTTTACCAGCTCTACGAATGAAATTGAAAAAGATGCATGGAATGGATTCAGTGAAGTAGTTAAGAAATTTCTGGACAGTGTGAAAGACCCTCAAAACAAAGAAATTGTCAGAAATATGCTGGAAAATTTTAGACTGCTCGGCTGTAATATGAGTTTGAAGTTTCATTTTGTCAAGTCACTCTTGACTATTTCCTGTTGAATTTAGCTGCTATCTGTGAAGAGCAAGGTAAAAGGTTTCACCAGAACTTGAAAGATATTGAATGAGTTATCAGGTTCGTTGGGATGTACATATGATTTTTTAAGGTGATAGATGGAAAAGATTGTAGGAGGAAAAAAAACTCCCGTTAGTAGTGGTAATTTTATAAAGCTACTGGCCAGTGGCCAGGAGTGGCTTAGAAATGCATAGTGTCGGTGACTGCCATAACGCAGGGCCCTGGCAAGCATGCTGGCAGTTTGAGGGAAAGGAAGTTCATTTAAGAAGTCCGAGTGGCTTTGGAAAGAAGGAGAGGTAGAGGAGTGTTTGTTGTATGCTTTAATCATCAATAAATAGGATGGTTTGAAAAATTGTTTGTAGCATGATCTGCATGGTTCAGTGTGCCACGAGTGAGATGTCTCATCAGTGGTACTTATAAGTGTTTGTGGCATCTGGGTTGAAAGTTGATCTTAAAGTTCTTTCAGAATGAAGAAGGAGGAGGAGCAGAAGAAGAAGAAGAAGAAGAAGAAGATTATGCATGCTGACGATATCCTGTGCTGAAGTTTCCCCACTGGATTTGGCGCTTGAGGCTATTGGCGAATTCGGTACTAGTAGCCTATAGTTTGTAAAGGCCTCCTCGATTCGGTCTAGGAGCGATGTGATGTCCTGTGCTGAATGGATGAAATGACGAAGTTGTTCTATTGGTCCCAGTAAGGCCAGCTGAAGTTCGCGAATCAGGTTTGACGGGTGGCGTACTGCAGAAGGGCCTCTTTCAGCGTTTTTTCTTGCGATAAGAAGCTTCAGAGGAATTACAGATCGCGGTATGGTGAGTTGTACATTCCGATGAGACTGGAGGTTGCTGTGAGGTAGAATTACTTGATGAGGATGAGTGAATACGCTGTGGTAATCGGTGCTGAAGAGCGCAGGAGACCTGGCCCATAGTGGCTGTGCCCCCTCCCCGCAAGAGACGCAGAATCGGTGGTGGTGGCGGGCTAGATTGTGCCGCTGCACTCTTGGTCGGAGTGCCCGTAAGCGCAGCAGCGTTGGCACGGGGCGGTAGGGGGGCGAAGGCTGGGCTCGATGGTGAGACAGTGCTGACCAATGATAAGGCCGTCGGCGGCGGCTGCCTCACAGTCATCGGGAACCATGAATATCAGGTGGACCAAGGGTGTTGGGCTTCTGTTTGAGAATATGAACTGAACTTGGGCAGAAGCAGTCAATGGCGAGACGAGGGAAAGCGTTGTGTTTAGCGCTGGTTGAGGAGTGGCTGGGCAGGCGGGCGCTGGCTGCTAAACGGCAAGGTGGGCAGGCGCTGACTGGCGAGTGCTGCGCGCTGGTTGGTTAGGACGAGTCCTGCTCCCTCGGCGAACCATTTTGATCTCTCCGCGGTACATATGATGGCCGATTACTGCTGTTGTCTCGCACGCGACGAACCTACCAGAGAACACTGGAGAAAATCACGTATACTGCGGTTCCATGGGAAAATAAAAAGGGGTACACAAGATAAATAACATACATTCTGAAATTCAGGTACACTTTCATGTTATTATTCTTCTTTATTTTGTTTAAAAGTTGTATAAGAGTGTATATTTTTGCTAATTTTACAATCATATTTTCATTGAACATTGTCATATTGCCAATACAAGATGTGCTAAGGAAAACGGAATGCATTTTCGAATTCTGTGCACCGAAATTAGTAAAAGTCATCTATTTTTAAATTGTATAGCAGAAAAGAAAATCATTTGTAACCTAGTGTTATTAACAAAATAAATGAATTTACATTGTCTGAAGGGTGTAAAGCAAAAATATCATATTCCTAGATGAAGTGATTTAAAGATTTATGGTTTTAAATTTTTTCATCTAGGAATGTTCTATTTTTGGTTTACACCTTTCAGACCAATTCTGCATTCATTTATTTTGTTAATAATTTGTTATAAAATAGACTAAGAAAGGTTTGAAGCTACCTTGATGTTGCAACCCTTGAACCTTGAAAATCAATCATGTTTTCACATGATATCAATCAAGCATTGTATGGTGTACCTATATCAAGCTTTTGGCCATCTAAACTGAATCAGGATAGCCAAAGCTTAGCAGATAATCTAAACAATGCTCAGTTGATTTCTTGTAGAACAAGCATGAAAATGTATAGTCATAAAGTGAAAAATAAATGTTTATGAAATAAAGTAAATAATTAATTTGCATTTCACTATATATTTATTAGTTGTAAATAATGTTGCAATGTACATGTCCTGAGACCTGAATTGCTAACAAGTTGTCATACATTTAATATACAATGAGTTAAATTAATTGACTTCAGGCAGAATGTTTTAGAGAAGAATTATTTATTTTTTCACACATCATGAAATAATACTGTTCACATTATCTTTCACAAAGGTTTCATTTATATTTTTGTTTTGGTTGGATGTGATTTAGGAAACAGTTTTCAAAATCTGTTTGTAAAGATATAGAAAACATTTCTGCAAAACATACACGACACACACACCTGTATAAAACTTAAGACAAAAAAAAATTGAAAACATGCAGACAAAACATGTACAATATCTGATAATTATAAATGTTTCTTTATATACAAGTGAAGTAGCTGTAAAACTATAAATATATTTCTACAATGTCAACCATCATTCATCTGTACACAAAGTTATTAAACAAAATCATGTAATAATTAGTTCTAGTACTTAATAGGTTATAAAGGCTGGTTAGATGTTTTTCATTTTGCATATGTACATGATAAATGTTTATTTACCCAACTTGCAGCATTTTTCTTTCATTTATTTCTAATCTCTCTCTTTTTAAATGTATTTATTTATTTATTTCTATTCTCTAAGTATTTAGTTTTATTTAACACAACTTCTTTTGTATAGTGTCACTGCTAAGTATGTGATGCCTTAATTTTGCTCATCTGAAGAGCTGTCCCAGCCAATCTTCAGGGCAAATCTAATCCATTTTTCCTTTCTGTTTCTGTTTATTTTTTTTGATAATGAAACTCTCTTCTGTCTACTGTGATATAAATATGTAATATTTCCATTGCTTGACAAAGGATGTCACAGCCTATCCTTGAGATAGATCTAACCAATTGCTGGGTTTCAGTTATCTTTTCTTTCTCTTATCTTTACTTTTATTTTGACACACTCTGTAGCACAGTACAAGTTGGATGAAGGGCAAAGTTTTTAAATGACTGCAAATAGGAAAGCTTAAAGTCATAATATTATTAAAATTACTAAAAAAAATCCATATATATTTTTAAATTCACACTGATTTTCAAGAAAATATGTACCCATTGTGCAATATAATTGCCTGCAGCCAGCATTGTTCATTTCCTGTTTCTCAATCTAATATCTAATTTATTTACTGTCAATAGATATCAAGCCAGAGAACATCATGTGTCAAACAAGAAGCAGTACAAATGTAAAGCTTATTGATTTTGGGCTTGCCACAAAACTCGATCCTAATGAAGTAGTAAAAATCTCAACTGGAACTGCAGAATTTGCAGCTCCTGAAATTGTTGAAAGGGAACCAGTTGGATTTTATACAGATATGTGGGCTGTTGGTGTGCTTGCATATGTTCTGTAAGTATATTAGGTTTTTTTCTATTTTTAGTCTGTATAGAATTTGAAGTTTATTTTTAAACAAGCCATAGTTAAATAACAGAGCCATTCAAAATGGGCAATTTTAGATAAATATATGCTTCATTCCTTTAATTCGAAACTATTTTCTTTCTCAGTTTTTCATTAAATCATGATGTCGCTCACACAGCTCACCAACAATATATTTAGTGAGAACTATGCATTTTTCAGCCTTGTGTTTGAATGAGCAAAATTTGTTCCATAAAAAGAAATACCAGAGCAGATTATGTTTGGAGGCTGATCTAAAACTGAAACTGAGCAAAATATGTTGTAAAATTTTAAAAACTGATTTTACTGATGCAAGCCTAAGATTCTCAGAAATAATTTTGGTGTTATTAGTCACTTTAGATTTTTTAACATATTATATTGCTGTAATAAGGGAAATAAAACAAGATTTAACTCATTTGAATAAATCAGCCTTTAAAGACCAATTTGAAAATAATGAAATTACCAATATTTCTACTTTTTACTGAAAATTACATTTCCTACATACAATCATTAAATGTTGAAATATCTCAGGTAACTACCAAATGAAACACAAATAATTGTGTTTCATTTAATCATTTAATCATTTCATTGTACTAAATCTAGTGTTTACACCAAATCACTGACATGAAATTTCCTCCAAGCAACAAAATTCATTCCCAGATATTCCATGTGGCTTATATATAACCTGAATTAGTTATGTGATTCTCACTATGCTAATTAACTCCAAATTTTGCACAGTGATGAAATAAATATGATTGTGTGACTTCCTGTTAATAGCGTTAATTAGATTAAGAAATATAGAACAATATCATCCCAGCTGATTCAGGACAGGGTCAAACAAAAAAAAGGAATATTAAGAAATAGAAACCAGAAAATATCGAGCAAGGATAGGGAACTTGGTTGCATTTAAGTGTTCCAATGTTCATGTTTCAGTTAGAATGTAATATTAAGGTTTACAATATATATAATGGCATTTTAGATATAGCACTTTATCCATTTATTTTTATATGAATATGCAGCCTCTACATTTTTATAGTACCCTCTCTTCAAATATTCAAAGCTCAGTTTCTACTTCCAGTCCAGTTTCTTAATGATGAATGATAAAAAATTTTCTAAATTTATATTTTTATTCCAACAAAGATGAAATTAGCCAGCAGATATTAATTTTAAAACAATGTGTTTCTACACTCTTAAAAAGGATTAAATATTATCAATTCTATGAAGGAATCTTGAAATATATTACTAAAAATACCACTTGATAAGTAGGTTTTACTGTATCTTTTGGTGTGTTAGATTTAGGTAAAGCTTGTGTAGTGTGCATTACAAGGCAGTATTCATGTTCATGTTTAGCTATAATATTTTATGGAGACAAAGTATCTCACAGAAATGACACAAAGTATGTTCATGTTAAATTAAATATTGTCTTTAAATTGTGGTAAGGGTCATTATTATTTCCTGAAGGCTACTGAATGTTTTTACTTACTTTCTGAATTACATGTTAAAAACCATGGCAAATATATAAAATAGCATAGATAATCCAACAAGAACATCAGTTTTGTTTTTAAAACATTTTTTTTTTCCAATACTGATTTAAACATTGAATTTAGTTCTAGCAACAGATATATGTTATTTTTTCCTGCAGTTCAACAAGAAAAAAATAAAAGAGAAAACCTCATGATCCAGAAATGAGTTCATACCTGAATGTTAATAAATGTTATGAGATATAATGTTCCTGTTATGAAACACTCAGGATTAATTACAAAATATGCTACTTTCCAAAATTTTAGATAAGGTTTTATGTTATCTCTGATAATTGCATTACTATTACATTGTGGAAGATTCAGTAAACATTTGGGTCTTTTCAGTTAATGAATTAATTTATTTATAGATAGAAAATTATCAATTATCACTCAGGGGCCTCTAATCATATTGCATTGATTAGCAGTTTTTCAGTTTTCATAGACATCAATTTTCCTTTAACTGCAGAAAGCATCCAGTAATTTCAGATGACTATGGTGGACAAAATAAAAACACATCCATGATCATGAAGTGTTTAAAAAGTGTACCATTCTTAATTAAGAGTATCAGTTAATATATCCATAGCAGGTCATTGATATAGGCCTCTTAATGAGATTTTCAACCAAATTGTAAAAAGTTGTGGAAATAAGGTTGAAGTCAGTCAGAAACAGTTATACAGAAACAAAAGCACAAAATTAAAAATGTTGTGTTGCTTATGACTGTTGGCCTTCCACCTAGGTGATCTGGTTTTGATCCAAGCAATTATAAGTGAGATTTGTAGCAAATAAAGTGGCACCTGAGCAGATTTCCCCTGCCACTGCATCATCATTTCATTTCCATCTTCACCTTCATCATCAATCAGAGTAATGTAGTTTGCCAATTTATTGGCGTACATGTTACAAATGGACTGAACTACTGCCTTCTGTCCCTGTGTGCAGAACTCCAATGTCCTGATAAGGAAAGCAAGTTGGCATTAAAATACACTTACATAGAGAACTTATAAGCAATGTCATTAGAAATTTAGCAAAGAGAAAAAATCATTCTTATTTATAATAATGCAATTATAAAAAAATCAGAAATTTCCTTCACATATTCTAGGATTTAGACATTTAAAAAAAGGCAAAAGCACTGAGAACATGAACCTTGAAATTCCATGTTAAAATAGAAAAATCTTCAGACTTTGATTCGGTACTGAAGGGTCATTTTCATTCTGAATGAAGGGAAGTAGCTTTGAACTCTACAAATTATTGGCAGTACATCACAAATAATGGAAAAGCCATGGAACTATGAAAAAAAACATAGTTACTGAGAATTTGAATGGGTATATTTAGAGGTTTGACTACTTTATTATAGACCTTCAAAGTATTATGTTTTCATTTATTGCAAACTGCTGGTGTTACCATGTTTATATTCGACTGCTGAAATACTATTCTCTTACCTTTGAATGATGCCTATACCCTTCAATTTGCTTTACTTGTATTTCTGGGTATGCCATCCCCAAACCAGTCAGTGCCAGTCCCATTATATTCAAATTTTTATGGTGAAAATTGCATCATCATCATTAAGTATAACCATAGTACTTTCTTAAATGTCTGATGAAAAACAGAAATAAAGATTTCAAGTAAATGCTAAATACTTGAATCTACAATTCTCATGATATTGCTTACAAAATCATCATGATCTTGAAATGCCCATGAGATTGTTGATTTATTTCCATATTCTGAGCTGTTAGTCATCAAAATCATATTTTTATTTCTTGTTGAAAAACTGATAAATTTATTCTCACAGAAAAACCAAATATTTATGTATAATTTTTATATCTTTTACTGTGGTATTATTTTAATGCAATTTATTTCTATGGTTTTAGTTTCAATACATGCATATTTTACTGTAGTATGAGTAATTATTTTTCATGTAACTTACTGCTTAAAAATGTTGTTCCCACAATAACCTCAAAAATTTCAGGTACTAGCAGTACTCAAGATATGAGTAATGAGATAATGGGTAAAGCTTAGAAAATAAGGTTACTACAAGAAATAGAATTGGGCCACTTTGCTTTATGTCACAATTTAAAATAGTTTTGGAATAAAATCCATGCTTTTGTTTGTTTAATTTCAGGCTTAGTGGTCTTTCTCCTTTTGCTGGTGACAATGATATTGAAACTCTGAAAAATGTGAAAGCATGTGACTGGGACTTTGATGAAGAAGCATTTGCTAATGTTTCAGAAGAAGGAAAAGATTTCATCAGAAGGCTTTTGGTAAAAAACAAAGAGTAAGTATTCTAAGAATGAAGGTATTAAATAATATGAAAAATAATAATCTTTTTAATTCCCACATCTTGTTTATGTTAGTTTTTGCTATATAGTTTCAATGAAGGATTGAAAGATTGCAAGATGAGGAGGACAAAGAAGAAGAAAAAGAAGAAAGGTGTGGGAGGCTGTGCTGGCAATAGTGATTGTGATGGTGATGCATAAAATTATTCACTGAGAAACAAATAAAATATCAACCTTTTAACATTATCTTGAATTTGTAAACTGAGGATCAAAATTATAGTACAGAAAATTAATACAAACAAGACACCTGGCATTATAATTTGGCAACTGAGAACAACATGCAAAACTACAAAATTAGAATAATGTTAAATAATACTTTTTTTTTTTTTGAGTAGTGTTTAACACCTGTTTTTACTACTGAGGCACCACAGGCGGTGGACATTGATGATACATGAGATGAAATGATATATTGAGAAAGGATATTTTTTTAAGGAAGGAAGCGTTCCTGGCCTAGGTTAAGGGTACCTCCCCGGTATTTGCCAGTTATGAGGACTGAAGAAAACCTGGATAAAACCCCAGTCAGGGAGGACGGTCCTTGTGGGATTCAAACCCCTGACCTCCCCCTCACGAGTTCATACATTATTGTGAAGATCCACTAGAGTAGATAAGCATTTCAAATTTCTGTGAGCTTGATGTAGTCTTTTATGTGTGTATCTTTGATTCCACTTGTTTTAAGCTAATCATGCAGATAAATTAGGAGTTTTTCTTTTGGTATGTTTGGAAACAGAGATTCTACATCGAAAGATATTAGAGTGTCAAAGGGATGTAATTTTATGTCCTTAATTTTTTCTATAACTGACATGAATTGTTTATACTCCTGTTTTGAAATTTAGGAAATGTCTTGAATCTATTAGCTAACCATTTTGAAAAATAGTAAGGAGTATTGATATTGTTAATAATGGGACGCATACCATTTCCAGTCTTGTAAATTTTAGGCAAACCCATGTATTTTAGCTATTGTAGGGTTGGTTTGTTTTATTTTGTATATTGTTTCCTTTAGGATGACTGTACATGTTTTTAGAATCTCATTGATTGAATTAATACACCCTTTCATTTGTCTGACTGGATCTGAATATATTTTTTTTATTTAACAAATTCTGCATTCTATTTTTATAATCTTCTTTATCTAATATTATTATTCTGTTTCCTTTGTCTGCTCTTGTATAAACAACATCTTTATCATTTATGGATTTTATTGTGTTCTTATATGTCTTGTATACTGCTGTTTTCTTTTTAACCATGTCTTTAAAAACTTTTTCTGCTTTTATTTTATTTCTTTTTCATTATTCTTTAATTCTTCAATGGCCACTTCCAACTCTACCAAATAATCTTCTATTTTAGTGCAGTATTGTACACAAGTTTTTAAGCCTTTATTTAGGAATGCTAATTCTTCTTTTTTGAAAATTTCATTAGATAGATTTTCCACATAATTCTGTTTAGGTTCTCTATTCTTCTTTGGTTTATCATTCAGATTATTAAATTTTCTTTTCTCTTTGCTGACTTTTTTGTTAACTCGAAATTATATATGTTCTAAGGCTGTGTATATATATATTGATAGAAAATGTTAATGACAAATAGAAAAAAGCAGGTATTTAGAAAATAAACTGTGCAAAATATGAAAAAATCTACATTGGAAAAACAAAGAGAAACATAGGTACATGGTTAAAGGAACATTTCAGTAATATAAAGTGCAAGCAAATAGAGAAATCAGCAGTAGCATATCATTTTTGGACAAAAAACCACAACATAGTGAATAAAGCAAAATTATTAAAATCAATACAAGGACCTATGGAATTAGCAACATCGGGGAAAATCTACATCTACAAATATAAAGACAGTTTAATGAACTTCAACACTGCCAGGGATGAAAACATGAACTACAAGTTTATCACACTGCCCCCAGAGCAAAATACACATTCCCACAGCTCAACGAAATATGCGACAGTTGAATTTTAGCTGATGATGAGAACCAGATGTTCTCGAAACCGGTTCTATACATTATGACAAGTAAGAGTGCGTAGTTTAACTAAATCATACAATAATATCAATTATTCTAATTATGATCTTAATCTTATGAGAGGCTATATCAAATTTTCAACAAATTCAGCAAATTATATGTAATATCTATACTTTTTATTAGTTATATTCCAGGTTGGGTTTTCACCAAAAATATTATGTATACTGCAATTGCACATATGTAAACTTAATCATAAATAATGCTAGTGGCAATTTTCTTTTCTTCATTTTACAGAAATAGGTGTGAATCGCCTGATCCAAGGAATCTACTTTGGTTTTATTGTAATACTCAATATTCTCATAATTAATTATATTTTCATCATTGACAATTGATGTGTAATGCATTGTAGAAAATAGCACCACAACCTTATCTCTGTTGCATACATAGAACACTAAGAGTATGGTCCTAAGTGAAACCAAAGTCTGAACTTTTTTCTTATCTGTCTATTCTTGGTAAGAACTCTTTGTGAATAATTGTTTTTGAGATTTTATGATGTGCTTTTGTATATTGGATTGATTTGGAGAGTTTTTATTCCATACAAACACAATTCTTTCTCAAGGACATGCCTCTTATACTTGGCAATGTTGCAGTATAATTTACTCTGAAATTGTATGAACATTAAATTTCATGTATATAATTTACTTCACTAGCTACGTGGTCCTCTTTACTGTCATCATCATCAATCTTATTAGTCTGAATCACTGAGAATAATGTTTAGCATCTCCTGCAATAAGAATCACTGAGATCTGTATATCAGCAAGAATCGGCAGTTGGTGCGTATTATGAGTTTTTTAATATGTTTAATTTTTACTTTCAAGTAATTTTGCCCAAAACAAGAATGATCATTTCCTAACAGAAAATAAATAGATAAATTAAAGTATTAAAATTCAGACACTGGAAATTTTTAATTCAAATGGTAAACCAGCATTTTTGCTGATGATGCAAGTATACTTATTAGTAGTCATAATGTTACTTCTCCTCAATTTAAAGTAGAGCAAACCATGATCAGCAGCTAAAGTGATTTGAGAGAGGTAGATTAATAAATAGATAAAAAACAGTAATAACATCTTTTCACTATGTACAAAATATTTTCAATGAATGCCCAGTGGTTATGTTTAATGATAGAAACATAAGTTACACAGACAGTACAAAATTCTTGGACTTATGGGCAAAAAAATCTAAAATGGTCTGTTCATATTTAAAAACTAACATAAAAACTTGGTATAATATGCTTTGTTTTATGTCTAGTTTAAAAAAATACAATTATGCCAGTTTTTTTCATTATATTATACCTACTTACTTTCATTCAGTTTTATCATTTGGATTTATATTTTGTGAGAATTTAACAAGATTTAAACATATACTCATACTGTGGAAGAAGCTTACTCAAATAATGCTAAAGTTAGTAGAACTATTGCAGACTATTATTTAAGAATTTAAATATATTATCTCCACCTTCTATTTATATCTATGAAGCAATGATAATTGTAAAAACAAATTTAAATACCTAAACCACTTATTTCTAAATGTACTTTCATAATACAAAGAAGAAAGAGCAATTTTACATAATAAACCATAATACTAGTCCATTTGAGAAAGTTTTATCTATACTGGTCAACAATGGCCTACCAGATTATATGAAGAAATATCTGTACTACAAAAGTCAAAATCCATGCCAAAAAGTTCTTACCTCTATAGAAGCATTGCTGTTATAATTTAAGTAAGTTCCATGAAATTGTTAGGTGAAAATAATTTTTATACTATTTAGAATGGAATTTATCAACTGAGACTAACTTTTAGTAAATTATAATTAATCTGTCATCTTAACACACTCTTATGCTTCACTTTTAAATATGGTGGAACTGGTCCCACCATATTTAAAAGTAAGTGAAGCATAAGAGTGTGTTAGACGAAAGATTAATTATAATTTACATTAACAAGCTTCACTGTGTAAGTTCCAACAGAATATTTTAAAAATGTCTTATTTTTCAAAAATGTCTTATTTTTTGAAAGTTCTTAAATGAGACTAACTTGTTTCTGCAAATAGTAACTGTACTTTATATTTGATATCTTTATACATAATTATAATAATATGATTAAAAAACTATACAATTCTGTATTTGCACTGTCCACGATTCCACTAAAGCATTAATTTTATGTTTAAGATAATTTTGTAAATAATTCTGCATGTTTGAAGTCATTTTGTTAATGTCTGTAAATAGCAATTGTAACACACATTAAATATCAATTCTTACTTAATTATAAGTTAATATTAATTTAAGAAAATATAGTTTTTTTGGACATACCTTACATCAGAAATATGATCAAAAAGACGTATAAACCACCACCTCCACCACAACCACCACATCTTTGCATATCACCATAATATCTCAAGCACTACAAGTCTGCTAATAAACTGCCAGGGTTTGATTTCCCATAATCTGGTAGAGTTATTTCTTCAGAGTTTTTCATCATCCTCTAAAGACAAATACAAGATAACTTTAGTAGTGAATAAAAATTCACTCATTAAACCATTCCATTTATTAGCTTGAGCCCAAGGCAGTCTGTATGGGCTGCTAAATATTTACATAAAATAACCTCTCCCCCTTCATACACACATGTACTAACATACATACAATCACACACAGGTATATACACATTAATAAAAATACCACGGTTTAAGATTTGTAATTAAAAATGACGAGTGCTAGAAACATTACTTATAGTACAAAGTATACATTAAACTTTCAATTTTTAGAATATCCAGCATTAAGTTTCATACCTTACCTTGCAACTTTAAAAAAAATGTAATTTTTTTTTCATATACTAAAAAAATGAAACTAAATTATAATTTTTGAAGTACTATGTACAGAAGATAATATCTGTATTAAAATTACACATATTAACTAATAAAATCAGTAACATGGGCATAATTCATACAGTAATGTTGTTAAACGATTTTTCTGCTGACAGTTTGGATATATTGACATGCTTTACCAAAAAATTGAGAATTTTTTTTTTATTCAGTCCTTTTAATCAAGTACATCATCATCATCATCATCATCATCATCATCATCATTTTCATTATTATTAGTAGTAGTAGTAGTAGAAGAAGAAGAAGAAGTTTTACTGTCTTTTTAAATATAAATGGAATAATAATTTACTGCCCAGATGATACTACTTAGATATAAGCTCTAATCTTAAACTGATTTAACAATATCCAATTTGTAAACTTAATTTACAGGAAGCGTATGGCTGCACATGAATGCTTACTCCATGCTTAGATATAAGCTCTAATCTTAAACTCATTTAACAATATCCAATTTGTAAACTTAATTTACAGGAAGCGTATGACTGCACATGAATGCTTACTCCATGCTTGGCTAACAGGGGACCATAGTAACCGTACGCAAACCATAAGTTCATCACGCTACACTAAGTTGCGAGAAAAAATCCGTGCCAAGTATTCAGACTGGGAGTCTTTCATTCTACCCATTGGACGATTAGCGGAATACAGCTCCTTACGGAAGTTGTTGGTTGACAAGTATCGCATTTATGATTCTTCTTTCGGTAAATATGGTTTTTATATATTATTTAAAAAATAATGTTTTAAGCTAATTAGCTGTCCTCACACATTTATATCCATACTTATGGATATATGCAGTTATGAAACTGCAATATTTATTTAGCTTGGAATTATGATGATGAAATAAAAATTTATAATCATCATGCATAATGTTTTACTGGAAAATTGGTGCTTACTTATTTTCTTTAATTTCATTTTAATATGTTATTATATTAAATTAAGCATCATATTCTTAGCATAAACTGAAAGAGCATGCTCACCATGCAATTAGAGTGCAGCAGCATGAAGCTCTTTGAGCAGTTGCTTTAGCTAAACTGACATTGGTCACATGATAGCAACATTATTTGAACTATGAGTATTATTTCTAAGGTGAAATAATGAATAAACATTATTAAATGAGGAAAAGAGCAATGTTTTACATGGATAGTAGGATTTTGAAGAAAATGTTATGGGGAGATTTCTGGAAAATGGAAGAAATGCATCCATTTGATGGGCCAAAACTGGGTTCTATTCTACACATTATCCTTCAACAGAAAGGAGCTCTCATAGCCCTTTACCTAAATCTAGTTTTCTAGATGACAGTTTTTGTTTAAAGGAAATGCTATGCTAATTATTCAGATCACCAAATCTCCCCCTGTTGATTCCTTATAATAGGGTTTGTCATTAATTAGGAGTAACAGGGCTATGTGATCTAATAGATCTATCATCATAATAGATGATTGTCTGAAGATCCATATTTATATTTGCAACAGAATGTTCAACTGATTAAATAGTTAAATGCATTTTATTATGTATGGACTTACAAACTGAAACTTACCTCAGGACTGCAATTAACTAGCAAATCATGGAACATGTCTTTTGAATGTTGCCATGGTAGAGAGGTGGCAATTCCATGGAGATAATGTGCTTTTTGACAGGCATCTGGGTCAAGTGGTAGGTATAAGCTTCTATAAGAGGCAGGGAAAATATAAAACAGTGAAATGGTAAAAAATATTTTTATAATTTACATTCAACAAAAGCTATTTATCATTGGAAGAATTGTCAAGAAAAGAGATATTACATTTACTATGTTTACGGAATTTGGGAATCCACACAGTGAAACTTTTGTTAATCTTATTTTGATTTAAAGTAAAACACTAAAAATCATGTCGTCACATTAAATTAACTTATGAATTTTGATATACCGGAAGCAGACAACATATTGTTTAAGTTCATTAACAGACCACCAGAGCAAGCATAGTAACATACATACTTTGCTGAAATTGGCTCCTCAGTCGTCGTTTTGGTTGACAATGTGAGGAATGTACCTCACGAAACATGTACCAAAATTACTTTTATAAGTGTGTTTGTGAAACTTAAAGAGAGTTTTAATGTGACGACATGATTTTTAGTGTTTTACTTTAAATCAAAATAAGATTACATTTACTGTTTATTCAAGGAATTTAAAATGAGCAAAAAACAAGAAGTATTACTTTTGCTTATACTATAAATCTACCCTTGGTCATAAAACTGCAAATATTTAAGATTTAATAACTATCAATGCAAATTTTAAGGTCAACAATGTCACTAAATACACCAGAATGTAAAGTAAATAAATTGTATGCAATAATAAACTGAGCAAACTTATGGCTTATATGTTAAGGGTGGATTTCTATGAGCTAAAAGCATTTGAATATAAGCATGCATTGATGACTTAAACATGTTTAAATAGAAATATCAAATATTTATATAACTGAAGTTTAAGTGTCACCAAACCTGTTCTATATCAATATTATGTTTAAATATGATGCACAAAAATACAAATATGGCCTTATAATTTACAACATTTACTCAAATTTCTATGAACTACCTCTACAATCAGTGGCCAGCCTACTAGCTTCTAAGCACAGATATACTGGGTTTGATTTTCAGGTGGACATGGGACTGTTTCTTTAATTTGTATCATTACACACCCTCCAAAATTTTTCAACAGTATGTATAAGAGATAGAATATAAATGCGTTTCAATGTACAGAACCAAAGTAATAAAACCGAATAATAACCTGAAAGTATAGTAATGAGCTACAAAATACCAGCAATTGTTCCACAAGTAACGGTAACTTATATGAACTCCTTCTTTGTTTAGCTAAAGGAAGTAGATCATGGTGGATCTGGTGAAATAGGTAATATTATCATTCACATAATTTACATAAATTTCTTACCACTTAGAGAGGGGTATTCAAATCCTTTCTATATACCACTGATTACAAAATGAAAATGGAAGAGGTCATAAATAGAAACCGGAAAAATTATAATTCTAATTTATATTCATTTATTTGAATTTTTTCCTGTTTTATTATAATAAATATTTTACTGGTTACTATTAATAGCTTCTCCCATTTTCATTTTGTAATGAGCTAGTATATAGATTTAAACAGTCTCTCAAGTAATAATTTATGGAAATTAATGACAATGTTACCCATATCATCAAATTTGCTGTAATAGTCTGCTTCTATTAGTGGATTAAGAGAACCAGATTATCACTTTTTCAAAAGTTATGAAAACCTACCCATTAATCATAAGTCAATCCGAGCAGAAAAGAAGTCCAGAGATCCTATAGTTAATGAAATAAGGGCCACAATGATATGAACAGCAAATCTTTTTCTATTAAAACAAGATATACTTTAAACTGGGAACAACTTCCTTTAAAAAGTAGTGAATATAATGAAGTCGTGCCAAAGTAACTTTATCATAAACTATTGAAAATTTAACATTGAATTATGAAAGTATGCAGAAATTGAAACCCTTTGCACTGAAAATATATAAATAAAATAAAGAAATATATTAAATAAAAGTTTGGCAGAAAGTATGAATGTTTAGCAAATTTTTGTGGGTAATTTGTATTTTTTCCTTAATGAAATGGAGTACATTTACAGTTATATTTATAGCTCTTACCATAAATTATCAAATCAACATAATCTCTGTAAAATATTGCTATTAAAAAGTAACATAATAAAATTTTTTAAAACATTACAAGCAATAAACTGCAGTATCACTTAAAAATATTAAACCATTACGGTACAGTAAAGTTCATTATAAATAAGCTCTGTGCATGTACAACAATATATTTCTGAATACCATTGTTGTTATAACTGATTTTTTTCTTGAGACTAATACTAAACATATTACAAAAACAACTTAATGCAATTTTAAAAAATTTAAAAAAAAAAAACTAAATGAAAAGAGTTATTGCTTATCGTGAAAAAGTTATTTCTTTGCACATACTGGATTTTGCAAGAGCAATAACAAAATATACATTATTGCCTGCTTCTCTGCCCTACAGTGAATTTTCTAAATGAAATAAACCTAATTAAGTTCCCAAAACAAGGTCTTACACTACATCTTTTTAAATGGCAACCTACCTGTATAACATCCAAGCTTCACTACCATGTCAAGCAAAAATTTATATAATACTCACTAAAGGAAATTTTATCTGGTCTTTGGCTCTAACATGTAACAACTAAAGCAACTAAATGGTAAAAATAATAAAATTCACAGCTGCACTATCACATAATGATGTTTGTTATAATACTCATAAACCTGTTTTAAAGTTCTTTCTTAATAAATAATAATTTCTTTTATTATTCTTCCAATCCTGTCATTTTGTGCACTGCATGTAGTAAGAAAGTGTGTGTGTGTGTGTGTATATATATATATTCATAAATCCCCAATTTTTGTAACACACTAAGTTACATTCTTTATTCTGTTTATTTAACATGAATGAAACCTCCATTTCTTTACAGATCGTAGGCAGGCAGCACCAAGATTTGTAATAAAACCACAAAGTGCATTTGCTTATGAGGGACAAAGTGCCAAATTTTGCTGTCGTGTAATTGCAATTGCTGCTCCGACTCTCACCTGGTTCCATAATAATGTTGAACTGCGGCAAAGTGTAAAATTCATGAAACGTTATGCAGCAGAAGATTATACTTTCATTATAAATAGAGTGAAGCTGGAAGATCGAGGAGAATATATAATTCGTGCAGAGAATCACTATGGCTACCGGGAAGAAGTTGTCTTCCTTAATGTACAACGTAAGTAGTGCAAATATTAGAATTCTAATATTAAGAACATAAGGAAAAGAAAAGGGTTCAGTATCAATTCATGGACAATTCAGAATTTTTTCATCATGCCATCAGAACTGACCCTTGATTTCCTTGTGTGGGATTAATGTAATTCTATATGGACAGAAGCTTATTCAGTAAATCTTGGTATTTGTTAAGTATTCAAATTGTTTATCATATGTATTGAACATCATACAAAAATATTAACTCAATTTTGATAAATGTTCAACATTGAACATTTCTTAAGCTACATTTTACATTTACAAATTTCACTCTATGGAAATATTTCTGTGCTATGTCCATATCTAGGTCTATAGAACTTGTACTCAAAAGGCAAATAGCTCAGATTTATCTCTCTCACAGGTTGTTCATCTTCTGGACATGTTTATACTTAAAAAAAAAAGACTGAAAATATAGATTTACTGCAGGGAAATATATACAGTATTATTTATAATTTAAGTTGAATGATATTGAAAATATTTGTTGCAAATAATTTCAATAGTGATTTGAACTCATAAAATCATACTGTTTTTAACAGCATGTTTTCTTTCCTGATGAAGAGGAGATTTCATGTTGCTGGAGAAACTGTAGTTTTTAGAATTTTTACCTGATTTGTTAGTACATTAAGATGCCATTAGCTTTTAATTATCTGAAATTATCAACATAAATTTTTCCACATTAGATTCACTGCTATATGAAACATCTGAGATACACTTTCTGAAGAATACTTTTTTCTCATTGTTCCTGGTACCAAATATCCTGGCAATGTATTATTTACTTTTATTTGCTTAGTTAAGAATTACCATCAAAATATTTTATTAACTTATTAAGTATTTATCATATTCTTCTATTAAATTTTTAAGAGCGACATTATTTTATTTAGGATACATAAATTGGTATTATGCCAAGGTAATTCTTTCAATGCTGCACTAAATAGGAATTGTTTGTCTGTAGGCTTAGAATCAAATGCCACTTTAGTAGAACAAGAATGAAAGTGAAATCCAATTTATCGTAAAATTTAGGGTTCAACCATCTGGAAATATTCTCCTCCATAAAAATCTGATTCTTTCTAATGGAGTGGAGAACATAATAGGCATGTAAACTTTAGCCATATAGACAATACAGTGGAATGTGTAGGCATATAGACAGTACAGTGGAATGTAATATAATGCAGTTGAGACAAATATTAAACACTCTCTTCAATTTTTCTATTTTTTTCGCAACAAGATCTTCAAGGTGAACATTGGAATGTTTCAAACAATCTGATATATTATTACTGCTTGGACACCAACTTCCAATATACTATGTCCTATATACACAAGCACTTAATATCATCTTTAGTTTGGGTTCAAATGCTGTGATTTTGTTCCAAACTATATCCATTTTAACTGAATTAAAAGGAATGGAGAAGAATACTTAAGTCATGTTCTACAAATGGCTTGAGCAATGATTCTGACAAATTATTCTTCAGATCAAAATTTTCAGTCATGAAACCATTGGTTATATTTTCAAAGTTGTTTTTTACCCACTGGAATGAAATAATATTGCTAAGACCTATGACTTATATATGCATTTATTTATAATATTTATAATTCTATTTTTAATATCTGATAATATTAAACCATTCACTATTACTACTAATGTATTTATTGTGTTCTTTCAGCTGTTCCAAAGGCAGTGCCACAGTATAGACCTGAGGTTCAGCCAGTTAGGAGGCGTGAGCCTTTAGGCTATGCTATGTGGCAGGAGGAAAAGGAATCAGCTCCAGTATTTACATTCCTATTACGACCAAGAGTGATGCAGATTCGACAAACATGTAAACTCCTTTGCTGTCTTAGTGGCAAACCAGTTCCTACAGTACGTATTGTTAATAACTATTAAAAGTTGTTTTTCCTAAATAAAATATTTATTTTCTTAATTAGCTGGTGAGCTGATTTAATACTCTTATGCTCCACTTACAATTGAATTATACTGAATAGGTTTCACAGGCCATTGCCTGCATCATCAGCTGTGAGCCAACTGCATTCAGCTGATAATACAGGCAATGACCTGTGAAAAAACATTATCTATAAAATTCAATGATATATGGAGAATAAGAGTATTAAATTCACTCACCTGCTAATAAAGATTATATTAGTTACTTCACTGTATTAGCTCTAACACAAAATTAGTTTTAAATTTAGTAATATTTCTTCTTTATACTTATTTATATTGCTAGTGACAGGCTATATAATGTTATGTTGTTGCCTATATATATAATAGGTATTATAAAAACTAGATAATGAAAATTTCCTTATCATTGAATAATATTATTGTTGTTTTTCCAAATTTTAAGGAACATTCTGATGATGACAATCTGGTTTTATTAATTATTCTAACTACTTTTGTTTCTCTAAGGTAAAATGGTTCAAAGAGAGGAGAGAACTTTCCAAGTATGAGTATAACATGACTCATGCTGATGGACTGGTATTTATGGAAATAGTAGATTGTAAACCAGAAGACTCTGGAAAGTATCGCTGTGTAGCTACAAATATTCATGGAACAGATGAAACAAGTTGTGTTGTAATTGTTGAAGGTAAGAACCAAAAATAATTTTAAATAATTTCTTTTTTTATGTGACAAATAAAAACAATGTATTAGATAGGCTTTAACAATAAACATAAAGTATCCAGTACAGTTCCATAATTGCTGAAATGCAATGGTACACAACAGAAAGGTTCTTCTCTATGTACCATATTTTTCCCCCCAAGGATCATGGCTTTAACTGAACTTAAAACATAATGCAGTGAAGTCTTATTTTTTGTACCTTAAAGCAGTTTTTATAGACTGCATGTACACACAATTAATTATAGCCCTAATAGAAATGTGTACATCAATTTTTTATTATTTTGAAACAAACCTATCAGTCTGGATATAACTACAGCAATCAGCTTCTATGAAAAAGCAGAAAACAAATTAATGCTGATGCTTTACAGCTAGAAGGTATATGCAAATCACCATTGCATTAACTGTTCTTGCAGCTTATGTATCCTGGAATGGTTCATCACCTCTTCGACCATGATCTATTTGAGCAGTCATGTTTCCTCAATGGCTCTGTGCACACTTGGTAACAAATGCCAAACAAGACCATAATTATGCCACATGAAATGGTGCAACCTCCTGAATATTGAGGTCTTTTGGGAGCTTCATTTTAATTCTATACCCAAACCCTATAATCCTTTTATTTGCTCTTGTAACCAACTTAGAGTCAAATGCTTCAAAGTGTATCTAGAACACATTTTCCTTTGTAGTACAATAGTCTATATTTACGTTCATAATTCCTGAATTCACTGGCTTACTACAATGTACTATGGAGTGGATATTTTTTTTTTTCAAAGAGTCACAAACTATCATCTATAGGATAGGTTTTTCTAAGTTCCCCATTTTTAAGTCTTTCTTTTACAGTGCTGGTTTCTCTTTCTTTCTTAAAAAGCTTATTCATGCCACTTTTAAATTGTCTTAATTTCAAATATAGCATACCTATAAGTTCAATAAGTTCCCATCTCTACAAGTTCATTTTGGTTTTACTTACTACATGAAAGTATGCATATTCTTTGCATATAATAATTATTTATTTTTATTAATGTTTTTATCATTATATGTATCTGCCAGCATTCTACATATTGTTGCAATATCAATAAAAAAGGAAAATTGAATGGAAAGTACAAAGCTACTAGTATCACACAAATAGTCAATATCAAAATACACATGACTTTTGCATTTCTGTTTATATCTTAGTGAGAGATCTTTTTAGCCTTCCTAGAAATAAAAATAAGTTTATGGAAATATATTTGGAAAGTTCAGCATTATATTATTGGTTATGTGACATCTATGATACAAAATAATGTAGTAATAATATACCCAGGCTTAGGACTTAGAATACTATCATAATATTTATATGAATCATTGGTTAGGTATTATAAAATCATCATCCTATCAAGAAAATAAACTAAAACTTTCTCTAATGTCATACTTGGTCTTATTTGTTTCTGTTCTTATTTATCTGGTAATTTAGGATGCTTTTGTTATTCTTGTATTTGCTTTTCTATTGACATTTTTTATTCTATAATATTGAATATGTTCTAACATTGGTGTACCTAATTTAAATCACTTAATATTTTTTTCCTTCCTTCCTTCCTTCCTTCCTTCTCTCTCTTTCTTTCTTTCTACATTCCATTAAGTCCACAAGAAGTTTTGAAAGTTTATCCATATATTCTATGTTTTTACAAGAACAGATTGCCCTGAACCACCAGAATCTTCTATTAGAGTTCCCCTCTTTTAAATAAAGTGATTTCACTATAACCTTAGATCTTTGTATACCCTAAATTTTGATTCACAAGTGATATTTTATTTATCACTTACTTGCTGGTTAAGCTTGTGGATACATTTCCATATCTACTTCTTCTAGGGATTACAGGTTTTCCTGAACCTGTAAAACATTAAAATACAAAAATAAATAATAAAAATTGGACTTAAGTTTTTTTTGCCAACTCCCATTCACAGCTATTGAAATATCTGTATATCCTTCATTTAACCCCAATACTTCACTACATTTTACATGCTTCCTGCACTGGTCTCTATGAGAGCCTCCTCTAACATTTCAATAATGTTCTGAAATCTTGCAGGCATTCCGGACATATTCATGACAGCACAAATAATTTTTGCAAAAAGCAACCCTTCCTACTGAATGCACGGTATACATAAGTCCATTACTAAATTCAAAGAATGTATTCTAAGGTAATTTACTTGATGATGTGATGGTCAATATATTTGTGCACTTCATACAAATTAGTTTCAATAGTACTGATAATTCTTGCATTCCTTTTTCATTATGTTCTATTTTCCACAATTTATTTCACAAAATTTACACATAACAAAGTCTCACACTGAATTTGACAACACCTAGTAAGTCTATTAGCCAACTGGTTTTGACAGGCTTTGAATTGTTCACAATTTTTTGAAAAAAAATATACATATTTTCTTTTCTGATTCACCAGAAATGTCATAAAGTTCATTGTTGGGATCTCAGTGCACCATAATTATGTTGAACTGGTTTCCTTTAAACATTTTCTTCTTGAATATTCCTTGTGACTTTGTCATTTCTGATGTGGAAACTAAACAGAAAGTAACCCTAAATTGCGCACTCAAATCATACACAGCTCAAAACTAACTATTAACACAAAATTTGCTTGTATATTCAATATTTAGCATGTGTTTACTAATAAACAAGCAACAGAATATAAACATCCTATATTAAATTAGAGTCACAGAACTCCAAAAAAGAAGTAACATTACTACATAGCCCACAGTGCTGTAAATATAATACATATTTCTTTAAAATCTGAATAGGGCACAAAAATAATCATTGTGGTAGAGGCTATTTGATATTTAAATTTGGTGACTACCAACAGCTGGTGATGGAAGCTATTGTCCTGGAAACATATCCTAAAGTTGTATGAGTAAGTGGAGTTAGTGTGAACATATTTAATAAATTATAATAGAATATATTACCAACCATTTTCTATAGCTTCCCAAGTACAATTTAAATAAGGATATATTAGTTCAAAACACATAAACCCATTAAAATTGTAATATATATCTTCAGTACTAAAGAAAAATCAGCTGTATAAATGTAATTTTGCACCATCATTATTTTAAACATTAAAATCATAATTCCTCAACAGCAGTATTTTATTAATTTCCTTAACCAAAGTAATGACATTTTAGATGAGAATTGACAAAAATGCTTTGAGTAGATTTTAATGATCAAATGAACTTTATAGTTGATTAATTCACTTGAGGGAGAGTTCTTATTATTGAATATTTATTGCTGCAATTCTTGCAAATGTGTTTTATGTATCTGAAAATAACGAACAGGTACGTACAGGTATACTGTTTAAACTGTAATTTGATGTGTTTTGCCAGACCATATACTTAAAGCTCCAATAATATTATATATATCCCTTGATGTAAATATAAATGTAGTTTTGGATTAATTTTTTAGCAGAAATATGAAGGTAAAAAGGATTAAAAGAAATGAAAGAATAGAAAAAAAAGCATAATTTCCATTTATTAGACAACCTGAAAATAATGTAGTAGCTTGCATGCCTAGAAGTTTATATCTGTAGAAAATACATTATTTATCTAACACTCTAATGCAGTATGTAGCATTATAAAATTTGTTCCTTTTTTCTAGACTGTGTTGTTGTGTTTTAATGTTATGCCTTAGTTTACAGCTTTCACTGAAAATTTGGTTCCTTTCTTAGGCTTTGGAGAGAGTGCTGAGCAAGCTGAATTAGCTAATAAGTTGATGTATTCAGGAGGTAACACACTACCATCATACTACTATATTCACCTATGTGTTTTAAATTTATTAAAACATTTTACCTTTCATTTTCTTTTGCTTTAAATTTCACGTTTAACACTTTAACAAATAATATATATTTATATAAAGTAGTAATATCACGCTGGAATTTGTTTGAAAAGCTTTTATTAATAACCTTCTCACACCCAACTGCTATTTCTGATGCATGTTTACACTAACGTTCTAAGACACTCAATAATTAACTCATTTTAATAATAATAATAATAATAATAATTTACTGTTTCAAGTAAATTTCAGTTCAGTTGAACACAAATGCTTTGAAGGGTACATTTATAATTATGAGTTAAAACTAGAAGATTGCAAAATAGCATCAGTGCATATTAAAGCAACATTTAGAACTTTACAATTTTAGCTAATACAAAGTCCTCATTCTGCTGTAGTATTAGAAAAAATAGTTTTTGCCAACCAAAAGTTATTCATTATGGCCCCACCACCTGCCAAGGGAAGTCATGTTGCATCATCAGAACTCAGAGCACACATTTTTTTGGTTTCCTTTGTTATTTATTAGTGTCAAATAGTAATTAATATTGTACTTACTACCATAGTAGGTGCTCAAAATTATCTGCTCTATGCTGTGAGATATGCTTGAATCCTTTTGAAAAGATAAGAGACATTCATCTCCCAAATATTGTAAACTGCCTCCCAGATATTTTGTTTCAGTACCTCCGTGAGTTTTATTTCAGATAGAGCAGTACTTTATATTGATGAAGAAGTGGAAATGAGTAGCTTTCTAGGCATTACCAACAGATACACCAATTTGCTGAACTAACTGTGTTAAAGACGTTTGAGCAGAATTTTTCAATCCACGGTCTGCCATTAAAACCCACCTTTGTGAAAACCTAGGTTTTTGGTCTTATCACTGAATATGTCTTGGGTTAAAACTTTGCTTACCAAGCTGAAAATTATATTTCTCAATGGAGATGATACTTTATGAAATTTAGCACAAAATTCTCCTCTACATGTTTCATTTCTTTTGCACATAAAAATCATAAATAAATATCTTTTGTTCTAGCATAATTTTTACTCTCTGCATATTCCACAATATACAAATATGGTAGAAAGTATAACATGCACTTCCTAGCATAATTTTTACTCTCTGCATATTCCACATTATACAAATATGGTAGAAAGTATAACATGCACTTCCTACAGAAATGCAACTGAAAGAGTTGGCATAATAAACATGACTGAACAATCTCAATTGCAGGCATAAGCAGAACTTTAACTACATTCATTAGGAATTGTGCATCGACTGAAGGAAAATCGTTTTCACTAATGTAAACAAACTCTGATTGCATAGCAGAAAAAAGAAAGGGTAAATAACATTTCTAAGAAATATTATCACATTGAAAAGTTAATAAAAATTCAAAGTACTTGCTAAAACAGGAATGCAATCCTGTAAAATATTATCTTGACAGTGTTGCATGCACTAATAATAAATATTTACGCAACTAAAGACAAAAGTTTGAATAGTTTCATGGTTTTTCCCCTCTAATACTTTAACAATATGAATTTGTTCATTATAATTGAGAAACTATATTATGTTATGTTTTTATAGTTATAATAATAGAAATTTTGTTTCTCAATTTAATTCACTCATTACAGTAGCATATGCTTAAACAGCAAATATTCCTTACCTATTTGTAAAAAACAAATTCTTCAAACAAATGGCAATAAAATTTAGCCCAGAATGATACTACTAATATAAGCATTACTAAGTTATTTTCTTCAAAACTTTATTCTGCATCTGTAGCTGTAAATGTGTAGATAACTGCATCATACCTAAAATTACATAATATTCACACTTCTAAGCTTTTATATTTCATTGGCAACCATAATATTCCTTCATAGAATCATATGCTGTATTGCTTTCATGTGCATTATTTTTCATTTATTAAAAATATTTGTAAATACTTTACAGATCGAAGGTATATTGAACAGCCTTTAAAACCTGCACCTCCACCAGTGGTCATTAAATCAAGCTATAGTAGCTCCTCCAGTAGTCAATTCAGCAGTGCAACAGGAAGCAACTATAAGGTAAATGACACAATCATTAAATCTGAAAGGTCTGGTTATAACTAAATGTGAACAACATACATATATATTAGAAGTTTTTGAACCATTCAGCTCTGATTTTCCATCCATCTATTTATCCATTCACCCACCCATCCACCCACCCAATCATTCATTCATTCAACTGCCCATCCATCCATTCATCTACATTAACAAGAAAAAGATGTTTCATGATAATTAAAATGAAATATTGAAATAGTATAAATAAACAACTTTTAAAATTGTTGTTTAATGCCTACAACAGACACTGAAGAAACAAAATGAAACTGTACATTATATCACAGATGATAAGACAGGAAAACGTGGAAGAAACCTCAGTCAGGTAGGATAGTGTGGAATTTGAACTACAGACCTCCCATTCTTGACTGTTTGCCGTAGGAATCAGCCATTTGTGTTGGTGATATTTCAAGAAACTGTATATCCTTCTTCACAGGTGAATTCATGATGTTTGAAATTTCTAATTTAACTGAAAAACAAAAGAATTGGAGAAACATATATGTTAATTTGTATATTTTTCACATTTGATATTTCAACTTACCAATTGAATGAAAAGCCAAAAGAATAAGAGAAACATATTTTGTTAATCTGTATATTTTTCATATTTCAAATCATGATAGAGCCTATGCCTCAAATTGATATTACCTATTTAAATTGCACAAGTAGCTACCACATTAATCTTATGTATTTTCTTTTCATAGGGAGACCTATATTTATCTTACAAAGTGCAAAATGAAAGTAGTTGTACAAGATGTTAATTAAATGCAATTTGATGAATTATAGTCCACATTAATTCACAGCACAGCTTATTTGCATTCAATATGACAACATGATGCACTAAATGAAGGTGGAAGTCTCTGCACTGATCACAATGCTGCAAGAACATAGGAATATACCAAATGTAGTTTGGAGTTTAATATGGCTATTTCATCAATACTAGAGTCTAAAGACATTTAATAAGACAGATAATTATATCAGAAGACCAATTCAGATAAAGTGTGTTAATCATCATCAAGAAAAGACTGACATTTGATCAATTATATAGTGTCAAGAAGCATCAAAATTATCTCTAGGTGGCAAATGAAATCAATATTACAATATTAGTGATCAAACAGTGAGAAGTGGACTTACAGAAGTATATCTGAGATCAAGAATGACCATAATAATTCCTTAGCTCAAATCTCATCATTTAAGAGATTTTCCAATGATTGTTCGAAAACATATTTCATCACAGATGCATAGTACTCTTCATAGATGAAACTCAATGTTAATCCATTAACATAAAACATAATGCAGCCTTCAAAGTATGATAAGACCATGTAAAGTATATAAAGCATAGATGGCCAACTTTTTGGGCAGGGTCAAATTTAAAAAAGAAAGATGTCTGCTAGGTCACAACCCAAAATATTGCAAACTTAATTATTATATTATGCATACAAACTTTAAACTTTTAGTTTTTATTATTTATTATATATAATATTTAAATATAAAACACAGGTATCACTTTATTATGTAAATTATATTCAAAAAAGATAAACTAAAATGTTAATGCAAAGTCTAACATCCCTTGGCAGTAAATTGCATCAAAATTAATTTCCGTGAACAATATTGCAGCACTTAAGCAGTTTTCAAGAAAAATGTCAATAAATTATTCTGAACCACAGTTTCAATTTTTGTGTACTTCATTCTGCTAAAAAGATGCTTACATAAATAAGTGTCCCCGAATAGAAAATTCAGGAATAGTACTTGTTTGTATGAGGTTGGGGTACTTTTACTTGTTTAAATATTGTTTGTAAATTTCTATTAACTCAACTTCCTACAATTTTTCCTTTAGTAATTCCTTCAATGTAATTCACAACTTTTCATGTATAAATGTCCTGGTAATAATCAGTTATCTGTATAAAATGGCATTGTGAAGCAAGAAAGAGTGACTGGTATCTTCTGAAGTTTGCAAATTTCATATTGAAATCAAGTTTCGGATCTAAAATTATCAAGCATATTTATTTGCAGTAGTTATGTGTGGTTATATGAATAACATAGGGAACTGAGGGAAGTTATAAGAATAACTGTTGTTTCCAAAGCACAAGTTTAATTTGGTATGTGGAAATTAGATTACAAACTATTGTTAATTAACATATATATTTAATTGGCGGGCCTCCTCATCAAAGATTTTTACTAAGGCTTTCTATTTTCCAGCAATTGCTGGAGTTCCATCTGTTCTTACACTAGATATAGCCAAGTTGTAGCAAAAAATTATTTAATGTTCACAGAATTGCAACCACCAAATCGCATATTTTGATTAAATTGGGTGCTGCTTATTCACAGATTATGGATACTTTTTTCTACAACCAGTAAAATCTAAATATGAGAAAAAGATTTGCAGACAATAGACAATTGCTTGATGAACTGCAAGTTGACCATCTCTGTGGTATCTTTGTAATATTGAAATGTGTGTTATAATTATTTACATTTACGCGCATGCATTATCTTCAAATAACCAAATTAAATGCCATACAAATCATTTTACCTTATCACCGTGCTTTCAAATGTCCTCTCCTTTCATTAAATATATAATGGGATATTAGAAAATTTATACTGAATCAATAAATGTTATT
This sequence comes from Metallyticus violacea, assembly GCA_030762175.1. Taxonomy (NCBI): domain Eukaryota; kingdom Metazoa; phylum Arthropoda; class Insecta; order Mantodea; family Metallyticidae; genus Metallyticus; species Metallyticus violacea. Next base: position 240,545,802 of record CM060846.1, read on the forward strand.
ACTGGAACATTATATATTTTCAGAGCTATAAATTGATGGAATAATATGTAAAATAATAACTACCCCAGCTTGCTATTTTTTTCATTCTTTTGTTCATTATTTAGGCAATTAGCTGCTTTTAACTTGTTTCAGAAATTTTAGGTTTTACAATTTATTTATTGTTCCATTTTGTCAGCAATTTGTACACATTGCATGGCTAAAATGAATATATAGGTACAATTTAAGAAAAGAGGAAGGAAACCAAGACAGTAAATAACTCTAGGCCTTTAATGCAAAATTTTCTGAAAAGAGAGAATAAAAAAAAATGCTAGTGAGCAGCAAGTGTTCAAATTGAGACATTGTTTGACAATTATAGGTACTATACCATTAAAATAACTTATGAGGGCAAATAGATCTTTTATAGTGGATGACACCATACCAGAAGTAAATTAACCTTAAGTCTGTTTTAGGATAACACATTTTAAATGCTTTGATCTTTTAAAGTTTAGTACCCAATAAACATTCATCTTTCGGGTATATTGATGAAGATTGCAATTAGGATTATGCTACTGTCTCTAATGTTACAAAGAATTACTTTTTTTTTAATGCATTATGATAACTACAATGGTACATTAAACTTAGTTTTTTGACCTAGAATTTTTTTATCAAATGTGAATAAAGTGACTATTTTTTGCAAAGAAAAGCTCATTGTTTGATTTTTCCTGTAATAATTTGCTTATTTGTATATTTTAAACACTTTCAGGCATTTTCTTTTCTTTTCTTTTCTTCTTTCTTTTTACAATGTGTGTTTATTAAGAGATTTTGATTAATATATTCAAATGCCACCTTGAATGATAATTGACATGCAGCTGTTTTAAAATTCCATTAATTTTTTTGTTTTTTCTATTCTATAAAGAGAAAACATTTATTAAATGTTTTATTTCCTTGCATAATGCATTCAATGTAGCTCTGAATAATGGAGCACCATTAATAATTATATAATAAATGCAGTACCATTTATTCAACCATAAAAGATGTCACAGTATCAGTGTAAGTATATTATGCTAAGATATTAAGCAGATATGTAAATCAAATTCTCTTCACTTTTGGCAACTATATTAAATTATTGAAAAGTACAGCTTATTTCCTCAATTTAGCTTATATATTAAATTTATTTATGCTTTAAAATGAAGCAAATGCTTCATACCCTCCTGATTGAACTTATGATACAAGTTCATGTACTCTACCTAAATTATAGGAGTAATTAAAGAGCATTTGAACACAACTGTGCATAAATTATATGCCTTATATTTCCTAGAGTTATGAAAAATTGTACATTATGCATTATAATACTCTTTCCATTTACTCAAAATCTCTGAAAATGATATTCCATTATATTCAAGCAGTCAGCAGCTACAATAGCAGTAAGCAGCTCAAGTAGTTCGGATGTGTCTAATAAACGCAGCATAAAGAAGTATGGAAGTAAACTGGATAGCACAGGCAGTCCATCAAGATCACGAAGTGCTACAAAGGAGCTTATACGTAAGTTTCCTTCACTCATTTTCTCGTATTACCAATATTTCAATGTTTTTCAGCAAAAAAATGTATATTTTTATTTTTTCTGCATAGAAATAGAGGATATCATGAGAAAATAATATACTATTGAATTTTTATAATTTTTAATTATTGTGCTCTAAATTATGACTATTATACTGGAAAATGCTGCATTGATAGTTACTTAGATAGAATGATTTCAGCTCTACACCAAAACATATACGGTTTATACTAAAATTAATAATAGATTGAAATGCATCCAAAGTAAATCTGCAAACCACTGTTAATTCCTAATTTGTCATACTTTTCAAAGCATGCTACACTACCTTATTCATGAAATAATTTCACCAAAATTAAATGCAGTTAAGTTCCTGAACTACTATTCATCTCCAAAAGTTTTATTAAATGCTACCATCGTCATAATTATTATTCAGTTATCTTTTATCAATCTCAGACTCCAAATCATCAAATCCTTGATATTCAGACAAATAGAAACTGCATTTTAACAAAAAAGCATGTAACATGCTATATTCACCTTATTCAATCCTTAAACCACAACTAAAACCAAGCAGTATGTTTCCTCTTTATTTTGCAATTATTATCAAATTACAAAATTCTCTCTCTCTCTCTGTCTGTCTCTCCCTCAGTCATGCATTTACATAATAATTTTTCAAGCTGTTATATTTATCATTATTAAAGAATGAAATGACTGGGGAAAATTTTTTTGAAATAGTTTGGTAATTTGTACTTTCAATACAGAGTATGGCTAACAAGTTTTCCATTTAGTGTATTGTAGTTCACAACAGCTATATTAAGAAATAAAAAAAATACTTTTAAAATTGTATCACTTTAGTCCACATGTAACATATTAATCATATTTCAAAACAATACTGATTTCAATCTCTTTATTGTATCTATACATTGCTTAATTTATTCTTCATCATATTCAGTGTAAATATTATGCACTTTCCTGTTTTCCAGTACCACCAGATGATTCATTAATGTGCAAACCAGATTTTGTTAAAAAGCTTGAAGATTTGACGGTTAATGATGGTGAGTCACTTCAATTGAGTTGCACAATTACGGGAGACCCTGAGCCTCAAGTAACATGGACAAAGAATGGTCAGGTGAGTATGTACCTGAATATCTTGTCTGCATATTTGTCATATACAACTATGCTATTTTCAGATTGATTAAATAATTTTAGTGGTATCTAAAAAGTCACATATTTCTTTATATACTATAAAATACATAATATTTTAGTTGCCATGGGATACACAACAAAAAATGGCAGAACAATGTGAATATTAGTAACAGCCAAATAGCTTGTAGATATATTTTGAAAACTTGAGGAACAAAGTTAGTAGCAGTATCTTTTTTCTTTGTGATATAAGATTATCACAAGTAAAATCACAAGAGGGTCTGAGATTGCTGATAAATTCACAAATGTACATTTGTGAATTTATCTGGAAAGCTCAGAGCTGAGTGATATTTATTAGGACTATTTCACAAATAAATAAGAATAAATAAGAATTTAAATATAACTTGACTTATAAAATTGATATACTTGTACATTTGAATTAGGAATACTTAACCCTTTCAGATGAATGTCGGTTGTCAGTAATGCCAAGAGAAGAACCAAATGCAGATTTGGGATTATTTCATGAATAGAATAAGAATATTAGTAACAATTGTATAAAATGCTATAATTATTTATGAATACCTACCTATTCAGAAACCGTGAGAATGAAATAGATGATTCATATGTTATAGTCGCTAGCATTAGATTTACTAATACGGACTGAGAAGAACAACACATAGAAAACATTTTACCATTCTGAACAACATGTTTATCAAGATTTATGGTTGCTTAGGCAGATATATTGTTACATAATTTATAAATGATTTCAGACTGTTTAGATGAATATGCAAAACAATGGTTTGGGTGAATATATATGTAGTTAGTCAAATTTACAATTACTGAAAAAACAGAAAAGTGGTCAATAATGCATACAGAGCTGGCTACACTGACCACAAGACAAATGTATGTCAAATGATAAAACAAGTTTGATAATTTTTTTTTCAATAATATCACTGCGATATCCGCTGTGATTGGTCCTTTTTTTTTTTTTTTTTTTTTTTTTTTTTTTTTTTTCCTCCCGTTTCATTGTTCGATTTTAAGATGACATCACATAGATGAAGTAGTCACCATAATTATAAGCCCCATTATCATAATATTTTTCATCCCATTTTGTCGAATAAAAATTTATGCAGGACATAAATTGTAACTTTAAGAAAACTATTTTATACAACAAGAATATCAATTATGCATCGGTACATTAAATTAATTACATTATAAATGGATAATAATGTAATTAATGTTGGTGCTGTACTTTTCCTTGCCTAAGTAGGCTTAGATATGCATAAAATGTTTACACTTTTGTTTTATAGGTAAGGCATAATTAAAAACTATATTAAAAAGCATTATTATTAGCAATATAGATTCACAGTAATAACTGTATGATCTAAGGCTTTATTCTTTATAATACTGGATTGGGTTGTATGATGTTTAGGTTTTCACTGGAGAGAAAAAAAAACATATTTTTTAAAGGAATCAACTTTATGAGGATAACTAAGGTACTACTGTTACAAACCAATCTGATTCATAAAAACCAGTAATGACTGGACAGGTTGGTGTACATCTCAATTCAATTTTATTAGTGATAACTAAACTGAGATTTGCAATTAGCTAGAGAACCCTGGCAATAGAGGCAGGGATTAAGTGCATCAGCTTAGGACTGTTATTTTATCATAAAAATAGGGGAATTAAGGCAATAAAATTCTTAAAATAATTAAACCATTTTATTTTTTCTCCTAGACAACTATCATATTTCCAAAAAGTCAAAGGAGAGTTTTCTTCTTTACCATCAAAAGGAAGTATTATAATTAATTATTTTGTGTTTCAAATCAAGACTATCAAGAAACCACCAATATTGCTTTTTATTTAATTCCTGTCTATCACTTAATTTTTCCATTAAGAAAAAAATTGCTTTTGTATTCCATTTTCATCTATTTCTTCGATTTTAAACTATTTCTACTATAGATGTTCTGTAAATATTACAATCTCTGCTGTATTGATTGATTTTTTTTTTGATTGATTTATTTAAGGACGCTCTTTAACAGCTCAGGTCATCAGCGTCCCATTCAACTCAGGGCGTGAAACGGCTGACAAATTTTGCTCAGAGGCCTCTCTTTCAGGCTTGAGGTTCTTTTTCGTGCCGCAAATGTACGACACGGGACCCACGGCTTTACTTCCCTTCCGAACGAAGCCATACTTAGGATTTTTACGCCCGAAAAAATCCATCGGTCCTGGCCGGGTTCGAACCCGCGTTTTGGGTATGGGAGGCAAGTATGGTAACCACTACACCACCAGGACCGACATCTCTGCTGTAGAAAGGTCTAAAGTATATATGAATATTTTGTGCATTAAAGCTCATTTACAATCTAAGATAATTCCAAAATGCAATGTAAATACAAAAATTTATGACCAGGTTACTTAATGGCGTCATTCTTAATGATTTGTATTGAATACTAACATGAACATAATCATCAAAATGTGAAATTTGAAAACTCCAAACTTTTATGATCATGTTAGTGGAATTTCAAAACACCACACTATTTGAGAGCATATAACTTATTAAATAGTCATAGCTGATGTGAGTTCGGGACAAACAATGATAGCAAGATAATGTGTGTGCATAACGCTCTGTGTGCTATAGGGCTCAGGAAGATGGGCTCATTTGGAAATATACCAGGCCAGATTTGGAAGTTTTGCGAGCAGTGGAAAGAATAACGAAGGGAAAGGTACACTTAAAAGCAACAAGCTGTTGTGGCTATTAGTGGTACTAGCCATATTGTTGATTATAACAGGCATTCAGTTGAATCCAGGCCATGAAAACGTGAATCAAATATTAACTATGTTGAAAATTATCTGGAAAGATTTAGTTGATCTGAAAAAAATAGTGTGCACTTCCCATTAAAAATGAGAATAAACTTCAGGGTATGTCACAGGGGAGGGCAAGCAATAAAGTTTGAATATGTAAAATGCTTTAAATGGAAATAGGAGTATGTAGAGTGTTTCTAGGTTAATTTCATATCCAAAATAGGAGAAATAGGAAAGTATGGAGTTTTAGAGACACTGAAAACAGGAAACAGAGAGGGTGAAGCTGAAAGAATGGTGTCAATAATAAGGTGAATAAGAAGTAAAGTGGAGATGAACCAAAGAGGAAACATAAAAGGTTATAGATGATATGGTGGAGACTGTGTAATGGCAAAGAAAAAAATGTTTTAATGAATTAGCAAGCGGGGGAAGGTCAGAAGATAATGTGCAAAAATTTTGGTAAAAAAGGGGGGTATAAGTGTCTAGTGTAGGATAGTAAGAAAGAATGACAACATAGAATGGGTGAAAAAATTCAGGAATCTGTGACAGCCAAAGAGAGTAAATACAATATGTTCAGTTGTTAAAGATATCTTGAGAGAGAAAAGGATTGGAAATAAGATAACCAATGGAATGGCAAATATCAGTTTAGAGGTGGGAGAAGAAAAGGTTTCAGGAATAGAATAGGAGAATTTTGGAAAGTATTTGGGGAAATGGAAGGGGGTATCAGGCTATTAACATAGTTATTAAATAGAATTAAGGAGAGGAAGGTAATTTCTGAGAGCTAGAAAGTGAGCATAATTGTATCACTATAGAAGAAAAAGGTGATATATATAACCCAAGCAACCAGAGAAATTAGTCTGTTATTATTTTAGGTAAAATGTACACTGGCACATTAGTGGGAAGATTGTATGAGTGGGCCGAAATGGAAGTTAAATTATCAGAATTTCAAGCATGTTTTAGAAAAGGAAGGAGATTATATAATGATAATTTATACTATAGTGAATGAATATTTAAGAAATAAAATGGATAGGGTATATATTTTCTTTGCAGATTTTGAGAAAGCGTTCTATAAAATAAACAAGAGGCAATGGCATACAAATTGAAGTACAAGAGAATCAGTACTGAATTTATTCTAGGACTTCAAAAATTATATGAAGTAATCAGGTTTTGGGTCAGATGTGAAGGTAATACAAACAGAGATTATAAGTCAGAGTACAGAGTCAAAATTTGGGATTGGGACAAGGGTGTAATTTGAGCCCAATATTAATTAATTTACTTAAATGTAAATTGGAACTTGCACAGTGAAGCCAATCATATTAATTAATTAATTAATCAATTAATTAATTGATTAATTGATATCATTGTATGATTCTTCAGTTCAACTTTAAAGTTCAGTTGAACTTTAGCATGGCTGAAGATGGGAACAAAATGTTCTCGAAACCGGTTCCATACATTTATGAAAAGTAAGTGAAGCTTTAAGAGTGTGTAGTTCAACTGAATCATACAATGATATCAATTAATTAATTAATTTGTTTATTGATAATATCTTAGAATTCTAGTAATAGACACTGTCTAATTATATGAAAGAAGGAGGTACCAGGATTGCTTTTAGCAGGTGATTTCATAAGAGGAGCAGTAACCATGATAATTACAACATGTCATATGAGAAATTACTAGATTTTGTAGACAATGAAGTCTAAAGTTAATAGTAAAAATCAAAGATAATAGTATTTAAAAGTGGATAAAAATTAAAGAAAAATAAGAGATAGTTTATATATAGAGACCCAATAGAAGTAGTGAAAGAATTTGATTATTCTGGGTTGAGGTTTACAAGTAATAGAAGATGGGAGATGCAATCTAAATGCGTACAAGTTAAAGGTAAATTAGCTTTGAAAGCTGTTGGAATAAGTTTGTATAAAGTACCCACATTGCCAATGAAATGGCTAGAAATACTATATGAGGCTGTGGTTCAGCCAAAGATGATGTATACAGTACAAATTTGGGAAGTGTCAAAGAGATGAACAAAGGTTCATGTGATATATAGAATGTTTGGCAGAGAAGTCCTGGGGCTACCAAAAAGTTTGCCAAGGGGATAAGTTTGTCAGAACTAGAAAGAATATGAAGGAAAGGTATAATAGTGGAGAGAATCTTGAAATATTGACACAGATGTCTAAAATTAGATAATAACAATGTACTAAAAGAATGTATTATGTACCAAAGTGATGTACTGGGAAGAGAGAGTTAGTTTGGGGAGTTGGGGAAACTATTAAAGGAAATTGGAATGGGGAATGTGTGGTGACTGGGTGAAAGTAATGCCATTGGATTTTGTAAAGAAATGATGAGACAGGGAGTAGAAGATACAGAGAAGCAAGAGATTTGGGCTAACTTAGAGAAAAAGTTCTTTAGACTTAATAATGGATAAATGAAAGAAAAGTATAAGGAAGGAGCTTGAGGGCATATACAGTTGAGAAAATGGGATTTATTGGAGGGGTTCTTTACCATACACATAATCAGGTGGTTAAATTATGGGAGAATGAATTTGGTATTGCTAAATTTTTAGATATTTTGTTTGTTTATGTAACTTTAACTGTTTGCTGAAATAAAATTCATTCTTTCATAGCTGATGATTGTGATAACTTTTCATTTGAATATTTATTTCTTATATTCACACCTGCATTTATATCCTTATAATAATGTTATTGAATTCATTATAATGTGGCCCTTAATCTACCATTTATGTGATACAATATTTTATACATTTTTAATTCTTTTGTTTTAAAAGACATACTCTTTTCAGCTGTTGCTTTGGAAATAATGTACAGCAAATAATACCATTTGCCTAATAGAAATGTAGGTCACAAAAATATATTAATCTTATCTTCAACATTTTTCTTTCCCTCCCTCTCTTTTCCCCATTGTACTTCCACAGAGAGTTGCAAATTCTTAAACTTCATTTCTTACCAGCACATCTCACTGATTTATTATATTTTACTTTTCTGAAATCAATTCAATTTTATTAATACCTTGTACTTTCACTTCATTTCCAGTCGGTCATGGTGGTGTAGTGGTAACCATACTTGCCTCCTAAACCCAAGATTGCGGGTTCAAACCCGACCAGGATCGATGGATTTTTTTCGGGTGTAAAAATCCTAAGTATGGCTTCCTTTGAAAGGGAAGTAAAGCCATGGGTCCCATATCATACATTTACAGCACAAAAAAGAACCTCAAGCCTGAAAGAAGAGGCCTCTGAGCAAAATTTGTGATCTAAATTGAATGGGACACTATTGACCTGAAATGTTAAAGAGCATCCTTAAATTAACCAAATGAAACACTTTATTTCCTTTTTAGGTGTTCCTCATTGTTCTAGTTAAGAAACTGCATTTTACATATACAATTAAATATAATATTGAAAATTATCATGTACATTTCACAGTACAGCTGTTTAAATGAATGGAGTATAGTGTAAAAAAGTGAATACATAAGTTGAGGTTACAGCTGTTGTCATTGGAAAAATATTAAATCTTACAAATATTAATAAAACAGCATAAAGGAGTTAAAATGCATCTAAATTATATTATAGTGACTTACTTATTAAAAGCATTTTTAAGTGCATCTTAAATGTATTGTCCATCATTAACTTAATTACTTGTAGGAGTTTATTGTAGAATTTAGCACCCATTATCAATGGGTCATTCTCTAAATATATTCTATATCATATTCTCTATAAATCATATTTATTTTTGTGTGTATGCCATTCAAATTTTGGGTCTTTCAACCTAATTGATTATATTATATGTTTATCATTAATTTTTGCCATAAATTTTTATTATTTTATTCTTGATTACCTGTTCTTAAATGATATATGTACTACAAATGGATGATACTCATATTGTATTATTCCATAGTATTTCATAACTGAAAGGGTAAGAAGCATTTTCTATGAATTTGAAGTTATTTAACACATGGCACTACCTAGAGAGCAATAAATGAAAGATTAACAATTTTAAGTATAAGCAAATCAATTATTATGCACCAGTTTTTAAATGTTACAAAATAATCATTGAATTGATAATAGAAAATTTTTGGTTCTCTTCAGGTTGTGGTGTATTTATACTGCATTTATCACAGTTTACTTTTGTTTCTGAATTGTTATTACGATCAAATACATTTTATTGTGGTATTATTGCTTTTTACACCTCTGAAAATAACATAATATTCCATTTTTTCCTCAACATCAATTCTTTCAGTACTGTGATTGCATAAAAATACCTTGATATCAAATGGCAAAGTTGAGATTCATTATCTAGCTTCCAACTTGCTTCATCATTGGATAAATTTCTAAAATGCAGCCTTTGTGAAATCCCCTTGTTTTTCTTAATTCCTCTAACATTCAGCAACGAGAACCATTATGCTATTGTTCAAATTCTTGAGATTCAACACATTGCACATTTGTTGCATAGTATACATAGTATCAGATCCTCCTTTAGACATACTGTTTAAAATTATATGCAATTTCATGGTCTCTTCATCAAATGTGCCTTCATTGCATGCGGTAAATATTAGAGATCTATGGATGTATATTTATTTATTTATTTTGGATTAATACCCCAAATGGAGATTTTACAATTCTATTAAGTAATTTAGAAGAATTTCTTTACAGGCTAAAAGTATTGAATAAAAATGTACTAATATGTAAGGATTTCAATATGTACTTTGCTAAAGGTTTCAAACAAAATTATAATTTACATATATTTTTTTTCAGTTTTGGTTTAGCACCCTTAGTGAATGTTCTAATTTGAATAGCTAAAGAAACCTGTACCACTATTGACCAAATGTAGACTAATGTTTAATATGGTTGTAATTACCTGTCATTTAATATGGCTATAATTATCACAGTAAACAATAATCCCTACCCCTGATTAATAAAATACAGTTATAGTAATATTATAATATTACTAAGATGTCCAGTTTGTTAATTGAAAATAATTTGTAACTCCTTTTAAAAACTAACCTTTCCAAGAAAACTATAACAATAAAGATACAGACAAAATTTTGTCAGTTTTTAAAAGCTTTCAATTATTATTTTGAATAAGCTTTTCAACTTAAATGTATATAAGTAAATCCCTTAAAAAAATAATTATTGGAATAAAAATATCCTGTGCCAGAAAAAGTATTTTAAATGAAATATGAAAATCTCAGTTTTATTCATCAAAGTTTATATGAATAAATAAATTTTATTTAAAAAATACCATTTCAATTAAATTTACATTTTCTCCCCTCCCTTTATAACTAGTTTCATAACTTCATAATTTGTATCACTCAAAAAATTATATATTTTCAATAAATTGTATTTTATATTTCTGCTAATTTAACTGATTACTTGTATGTGGCTCATCAGCAGTTTCCTATTGGAATACCCAGAAGATTTAGGTTTAACTATTCTATTGAAATTAAGTTTATTACAAATTTTGCATGTAAAAACAATGTGACCATAATTATATAAGTATGAAGCTAGTCTCATAAATATAAACAATATATGTAAACAAAATTATATATATATTTGTGTGTGTGTGTGTGTCTTGCAATTTCTAATTTGCATGCAAATAAAGTATAAAGTGTTTTAACATATAAATAAAACCAAATTCATATAATTTCACAAACAAGTAAACATATCAAAATCAAAGTACATAGTTTTTCTCTCCAGATTCTTAGTACATGTAAACTTACTACTGTTAACAAATTTCTAAATTTTCCACTTTCTCATCCTGACTTTATGGAGTTGCATATCTTCATTACAATTAACCCCAGGTTCATAGTTCATAAAATATTTTAAATAAATGACTGAATAAGGACATTATATAAGCAAAGAACCTCTCCAAAATAATAATATAAGATTTAACATTTATGTTATATCTAATGTGGACAAATTTATGAAATATTTTGTAGCCTTTTTGAAAATAAATTGCCTAATATATTAGGACAGATTCTAAAAAACAGAAACCATGTAAAACCTAATTAGGAATCACCCTATCAAGAAACCTACCCTTGAAAACATAAAACTTAAAGAAAATTCACTGACTGTAGCTCATTTTATTACAATTGCAGAAACATTTAATAAATAACTGCCTTGCTTTCATTGTATTTTATAAAATTTATGCAAAAAGTAAAAAAATTCTATACAGGAATGTAGGGGCACAATGTTTAATGTTTAATCACTCATGTTTCTACCACACTTTGATTGAAAGGAGTCATCAATTGTTTCTGTCGAACATCATTTTTTGGAATTTGACCGTGCAAGTGTACATGGGATTCAGTGCTTCTTCAGTCGGTCCTGGTGGTGTAGTGGTAACCATACTTGCCTCCTAAACCCAAGATTGCGGGTTCAAACCCGACCAGGATCAATGGATTTTTTTCGGGTGTAAAAATCCTAAGTATGGCTTCCTTTGAAAGGGAAGTAAAGCCATGGGTCCCATATCGTACATTTACAGCACAAAAAAGAACCTCAAGCCTGAAAGAAGAGGCCTCTGAGCAAAATTTGTTGGCCGTTTCATGCCCTGAATTGAATGGGTCACTGATGACCTAAGATGTTAAAGAGCGTCCATAAATAAACAAATCAAAAAATGCTTCTTCAAGCGCAGCTTTGAATTCATCCTTAGTCATTGACTGGAAGTGTGTAGTGTCCGGGGTGGAGTTTCTGATGTGGCTTAGTATTTGATCACGGGAGTGATGTGGATGGCCCTGGATTCAAAGTATACCTCCACAATGCACTGATGCGTGCTGTAGTAGCATCTGCCTGTTCTGTAATTACTTCTGCTATGAAGTTGAGTCTGATGTCGATTGATCGTGCAGTTCTCTGAGAGCTATGGCAGATTCCTGGAAAGTGGCTATGTCTGTTACCAGGTAATCAATGATGCTCTCAAGGGTAAGTATCTGAGAGGCGAGTTCTTAAGGAGGTGTGCTGTCACTTCAGATACAGCTTGCGCTGCAGTGTGATGTGGTGTCCTATTCCTTGCACCGGGTCCTGGTGCTGGTGTAGTAAACCCTGTAATATGACTTGAGGCACATGGGCAGATTGCCTGACCCGTGAAACGGCCCATTCCGTCACATGTGGCGCAGTAGCGGCATTGGCGGGTTAAGTCATGCTGCTTACAGGCAGCGGTTGTGGAGTAGGAACCTCAATAACAGCAGCGAGGAGACTGTGTGCAGGTGTCGGACATGTGACCATAGCTGCATCTGTGACGAGACAGATGTGTATTGCCTGCGGCTAAGCTGAATCTCGGAGAGTTGTTCTGCTATCCATACTCCCAGCCGAAGTGCATGAACTCCTCCTCAAGGAAGATAGGCGAACGAGCGGCGAGGTCTCATGTGTTGATCTTATTCTTGATGCTCTGGTGGCAGAGGTTCACTGGTACTGCGTTTTACAGAGGAGATATTTCTTCATAAAGTGCCATGGAACCCCGGTGATAACTGCGCTGTAAGTGCTGGACTTCTGTGTTAACTGGCTATCTGGGTTGGAGCTGGGCTGCGATTAAGTTCTCCGGGGGAAACAGCACTTGGGCACAGGGCAAGTGGCGGCGGGATGGCCGGTGTAGGGCTGAGAGGCGGCTCGGTCAATGGAGCGGTGGTAGATGCGGAGACTTACTTCTTGATGCTTCTAGTTGAAGCATGAGCTGCTCGGGTTGATGTTTTCCTTGGAAACATGGTTCTTAGAGGTGATGCTCTTGGACAAACCTATCAGACCTCTCCCATACTGAGACAGAACTGAGCAGGAGTTCAAACTTGATAGGGGATCACACTGAAAATACACAATACTATGCTCTACTAAGGCAGTGAAAGATTGTGTTTAGTTTGGAAACAATCATATTCCAAGTAAATAGATACAAAGGCACTTCATTTAAACAAATGAAAGCAATGAAGTTACCCTGTAATGAGTCACAGGAGACCATGGGTTCTTTATATCAATACACTCGTAAAACATTTCTAAGCAACATGTGACAGTTTGTTAGAGGAGTTTGGATTCACTCTGTATATGCATATATACATACATGGTCTTTGTTACAACCTTTTAAACTCATTATGCGAATAGTGTACCTAATTTCCTATATTAGTAAAAATTTGTTATCCCTATCATGTCTTCTCAATCTTCTTAAATCTTGCACTAGACTTTCTGTCCTCAAACATAACAGCACTCAAATAGTGTAAACTAATTCATTTATCCTATTTAACGTGTAAGTATAGTATCTCATATGAAGAATTCAAGATATAACTTGCATATAATATTCTCTCTTTATAAGAAATAACATTAAGCACTTTTATTTTAATTCACATATTATTTATCTTTAAATTATAGGCAGCATTTTATCAATCTAAATAATGACCATGTACATAGTTCTACTAATTATAGGAAATTTCTACTTAAGTGTTAAATTCTGACCATAGAGTAATATTGCATGCATCTCTACACTCTAAAACTATCATTTTGATTTTTCTAGCTATCTTACTAAAACAAGGAATCTTTTATTATTTCCAGGCACTGAGTTCTTCTGCTATTGTGGACTTGAAGTACAAAAATGGGGTTGCAACACTCTCAATAAATGAAGTGTTTCCAGAAGATGAGGGAGAGTATATTTGCGAAGCTATAAATTCTATTGGTACAGCAAAAACAAAGTGCAGGCTCACTGTAAAACGTATGTATATTATTTAAAAATAACTTTTTTAATTTTGTAATCTCATTTTATCTCTAATTTTGTTTTATTATTAAAAAGAATTATATAAAATGTTATTAAATAACCAGTGTGAAGTGGTTTCATAATTTACATTTTTCAGCTATGAAAAGTGGAAGTGGAAAAATGAAGAGTGGTGATAAGCCTCCAAAAATTGTAAGCCATTTAAAATCTGAATATGTAAAAGATGGTGAGCCAGTGACATTATCATGTCGAATAATAGGTATGTAATCACAGCACTAGGTAACTATTTGCTGCTATTCATCTACAGTTTCAATTTGTCAATACTAAAGCCTAATAGCAACAGAGGTGCATAAATATATACTGGTGATCTTATTTTTAGGTTCTGAGAAATTTGATGTGGTTTGGTTGCATAATAATAAGGAAATCAAACCAAGTAAAGATTTTCAGTATATGAATGAAGCCAATATTTATAAACTGAATATTGCTGAAATATTCCCTGAGGATTCAGGAACATATACATGTGAAGCGTTTAATGATGCTGGAGAATCCTTCAGCAGTTGCACACTGGTTGTTCTAGGTACGTTCATTAAATTATGATAATTATATATTATCATTACACTTAATAGTTTATACATATTACAGTCTTATAATAGTAATATTATAATCTTATTTACCTAATTATTTTACAAAATTCTAGAATCATGATAAATTTAGAGTTATTTTATAGTATGATTTACAGTAAGTTAGGCATATTAAATATACTTATTCTCTCCTAATCACTAATGCTCAATATTAATCCTGAATAGGTAACTGATTTGACTGTTTTGACCACAGTGAAAACATAGTATATATTACTTAATGACTTTTCCTCTTTTTAATGGCACCATGCATTAATTTGGAAATTGAATATTAATTCTTTTTTTCATCACATAAAAGGAATAATATTACAATATTACTGCCAAAACTAAAAATAAGTATACCAGTTTATGGATGAGGAGGTTTTTATTTTCATGATTTGAAATTAATGTTCCAACTGTAACGTTTCTTTAAAAATAGCATTGGCCTGCAGTACTGTAGTAAACTTTTATAATATTTTTCATAAATAAAAATGTTTTAATGTGAATTCATCTTTATAGTTAATCTAATTTTTTTCATATAAAATCTGATTTGCCACCATTAAATTAATAAAAAGGGTCAGTTTTCTGTAACAGCATTGATGTAGCTAACAATGTTGGTAATACTGCTTACAGAAAATTTAATTGATATTGGATCAAATATGACCATAAAATCAAATTTGGAGGAGCAAAATAAGTAATCTGCTACAATTAAATAAATGCAGCCATTACAATGAATGATATTGCCAGCTGTTTTATTTGTTTGTTTGTTTTTTTTTAGATAAAATAAATTTCTCTAAAACTGTAAGCAATTAAATAATGTGTTTGGTTCTCTATTACCCCTTATTTTTACCTGAGTACACTTCCATTCTATACACAATATATCACATTTATTTACTAAGCATATTTAATAATACTTTATTCGCCATTTGTATCATCTACATGACGGGCTTCGACCAGAATACAGTATAAGCAATATACAAATTAAATATATATACTAGATTTACAATATGCCTTATTTCAAGTTCATATATTCACTTACTGAATAAAAGATATGTTGCAGTAGAAAAGCTTTAACTTCTTTATTAAATTGTTTTATATTGGTTACTTCTTTAATATTTATTGGTAGTTTGTTATACATTTTAATGCCTGCATTTGTGAGATTATTTTTTAAAATATTTGTTCTGCCTATCTGAACATGAAGGTCATTTTAATTCTAGTATTATGAAAATGAATATCTATATTTGTACATAATTCTCCCTGATGTCTCTTAATATGGTTTACAACCTCTATTATAAAGAGACAGGCTAATGGTAGTGTATTATCTTTACTAAAATAGGGTCTACAGGATGTCATACTACCTATTCCACTTATAAATTCTTATTGCTCTTTTCTGGATTTTAAATACTCTCCCACATTTCTCTCCCCAAATTTTTATTCCATATTTTAATTGACAATAAAAATGAGCAAAATATACATTTTTCAATCCTAATTAATTCAGTGTCCTTTTTATTTATTTTATTTTTATATTTTATATTTAACCTATATAGGGTATAATACTAATAAGGCAAAAAATAAATAACACAAGAAGTTTTAATCACTCTCTAAACTTTGGAAATGGTATTTAAATATTGTTTAGAAGCTAGTGATAGTGAAGCATTATAATATTCATAACTGACTGTATACAAATTTGGCACAAAATTTACTTACAAATTTTTAAATTTAGGAACCTTTGTTCCCATCTTCAGCTGTTGACTGAGCATGATCCTGAGTCATATTTACATCTAACAAAATGTTCAGATAGGAATAGATTTTCTGTAGTGGAGAGTTTTGGTTCTTAATGCCAATTTCAGTTATTATTGTAGATTTATCCTTGTACTCTGTGTTCTTGAGAATGTGATTATAGATTTGAATGGTCAGGCATTCTGCAGCTAAAACTTTAAATTAGATGAGCACTATGCAATATATCTATGAATCATAAAATACAAAATATAAATTACTAATCCTAAGATTTAATTTATTTATTTAGTATTGATATGCTATCCAATTATCCACATCACAAAAATTTATTATAATTGTTCTGAGATCAATTGCACTTAAGTCCTTTGGGCATTTGCAAATATTTCAGACTATACACAATTCATAGTGTAAAAACAAGTAAAAATATAAATAGTTTCTGCTGATGACAATTGGTGCTAAACCTGCTTGTATGTATAGCGTAGTCCTTTAAAGCAGCAAGATCATTTTTTTCCTTGGCATTTTGTGCCTTTGAGATTAAATAGATTTTTGTCTAAGGTATGTAAGAAGAAAGGAATTGAGATACATTCCCATTCTCTCTTCTGGGGCACTCATTTGATTGAAAAGAGCAGATCATTACCCTGGCTTTGAAATTATGAATTCTATGAAAAATTATAAAAATAAAACTAAATTATATATTATAAGTTACATGGATACCTGTACACATTTGCTTTACCTTAATACATTTATTTATGATTTTCTGCCATGTACTCCTGCTTTTTCTAAAATTTGCCATTTGGTAGAACATTTTAAAGTTCAAATTATTTGCTTTCTATTTCAGTACCTAATGAGGAGCCAAAGAGCCCTGTGTTCAAAACATTCCCACAGTCTGCTACTGTCCAAGAAAGTGAAAGTGCACGGTTTGAGTGTGAAACAGAAAAGGCACCACAGAAAGGTATACTTTATAATAATTTAAAAATCACATAACAGTTCAACAGCAATTATCATCAAAACTTAAGCAAATGTAATTCATTTTTTTATACATTTGTGTTATTTGTACAACATCATATGTTGGTTTATTCTTAATTAGCTAGTGAGTTGATTTAATACTCTTATGGTTCACTTACCATTGTACAGAACATGTTTCACAGGTTCTTGCTCACATCATCATGTTCTGTATAATTCAATGGTAAGTGGGGCATAAGGGTATTAAATTGACTCAATAGCTAATTAAAAATAAAGTAATTGCTTTGCTGTATTAGCTCTGACATGAAATTAATTTTAAATTTAATCATATGTTGGATTTGTGAAATCATAGTGCATAATATAACTAAAATCTATAAATTAATAGAAGAAGGAAGCAAACTAACTCATAGCTCATCTACTATATATATCAAATAATTTATTCTCAAAACACAAACACACATGCAAGTACTCACACTCACTCATTCACTTGTACATATATAGAAACACTGTTATCTTTGTTAATGTGGGAATTCCAAATCATGTCAGGAAGAGGGTAATAAAAACCTTTAATACTCAATTGCTCTTAATATCTGCCCACATTATTAAAAAGCTTTCAAAATATATCCAATATTACAGGTGATTCATAATAATATATAAAAACATAACATTAAACAATAATTAATGGGACACATTTTATTGAATGTACAACACTAAATAACAAAAATTATTCATGTTTCTTTCTTAGTGTTTATAGAATAACATCAATGAGCTGAACATTAATATACCAGTAGTTTCTTCTAATTGTTGATACTTTTCAAATTATAATGTTTTTCTAATAATTTTAAATTTACCGCTTTTTCTGCAGCAACCATAGTAGTTCAAAGCTATTATCTAGATGGTAATAAAGGTTTTCATTAGTAGAATCTAGAAGGCTTTAATAGATCAACATCTTTAAAAGTCATTGATATGCATTGATATATATACAACAACATAACATTTTGCAAAATCTAAATTTTTTTTATATATCAATAGCTTGTTAAAGATGTCCCAAACACAATTTATGTTTCACATGTTTGGATCTGATATAATGGCCACAAGTGACACTTATGAAGCTTATTTCTGTGTACCGGCTGGAGACCAAAATGTTGTATGGGCTCCTCATGTGTCTTATGGTAGCTGTCAGTCTACTTTAGAGGGTTGGCTATGTGAAACAAGAAAATGTAGCTGTTGGCAGTTCCTTGAATATGGAGAGAGTCTAAAAATCATCAGGACAGCATTACTTTTATATGGTTGACATTGCACATTATAAAAACACCAAAACCAGAACAAGTTACTTTTACGATCGACTGCCTCAACCGATTGTGTGTCTGCAAGAAACTAAACTTCGACCACAGGATTCCTTCACTCTCCGCGGTTACTCTTCGGTGAGGTATGATCTTCCTCCCGAAGACGGCACTCCCGCGCATGGCGGAGTATTAATTTTAATCCGAGATGATGTTTACAGTACTTCACTTAATCTCCAGACGCCTATACAGGCTGCTGCAGCTGCAGTCCACTTCTCCGGCTTAAGTTTTTCCGTTTGCACTGTTTACTTGCCTCCATCTGCTACTGTGGCAACAGTTGATCTGGATAATCTTTTATCTCAGCTACCGCCCCCTTTCCTACTTTTGGGGGACTTTAATACTCACCATCCCCTGTGGGATCCCAACTCGGAGTGTGCAAGGGGTAGCATGTTGGCTGACTTTCTAGACCGCCAACATCTAATTCTGCTCAACACTTGTTATCTTACTTTTATTTCTGACAGCACTCATTGCTTTTCTCACCCATATAATGAACGGATTTGCGAGAAGGTGCCAAACTGTTGCTGTCTTTTTTGATTTGGAGAAGGCTTACGATACCTGTTGGAGAGGCGGTATCTTTCGTACGCTTTATGAATGGCGTATATGTGGTCGGATGTCTGTTTGTATTCGGGATTAATGAAAGACCGGGTTTTTAATGTTCGCGTGGGATCAGTTTTATCATCTAGTTTTATTCAAGAGAACGGTGTACCTCAGGGCTCGGTACTCAGTTGCACACTGTTTGCAATTGCTATTAACTCTATCAATGAATGTTTATCGCCAGGAATACAATCGTTGTTCGTTGACGATTTTGCCATCTTTCTTTCCTCTCGGAGAACTTGTCTTTTGGAACGCCGCCTCCAATGCTGTCTCGACCGCCTTTACGCTTGGAGTGTGAATCACGGGTTCCGTTTCTCCGCAGAGAAGACCGTCTGCATGAACTTCTGGCGCTATAAGGAATATCCATCTCCGTCTCGGCCCAGATGCTCTTTCTTTCGCAGACGAAAAGATTCCTTGGCTTGGTGTTTGACAGAAAATTATGCTGGTCATCGCATATAGCACAACTCAGAGGCAGGTGTGAACGTTCTCTTTGTATTTTACGTGTTTTAAGTGGCACATCCTGTGGAGCTGACCGGACTCTTCCTTTACGTTTTTACCGCTCTCTTATGCGGTCCAAACTGGATTATGGCTGTGTTGTTTACGCCTCTGCGCGACCTTCTGTTCTTCGTCGCCTTAACCCCATCCCCATCACCGGGGTATCCGTGTTGCCATTGGAGCATTCCCAACTAGTCCTGTGTTAAGTTTATGTGCGGAGTCTGGAGAACCTCCGTTGGTTTATCGTAGGGATTTTTTACTTTCTGCATATGGTTGTCGACTAGCTACGCAACCCCGGCATCCCACGAACGAGCCGTTTTTTACTGAGCCTGTCGGTCCGTTTTATGCTGCTCGGTCTTTTACTCCTAAGCCTGCTGGCTTTCGTTTTAGGGAGATTTTACGGACGTTGGACTTCGAATTACCTGCTTTTTTTCTTAGCCGGAAAAACTTCTTCTCCCCCTATGCTTTTAGCAGAGGCCCCCGTTCATCTTGGGCTTACGTCCTGTCCAAAATCTTCGACCGCAGCACCCCATTATTCGTAGTGTTTTTAGCGATATTGTCTCTTCTTTTGTATATACCGACGGCTCAAAGTCTGACACGGGACTAGGATGTGCTTTTGTTTTTAACGGAGCTAGTTTTACTTTTGGTCTTAACGTTGCAACGTCTATTTTTATGGCGGAGCGTTATGCTATTTATCGGGCGATTTTATTTATTTGTAATCGGGTGCTGGGGAATAGTGTTGTTTGTTCTGACTCTTTGAGTGCCATTTTAAGTTTTAGAAATCTACACAACCACCACCCTCTTGTACAGAAGATCCAGGATGTAGTGTTAACTCTTCTCGACGCTGGCGTCAGGGTGACACTACTATGGGTACCTGGACATATGGGACTCCCAGGTAATGAGTCCGCAGATGTCGCAGCTAAATCCGGCCCTTTTAGATCCTGCTGAGTACGAACAACGTTTTTATTTTGAGGATTTTATACATTCTTTACGGAGAGGCATTCTCTTGCGCTGGCGCGATGAGCGGTGTTTGATACCAACCAATAAGTTTCGGGAATGTGAATCCGCCCCTTTTAACTGGTCGACTTCTCGCGCAGTTCGTCGCGAAGAAGTAATTTTAGCTCGTCTGCGAATTGGGCATTGCCGTTTTAGTCGCCGTCACCTTTTTAATGGTCAACCAGCTCCAGCTTGCCCTCACTGTGACCACCCCTTAACAGTGCATCACATTTTAATTGAATGCCATCATCTGGCAGCTTTTAGACATAGCCTGGTTTTTCATCCTCTATTGAGGACTTACTGGCAGATGATGTGGTTGCTGTTGAGCATGTGCTCCATTATATTTGTGTTTGTGGTTTTTGGAGCGAGGTGTGAGGTTCTATGTTTTTACTCATGACGGCATTTTTAGACTATTTTAAGACTGTTGTTATTTCAGCTTTTGCTGAATCGTTTTTGTACCAGTCTTTAATTGTTGTGTTGCATATTGCCCTTGTTATTTGTTTTGGGGTTTTATTGTTACCATTTTAGCCTTTTATAAGACTGGTTTGTTTTCAGCACTTGCTGATGTGTTTTACTACCAGTCTTTATTTGTTGTCATCAATATTACCCTTGTTGTTTGTTTTGGGTTTTATTGATACAATTTTAGACCATTAAAAGACTGTTGTATTTTCCGCTCTTGCAGCTGTGTTTTAGTACCAGTCTTTTGTTTGTGGATCTTTATACCCTTGTTATTTGTTATGGGGTTAAATTTTATTGCACAAAGTACTACTGTTAATTCACTTATGCACTGTATTTGTGTTAATTGTTTATTTATTTCTTTATTTTTTATTTCTGACACAATACTTGGTGTGTTTGGGCGCTAATGACCATAGCAGTTTTGAGCTCTTAAGCAATAATCATCATCTTGTATATTTTGTAAGTTTTAATTTTCAAACATTATTTTCTCTATTGTACTTTTCTATCATCTCATATATCCAATATCATATATTTGATCTTTATGGATGAATAAATGACTATTGACTACCACATAGTGAGAAACTGCCAATTCCATCACCACCACAATATGCTATATCTGAAGATGAGGTACAAAATTTTAGTGATTACGGCAATTTCTGCAATAATGATGAGAGTAAACCGAAGGAACCACAGTTCTCACTCAAAAAAATTAGATGATCTTATAAGGGAATTGGAACTATCCAATTCAAAGGCCCTCCTTGCATCCCATCTTAAGGAAAAAAACTTGCTTGCTAAAGAATGCATAATAACAAGATACATAGTGAGGTATAAGGATTTTGTGTGCTTCTATCAAATTTCCAATAATCTATGTTTCTGCAACAATGTTAATGCTCTCTTTCAACACATACAGATCCCTTATGAACCAGACTAGTGGCATCTTTTTATAGATAGTTCAAGTACAAGTCTTAAAGTTGTGCCATTACACAATGGGAACAAGTTTCCTACTATTCCATTATCTTATTCTGTTTACCTGAAAGAGACATAAGAAAATGTCAAGTTGCTCTTGGAAAAGCTCAACTGTGGATGTGGCGATTTTAAGGTGTAGGATTTTCACTGGAGCTTCAATGTGGCTACACCAAGTATTCTTGCTTCCTCTGCTTATAGAATAGCACGGCAGACAATTTGCATTACACCAGGAGAGACTGACCAGGAGAGAAAAGAGTTGCTTCCAGGCACACACAATGTAAAAAATTAATCTCTTGTGTCCACAGAGAAGATTTTGTTACTGCCACCCCATATTAAACTTGATTTTTAAACAATTTATCAAAAATTTTGATACTCTGAGGTTCTAAGAGTCATCGGACAAATGTTCCACAAGTTATCAGAAGCAAAAATGAGAGATGGAGTTTTTACCAGACCTCAGGTTCAAGTGATTTTACAATCTAAAGAACTTGTAAATTGAATGACTCTTGATGACTGTAATACTTTTCAGCTTTTAGAATGGTAGTGCAACGGTTGTTAGCCAACAAAAGAAGTGATAATTACAAAGAACTGATTGAGAATTTGATACAAGCCTACCATGTACTTGGGGTGTAGAATGTCAGTCAAAATGTACTATTTGTTTTCTCATATAGATTTCTTAAGACCAAATTTGGGAGATGTAAGCAAGAGACATGGTAAACTGATGCATTCAGGACATTCTCATGCGGAAAGAAGATATCTGGGACATTGGGATTGTGCAATGATGGGAGACTATGTATTAGGTATTGAATGTGCAGAGGGGTCAAAAAAACATTAAAGGAAAGCCATTTTAGAGTTCATTTTTTAATGATGGCATTGTTGTATTGAAAATGCAGTGTTACTGAGTATTATTGAACTTATGTGAACCATTATTTAATATATTTATTACATTTATTTTTATATCTGTAGCTGTATTAAATAAACTTGTGATTTTGGTTGATTTTAAGAATATTTAAGAATGAAGTAGTACATCCTAAATATTGACTTTGGAAAAAAAAACCTTTATATCCATAATCAGTAACGCCAAATTAAGAAATAAACAATAAAGGATAAACAAAAACTTGATAAATTATTTTATGCAGTGTAACTTGCCTATTTATGAATTACTCATATTCAGATTTACATTACTACCTAATTTCTATTGATTTCTACACAAGTCATAAAAAAAAGAAAAAAAAAACACACACACACACGCACACACGCACGTATAATGCATTGTAGTAAACTTTTTTTTTTTATTTAAGGACGCTCTTTAACAGCATTGTAGTAAACTGCTTGTATGTATATGTATACATAAAGATGCTGGAAGCTACCTCTATGACCACACAAACTAACCTTAACACATCTAGTCTTTATATTGAAAACCTTTATTTCTTCTGATAACATGGCTCTGGTTATAGATATGATAGCAACTGAAGTGTAGTTTCCTTTAATAATGGATACAATATTTAAAGATTAAATTTTATAATATGTGTATCAAAATATGTGCTAGTTACTAAAATAAGATAAGCTATTCATATAGTGACAAGGGACATCTATACTTTGTATATAATTCTAAATACAATATGCAAAATTAATTATTTTAATAAATGTCAACATGGGATTTGCTGAATGAAACTTCTTTACAATATTTATAATATTCATTTATTAAATATAATTTATTCTATAAAAATAATTTTTGGGTAGGTATTAATCTTAAATTTGTTTATATAATTTACATTTCTTGGGTATTGATGTAAAAGGTTGTATATTTTTAAGATATTGCTTTTAAATTATTTTCATATAATTTGGAATTATACACATTAATATGCAACTTAATATTATAAGGGAATTATGAGGGTGAACTTCAGCATTTGTTACCAAATTTCCAAAATTGGTCTTTATTTGAATTACTAATCTTTAATGCAAATGCAGAACTAGGTTAGTACATTTAATTTCTTTAAATACTCCTGCAACTTTCCCTCCTAGAATTGGCTGTTGTGATACCAGCACTTTCCTTTGTAATACAAATATGGCATGGCTGTTAACAGAATTTTCCCATGTTATTAAGTCCTACGATAGCAATGAGTGAAAATAAGCAATATAACATATTTATAGTACAGATGTATCCAAAATCATGATTATTATGATCTAAGGATGAAACTGAATTAAACTTCAAATCATACACAAGATCTTAACTGGTCCACAATAAAGTATGCTCTACTAAGTTCAAGAGATAAGTTTTTAATTTGCTTGTCCCAACTTTGATCAATCCATAGTCCTAAGAACTTGGTTTTGTCAGACAAATTTGTTAATTTAGACACTAATTTACTATTTATGTTTTTCTAATTTTTTACTTTTTATGCAGAAATTTGACTACTACAGTCTTATTTATTTATTGCAATAATTTAGAAGCTTTCCATTCCATTAAAGGGTAGTGCACTAAAAATACATTTTTATACATTTTAGTCTATAAATAGCCGATAACTATATTTAAAATCTTTCTCAATGGCCCAATTCTCATATTATAGTTACTTCACTTCAAGTACATGTACAGCCACAGCACTCTAACTTAGCTGCCTCTGCATTTTTCAAGCAGGCAAATAGAAAATTGTGAACTTGATGGTGTTACTGTGTCTAATACATTTACACATTGCCTCTCAGTATTTTATATTTATTGTTGAGAGAGGATGTGTGTATAATCAGTTGTTTTAAATAATGATTTCAAATACAAATTTAAAACATCATGCCTTATTGCATAATTTATGACTATGCAATCAGTAAACCACTTACAAGCCTGAAAAAAATAGGTATTAGGTTTCGGAGTAAAGTTGCTTATTTTGTACAAAATCTGTATAACAATTGCAAAAAATTCTTGTATCCACATTCAGATGAATCAGACATACCCTTCATTTCATATATAGGATATTTTAGTTAAATGTAATGAAAGTGCATATTATTTCAAAAATGAAATTCAAAAATCCATTTATAGTTGATAGTGTAATACTGAATAAATTACTGAGTCCTCAAGCAAAACTTTACCTTAAAAAGTGCTTGTTCCCTCCTTGCAAAGAAAATTATTTCAGAGGTAACCCTGCATATGTGTCAGAAAAATTAATGGCGGCAAATATTATGAATATGTGCAGTGCACACTACAACATGGCACCTGCAAAAATGCATTAGGTAGCTATAAGGTGCAAAAATGGTTGTGCAGTACTACCCTTAAATGCTATCATAATAAAACATACATCTTGTATTAAAAGACATGTATGTATAAAAGGACTATGATGGCCACTATTGCCTACAATTTATATCAGAAAAAAATTATAAGTTCTTCTGCTGAGTTCTCAAAATCTGCAGATGTATGAACTATAAAAGAAGTTATGGTGAAAATTCTATCTGATGAAGAAATGGGCTGACTGCTGAAATTACTGAAGATATGTTTCAAAGTCATATTTATAATTATACTTTATTGGAGTCACCAATGAGAGACAAGCAAAGAAATACTGGCTTAATATGCAAGTGAAATGGGGCAAATAAAATAATATTGTCCATGATTTTAACTTAAATTACAGAAAGTAGCAATATTATATAATGCAGCAAATATCCATCCAGAGTTGTGCCAAGTGGCACTCTGATATCTAACACATAGCAATTATTTACATTTATAGCTACAGAACATGGAAACTATCAATCAGGGTAAGCTCTAAGTTTTACTAGGAGATTTTTTTCATAGTTATTATTATGTGTTTGTAGGGCCTATAGATCTAGAATTTGTTTTCAGTTGTGTTTAAGGTAAACTGACATTAAAGCACATTAATTTGTTTAGTATGTATGACTATATATGGATGCATGAGTGTAACCATTGCTTTAAAGCTTGTATTACTGATTCAAACTTTAATGCAACAAAAAAAAAAAAAATAACGTAATGTATAAATAAAGAGAAAGTAATCAATATAAGTACAAAATAAGAAATATTCAATATTTCAGTGTGGAATAAGGTTAGTTGGTTCCTAGTGGCCAGTGGGGATACTGATATATTTACCAATTTTTCCCTAGCTTTTGAATTATTTTTCATTTAATTGATATCATTGTATGATTAGCTTCACTGTGCAAGTTCTAATTTACATTTTAATTATTTTTCATTTGTTTGTTCCTATCAAGTTGGCTGCATTTAAGTAGATGTCCTTTATTTAGGATAATATTCACATCCTTACACAATGAGCAGTGGCCATCCTTAATTAATTTCATCCTGAAGAGATGTCCTGACAGGCAACCATGCCCAACAATTAAGCAGAATCTTTTTTTTTTTTTTCCTTCCCTAATAAAAGATGTCCAAAGTCTTTAAATCTTCATATCTTCCTTTAAGATTTTGTTAAACATTTTGTTGTTCTTTTTCAGTTATTAATCTTGTATGAGTTTTAATTTAGAAGAAAGTTCTAGTTCAAAAAATGGTGATTTTAATTTTATAGTTGCTCCTTTATTTGCTAAAGTACCAGCAATCTCTTTCTCCTTTAATCCCACATGACTGATGATCTATTGTAAAACTATTTCTGTATTTCTGATCTGCAAAAAATTATATAGTTTCTGTATTTCATTTGAAATTAAAATTTAAATTGAAATTTTTGATATGCTAAGAACAAATACAAAAATTACAAATACAAACTGCCAGGGGGCCTCCACCTATCTGGCCCAAGCCATTTTAGGGTATGCCCCCTCGCAATTACCGCCACGGGTGTTCGAGGTCGTTAAAGTGCAAACTCGTGAGCAGGAGATCAGGGTTTTGAATCCCGCCAGGACCGTCCTTCCCGACTGAGGTTTTTCCTGATTTTTCTCAGTCCTCATAAATGGCAAATGCCGGGGAGGTACTCTAAACTTAGGCCTGAAACAATTAAAAAATATATAAATACAATAATTAGTTTTATTCTATTACCTTTATCTGAGTTCTAACATAAATGAACAATACAATATTTTCGCCATGATTGCTTTGGTCCCCAGTCCTGGGTTCATCAGCAGCAGCCTACTGGAATTCCAGGGGACCAGGCTCCGACCAATCCAAGGTCCTAAATAAAATTTTTCCGTTACTCTACCAATACCATTATTTTGTTACCTACAGCCTCTATAAACTAATAATGACTTTATTTCTCAAATGCATACTAAATGCTACATTTCAAATTTAATAACATTATAACCCACTCCCAACCATAATGACCTTTATCTGTATCCTAATATAATTAAACAAATGCAACCTTTTAAGTTATTTGATTTATTTCCCTTCTTAGTACTCACTACCATTTATTTTTAACTTTGCTCAGGAATTCCCGTACATTCCTGCTATCTTTACTAAAGATTTTCATTAAGGCTATTTTTCTATCTAATTTAAACCATTTCTCATTTACAAACTTTTTCCTCCAGAGTCCCGTCCCTTTGCACTCAAACACTATATGTTCCATATCTTCCTTTGCCCCCATACATTCAGCACTGATTCTGAGGAAATCCTTTCCTTATTCCTTTTAATCTCCACACACCTGCTCTTAACCATGCAATGCCCTCTCTTTGTTCTTTATTTGATTTATCTATATACTTCTCTCTTTCCCATTTGTTTTTTATCCGTATATAAAATACTAAAGTTCTTTTGCCAGCTATCTTCCTAAACAGTTCTTGTATTTCTATATCTTCTAATCTCTTTCTTACTACTTTCCAAAAACCCTTTTCATTGTTCTCCCTCCTCCTCCAAATGTTCCCATTCCATTGTTCTCCAGATTTATCCTAAGACTATTACCCCACCCCTTTGCTACTCACTCTTTTCTTGAAATTCTAAGCATTTCCTTAACAAATTTCTTTCATCTAAGTTTAGGATTCTGAACCAATATTTGAGGGGTCTTTCCATAATCACACCTTTCCTTGTCTCTCTTCCCATTTCAATTTGTGCAACTTCCTTTGCTGTTGTACCTGGTAAATCTAAAATTTCTCTACAAAACATCCTATGCACAACATCCACAATTTCCCATCCTCCTTCCAGTCCCCATAGTTCAATACCATACAACATTTTTGCCTTGACCACCATACTATAAATTTTTTCCAGCCACTTAACATTTATATCTAGTGTTTTATATTTGCAAACTCTAACTGCTGCCATTGCTCCTTTCCCTTTTGCCAAAGTAGTTTTTTTTTTTTTTTTTTTTTTTTTTTTTTTTTGCCTCCATCAGTTTTAACTCCTAGATAAATGCAATCCCTAACTACCTTATATTCTGTATCTCCTTTCCTCCACTACTCATATTTATTCAATTTTGCTCCTTTCTTGAATACTACTATTTGAGTCTTCTCCTGATTTACCTTCAAGTCCCAATCATTACAGTAGTTGTCTATTTGCTGCAAGGATTACTTTAAGCCAATTGTTGAGATGGATCCATAATAACTGGTAATGAATTATTACTCTTTTTTATCTCTGTTAAAATGTCATCAATAAACAAACTGAATAGCACTGGGCTTAACTTACACCCTTGTCATAACCCCTTCTCTTGAATTATTTCTCTTGTATAATGCTTAAAAATATTCATCATATGAAAACTTACTCCCTTACTCAGTAATTTATTCCATAACAATTGTAACTCTATGCAATCATACGCTTTCTCTAAGTCAACAAATGTCATGTACAGTTTTCCTCTCTTATCTTTTGAATATTTGTCCACTAAAGTTTTTATAATGAATATATTATCCATTGTGTGTCTGCCCCTGCGAAATCCCATTTGGAATTCTGAAATAATTTTATATTCCTTAACCCAATTTTGTAGCCGATTTGTCAAAATGCAATTTTTTGGCATATCTACACTTCCCTTGCCTTTGTATATTGGTAAATAATTGCTTTCCTCCAACTTTCTGGTACAGTTTCCTAAGCCATAATTAAGTTAAACAGTCCTGTGAGTAACTTAACTCTGTTTACATCACAGCACCATTCGTTTATAAATTCTGCTGGGATACCATCTATTCCTATTGCTTTATTCTTTTTCATTAATTTCACTCTTGTCTAACTACTTCTTCATCCCTCACATCACTATCCAACATTTCTATATAGCCCATTCCTACTTCTAACCTTGGATTGTTTTTAAACCATTATGCTCACCAAAAAGAGTCATAAAATATTTTATCCACACTCCTGGATTACTTTGGATTTAGTTACAAACTTGTTATAAGTTAAATATAACATTTAATTTCATGTCGGAACGATTACAGTAAAGCGACTATTATTTTTCTTAATTATCTAGTGAGTTGATTTGATAATCTTATGCTCTACTTACTGTTAAATTATGCAAAACTAGTTTTGCAGGCTTTTGCCTGCATCCTCAGTTGTGAGTGTCAACAGTATCAACAGTAAGTGGAGCATAAGATTATCAATTCGACTCACTAGATAATTGTCATAAATTATTTTTAACATTTTCCATATCCTACTAATATTTCTTTCACTTAATATCCTGATAAATTCTTCTCATTTTTCCTTCTTCACTCATGTTTCTTGCTCTCTATCGTCAAGTTATAAAATATTTTCCCCTCTAAATATTCTTTCTTTGACTCCTCATCCCCTGCCTCTCTCCATTTTATCAGCATTTGCTTCAGCACTATTTTGTTACTTTACATTCATCATACCGCTCTTCACCTCTATCCCCAACTACCATCCTGTTTTTCATCCTGTCTCCAGCTCTTTGCATTAATGTATTTATGCTATTGGTTGCCTTCTCTGCTTCATTATTTTTTAACATATAACTCATTCCATGTTGGTATATTTGACCATACTTTGATTCCAGAATTTGTTTAAATTTGTTTCTCTGATCCTCCTTCCATTTAAAAATAGTATATTGGCTAGTCCCATTCAAATGTTCCCCTGAATTATCCATTACATACTCTGATTGAATTTTTATATCCACTATTAGCAGAAAATGACCACTACTTGAGTTAAAATTAAGTATCTTAAAATTGGTCACAATAAACCCCATGTTGACTGGCCATAATACATAGTCAATAACACTGTAACCATTATTATTGATAAAAGTAAATTCCTCCAATACATCTTCACCATATTAACCATTCAGAATATCTAATGTATTCACCTTGCAAAATTCCAAAATTTTTCACTACCTGTATCACTGTACTTATCTTTGCTATGCCTTACTGTATCTTTTTTAATCATTATTTCATTGTCCCATACCATATCAATCCCAAATTCCACATCCCCTCACCTTCTCTGATGTTGATATCTCTCATTATTATAATCTCTGCATTCATATACTTCTATCTTAATTTTCTATATCACTTTCCAGTTTCTTAAACAGATCAGGGTTATGGTACTTTGAAGATCCTGGTGGATTATACATCACTCCTAGGCACATGATATTTTCATCTATCGATTTATCATTCATTACAACCTACAAAGCATTTTTTGACCTTGCCCATGTTTCTCTTATTACTTTTCTCAACAATTTCCTGACAAAAAAGCCCAAGTCTCCCGAGGCTCTTCCCTTTTTTGCCACCACTTCTCCTTTTATTCCAACATATGTAAAATCATCCATCTCTACATTCACTTCCATTAGCCATGTTTCTACTACTCCCAAGTAATCTATCTTTCCTAGTAATTGTCTCAACTTCCCTGTATACATTTTATTTTTTTAAGTCTTCACAGTTCCAAAATCCCAACCTTTTTAATTCCCCCATACCCTATTGTGATTCCTTTCTGTTTCTAAATTTCTCTAATACTTTCTTGCTTCATAGCTCGATTCCCTCTTTTGAAGTTGCCGCCTTTTCTTTGTCTAGCACAAATATACTGCCATTTGGAGTCGATATGATGCTGTCCTCTTCTGTCCCACCCTCACTACTCTCCGACAATGCCTTCTTCCCTCTCTTTGCCAGTCCATGTGCTAGCCGTATTTCCTCCTTCCTTGGTGATACTACTTTCCTTGTTTCTGCCGCTCTTACATCATTCCTTTGTGACTTACCCGCTACGTCATCTTCCACTCTCTCATCTGACGCAATCTTCTCTACACCTCCTCCATCTCGCATACTTCTCCTCTCAGATGGTCCATCCTCTAGTGCTGATGGAGCAGCATTCCCTTATTTCATTTATAATGTATTTTGGTGGGTAACTGTAATTCATTGTACTTTGCAGTGCTGCTTTAGAGTCACTTAAGATAACTGCTCTTTTATTTATGTTAGATCTATACAGTGGATATTCTAAAACTGCTTTAATGGTCATTATTTCATCATCATAATGTTTAGCATACTGTCCCAAAGGTGTATACTGACAGAATTCTTTCACAATATACTGCAAAGCCTGCTTCTCCATTTTTAAGAGAACCATTTTTATATACTCTATATCAGGTACTAGTCTGGTTATTGTTGTTTAGTGTACTGAATGCTGTCACACTTCAGGTAGGTCATTCTTTTTAGAGACCATTGTATCCAGATTTAGTTTTCAGACTGATATTTATGTATTGTAAAGGGTCAGTTGGTATAATGACTGGTTTAGTGCTTATTTTTCAAATTTGTCTAAATCTTCTTTCTTTATGCAATTTTTGAAAGACTGTTGTGTTTTTAATCATTGTGTGCTGTCAGGAATATGAAAGTATTTATCCCTGTGTTCATTACTTAATATTTTCTGTTTCAGTATTACTGTTTCAATGTCTCATTCTGTTTTAATTGACAGGTTATTAATTATGCTATGCAATTGGTGTTGTTTTTACAGCTCCTGTTATTACTCTTAATGACCTAGATTTCCTTGTAACCAAAGAAGGTTTTTAACAGAAAGCCTAATAAATACATAAATGTGTAAATTAAAATAAAATGCTAGTAACATTCATCTATGCCATAACAACATTTGAGCCAAATGTTTGTTCTTATTACAGCTCTATTAATACACTAAAATTGGTTATTATGTTTATATCTATTCAATTATGAAATGTGTTGCCTCCTAAACCCAAGATTGTGGGTTCAATCCTGGCCAGGAACGATGGATTTTTCGGGTATAAAAATCCTAAGTATGGCTTTCTTCGGAAGGGAAGTAAAGCCATGGGTCCTGTGTCGTACATTTACGGCACAATAAAGAAACTCAAGCCTGAAAAAAGAGGCCTCTGAGCAAAATTTGTTGGCTGTTTCACGCCCTGAATAGAATGGGACGCTGATGACCTGAGGTGTTAAAGAGTGTCCGTAAATAAACCAAATAAAAAATAATTGCGAAATGTGGATTAATATTTTGAGGTAATTTTATTGAAAGTAAATTAATTTTATACTTCAAAATAAGGAAATGCAATTAATTTGTGATGTTAACAATAGAACTATCATAAGCATTGAATTCTAAGAGCCATAGGGGCCTGGACACACTTAAATTTTTTGCAGTAGGGGCTTAGGCTCCCCAGTATTTCCAAAGGGTGATGGTAATATGAGCTTATGTATATTTAATTTTTAGTTTGAATGTGCTAAATTTGATAAAAGATATAAATATATTTGTGAGAAATTTAATAACAGAGTTATTGAAAAATACATAAATATTATTTCAGTTTAGTACATATCATAAACTTGTATAACTTATTGGCTTTGTTGGCTTATTAATGCATATCATTAATAGATATCATTTTTAATTATACCAGGGTGAAAATATATAAACTTTGTGTTTTGGTTGATGTTGCTGACAAATCACTACAGAAACGGGGCCCGTAATATAGTACAGAAGTCAGCATCTATGCTTTCTATTATTGTGTATGCAATAATAAAGAATACTTTACAAAAACATTTTAATACATAATATCAAGACTATACAAAAAACAAATCTTTATAGTCCCATTACTAATTTGCCATCCTATTAAAAGAGAATTCATTATGGATGCATAAAAATATTTCATTTCTCCCAAATAATTTCAAATCACTAATATTATCCAGTGATTAACGAAAATATGAATTGTAATAAGGCCTATTACTCTGTAGAAATAGAACAATAATTTTTTCTTTCGTTGATATCCTATTAACTATGTTTAGCAAATTATATTCAATATACTTTCTCAAAGAACTGCATTTAATAAATGCTTTATCACAATTCAATGAAACTTCTAATTATATTAACATTATTTAGAGGTATATTAATTCATTCATATAATAGTTATAGCTAATATATTCTTGTAAATGAGCACTTTACAATACATTTTCTCACAATAAAATATGACAAATACACCATATTTTCTGCAAACACACACACATGCATGCATGCAACGCTTATGCATTCACATATATGTAATTATTATCCAATGCACATATAAAATTTTAAACTTCCATTTTACACAATATATCTGAAAGATACCTTTCCTACATTTTTCAATGTACTGATGTAACTGTTAATGGAGAATGGCTCCAATCAATAGAAGCTTCTTAAAACCCACTGTAGCACTTCCTTCCTCATTATTGATCAGCTGCCTGTTATTTCTGTTTCATTATAAAACGATTGTATCTATGAGATGCATTGAGTCCACTCATGTACCTAATTTATTCTGTATTCTTCATTGCTTTCAGCCATGTTTTCATGCATATAATGTCACAAATAAGAATTATTCAATGCACATATCCCCAACCTCTTACAGAAAGCAATAAGAATATAACATTATTATGATTAGCAGCAAACATTTGTTAGACTGTAATGAAATTACTTTTTGTCTACATCCTTGAAAAGATTCAGATTCTTGGCAGATTTCTTGAGAACTCTGTTCTTCATGCTCTAAACAGTAGTAAACTTCACATTTCTGGCAGTAATTTCTTGAAAGTTCTTCTTCTTTAGATTCCAAAGAAAAGTTGTTACAAAATTTGCATTTATTTTCAAAAGTAGAATCAGAAGAAAACTTAGTTAAATATGGTGGACATTTGTAACAGTGATATTTAAAATAAGTTTTGAATAATTGAGTCGAATTTGTAACTCTTGCATCACTAATAGTTTAAAAGACGAAAACTAAGTTTCTGGAGCTAATTGCTCTCATCTTCAGTTCCAGTTCGACTGGACAATTAGTGATGTAAGTGTTACAAATTCAACTCAATTATTCAAAACTTAGAAGAAAACTTGTTGATTTAAAATACTTGATGATGTTTATTGTTTACCTATATGTAGGGAAATATTAGGTAATTTTTGTTTTCTTTGTTGTATAAAATATGTCAGAAGTAGCAGTATAGTAGTAGTGGTGGTGGTGGTAGTAGTAGTAGTAGTAGTAGTAGTAGTAGTAGTAGTAGTAGTAGTAGTAGTAGTAGTAGTAGTAGTAGTAGTAGTAGTAGTATCTACTACATTTCTGTGATGTAAGTCATCATAACATTACAAATACTGTACTATATTGTTTTTAGAAATAAAATAAGAAAAAGCACAAAATGAGTAAACTAAACACTAAAATTGAATGACTTTCAAACAGCACAGAACCATAAATGTAGATAGTACAAGATGCATTGTGCAACTAATACAAAAACATGAATATTAATGTTAAGTTAATATAACTACATTAGCTTTACACTTAATTTAAATTTTCACAATTTACAGTTACGTGGCTGAAGGATGGTACCCCTGTAGATGAAACAAGTACCAATTATCAATTTGTTCAGGATGGTAAGAAGAAGTTCAAGTTTGAAATTGTAAAATGTACCTCCTCTGATATTGGACAATATATAGCCAAGGCAGAGGGTAAGAAGGGGGAGACAATAGCAGCATTTGCACTTAATGTAGTATCAGCAGGAGAGCTGTAACACATATGTCAAAACAAGTATCATTCTATTTTGTATAAAGGTAAGTGTATATGTATTCTGCATAATATTTTTGTATCACTTATGCTTGGTGTTGAACTTTAACTTGTTTATATATAAATAGCAGGGATTTTCACAGTGAAATATAGTATGATATAACAAATTATTTATGAGGAAATCACTCAAATTTCACTAGTTTTGTTCCACTTACTTGGATATGTTTTGAAGGCTTTTGCCTTCATCACGTTCAGTAAGTGGAACAAAACTAGTGAAATTTGAATTGATTTCCTCATAAATAATTTGTTATATTTAGCTTGTTTGTTAGTAAAACTGTGCTGCATTACTTAACACACACATTACAAGTGACAGTGGATTCAACTACTATAGATCTTTTGAGGTGATGAATGGAAATAAATAACTAATTAATTAATTAAATAATGAGAAAAATCAACCCAGAATCTGTTTGTCCCTTATATTAAATTTTTCAAGGTAAGGGAAAACTAGAAAAATCCTTACCCAGACAATAAAGATGAAGGTGATCAATATTAACTCACGTGTCGGAACGATATAAAAGGTTTATACTTTGATGAAAAGCTACATAGTCCATTTTTCAGTAAAACACCATGCTGTACACTACATAATACAGTGGTGATAATAGAGATAAGGTTGAAAATGATAATGTGATAAAATGGAGAAGTTACACAAATACTGCTTTGTTCACTATAAATTTCATATAGTGAACAAATTTTACTTTGTAACAGAACCCAGCCCATAAATGTG
The DNA here is from genome assembly GCA_030762175.1 of Metallyticus violacea. Taxonomy (NCBI): domain Eukaryota; kingdom Metazoa; phylum Arthropoda; class Insecta; order Mantodea; family Metallyticidae; genus Metallyticus; species Metallyticus violacea. The sequence goes on from CM060846.1 coordinate 240,581,692, forward strand.
GAATGCATGTAACCTGCCACAATAATGCGGTAACTTGTAAAAACTTGGAACCGTAACACAAAATAGCAAAACCTGAGTACTTTCTGTATATATTTCCAATTATGTTAGGTGTCCAAAACTTTACAAACTTGCTGTACATTTTTGTATGTATGTAGTATACAAGGCCCAACTAATATACTACATGGCTATCAGAGGAAAATTGTATTTCTAGTCCTCCATGATCTCCTGGCTTTAGTTGGTTAGATGAATTATTTTGAATTTTGCATTAGTTTTTTTCTTGTGTATTGCGTCAAAACACATGTATGTTGTTTCTGCAGTATAGACTCAAATTTTATTGTGCGAACATATAAGCTAATCGAGAAAGGGATGGGTTAAATCAACTTACCTTTAATGCCACATGTGTATTACCTTTGTGCATTAACAGCTAAGATGGAGGGAGAAGTAACTATGTCCATTATATTGATTGATACACTGTGGGTAATTTTTATACACTTCACTTACATGTTTTTAAAATCAGGACATGTTTCAAGAACCGTCGTTCCCATCGTCAGTTGTTGACCCACTGTTCTGGTTGGACCTCTGCAGGTTATTGAATTTTTGTGTGGTGGCCTCTAGTGGTTGTGAGATGAATCTGGAGAGGTAGTCCTCTGGCTGAAGGTCAAAATTCATTGCTGTTTTTCGGTATTTTAAGATGAAAATATTCTCCCATGTTGACAAGTCATAAGGATTGTTTAATTCTTTCAAAAGTTTTATTTCTGGGTTCATTTCATGGTTATGGCTCCAATAATGATGTGCTACTGCTGACGTTTCCATTTGTTTGTTTGTTTGAAAAGTCAGCAGTAGCTGTTATTTTCTTTAGGAAACTGCATCATAGCTCTGATTGAGTGATCCAATGTAATATTTCTAAAGAATAGTAAATGCTTATTTCATAATTGTATTAATTAATTCATTGGTGATTCAGACCATTAATAGTACACTGTAAGAAAATCTTTTCTCCCTAATCACAAGCTAAAACAGTGTCTATTAAAATGATTCTTCTACTTCACAAAACTTGATGATTTTTGTGTTGAAATCCAAGATGTTTGAAATCTGGTAGGAATAGTTCTCTGTGTTACTTCAACGCCTTACCAACAACTTTTTTAAATTGTTCTAAATATGCTAATTATTATGAATGTAAGAAGATCATATCTGAGCTAATGGGCTGTTGCTGAATTCATGAAACCATTGCCCACAACTCCCTCAGATATCTTCCAAGATTTATCATGCCCAAGATCTCAAGACATGGTTTCATTGAGTAAACCATGGCCTGGTAGTCTGAATATAACCTTCTATTGGATAAACAAGTGGTAAAAACCTAATCTTATATATTAAGAACAAATATGTGCTATATCTCATTGCACCCTTTATTGCACTAATAGTACTCAGTCTAAATTTATGTTGCCTATAATTTTAATCTGCACATTTTATTTGAAAAACCTGAAGAAAATGACTGTTTAATTAATGAATGAACAATACTTTACTTTCAAATGTTAATCTAAATAAATCATGTTATACCATATTAAACAAAGAAAGTGAAATCAAAGTAGCTTTGATTACTGTACTGTTATAATGGTTATTGTAAGAAAGAATATGTTACTGACATACTAAAAACTCATTTCTATAAACTTTCTAAACTGTTAACGTTTTGCATCATGACATCTTTTAGGTAAGAGAGATAGATAAGATGGCACTTACAATAGTGCTTGCTGCTTAAATTGTGGTAGTAAGTTGCAATATATGATGGTTAGTCTGAGGGTAAAGTTCTATATGACTAAAAATGGCCAAATCTACGTTGAAGAAGGTACGTGGCCTTCAGCTGCTGAACTACACTGCTGCTCATAAATCAGTTCATCAATATTTGCTTTTTGAGGCAGCCCATGGCTAAGTGCTCAGACAATCCATCTTCTACCAAATAAACCTGGAAATTATTCCAGTGGAGAAAGGTGAATTATGTGACACAAAATTGACATTTGGGAAGGTTTTCTCTAGAAACTCCAATTTTCTTTACCACTTACTGGACTATGTGTTTATTCACCATCCTTATTCCCATTATTGTCTTTATTATCTAGCACTGTGCAATTTAAACTAAAATGTGTTACTGTGCTATCAATGCCATAACTCTAATTTAAATGTAATAGGCAATAAATATCAGCAAAATTATTAATTACAACTGAAAAACATATTTGCTGCAATGCAACAGTTAAAAAAATACTAAATAACTGTTGCTGCTTATGTTATAAATAGTAAGAAATTATCCCAAACTTGGAGAATTTTATGTCTAGAAGACCTAAGAATAAAAAATATTTGGATCATCCCAATAGCTCAGTAGGTTATAGAACTAGATTTATCATGCAACAGACCCACTTTTGATCCCCATGGTTGCAGAGTGCATTTATGGTGGGCAAAGATGGGGTTTTGGTTTTTAATTTTTTTTATTTGGGTTCTAACATTTTTCTGTTTCAAATCTTCATCAACTATCTTCTTTTCTCCCAATCTCTCTTGCCTCATCTCATGATCTGGTGGTCTCAGGTGTATTTCATATCACTACCAACATGCAAAACTGAGGTTGCTAAGGCAGAGACTCCTGAATGGGGAGTTTGCAATTTATTTCTGCCAGGACTGTTCTCCCTGACTGTATGTTCTTCCAGGTTTTCCTTACACATAAATGACAAATTTCAAGAAATCACCCTAAATGTAAATCTGAAGCACTTCATTCCAAAAGATTTATTTCCTAATTTATATCCTTGTGTCATCTGTGTCCACCACTTGTGCCTCAGTAGTATAAACAGGTGTAAAATAATATAAAAAATATATGGTTGCTAAGATTGCATATGCATCCTCTGCCCTTCTCCTCACTAGGTCTTGAGCTCACCTGTACAGGTTGTAGAAGTATGACACTCGGTGCTCTGCTAAAATGAGCCCATGGAAGGGAGATCTATAGGTAGCCCTGTCAGTGGTCTCAATGTCATCTGATTTCATCAGGTGCTAAATAAGCCCACAGCTTCAGTCGCATGGAGTTGTCTCTAGCCTGCCTCCAGTTAGTAATCTAATATAATAGAATATATGAAAGAAAAGTATACAGCTGTATTTATAAGTTGGGAAAAGGTGTGTCTGTGTACACAGAATAAAAATAAAGAAAAGAATGTATTTTTTACATTTTATAGTGATTTTGTTTAATTTAATTCATGAAGTTCAATTAATTTTTTTATTGCCTAGTTTGTTTTTATCCTCGGAAACAAGCAGCCTTTAACAATGTCATAATAAGCAAAACAGGCCAAATATTTATCTCAAACATAGTACATATGTCTACTTGCTTTATTGCTATGTATGCTGTGGTTTAATTTCTGCATTATAAGCAACTAAGAATCTGTTTTTGTGTGTTTTTCAGATTCCTTTGAGAATAAGGTTCCTCTAGAAGTGTAATTAAGAGGGATAAACTGGCCACAGAGCAGAGTCCATTCAGTAGATGCATTATGAACCTGTACCATATATTTTGTTAATACTTCTTTCACTTTCTTCATGTGACTTTTAGACATTACAGCTGTGTGATTTTGTTCGGAATTAAAAGTGAAATTTGTGCATTATGATAGAAGACAAGAATGAACAATAATGCCAGCATCCTCTACAACATCTGTTCTTTTCTTCTTGAATGATACCACATACTTTCACTAATCAGGGACATGTGTTCAAAGTGACAACGATATGGAAATGAGTTCCAGCCTTCGACATACGAAAAAATGAACGAAACTTTTATATATAACTGTTTCAAATGTAATTCTTACTTGTTAACAATTATGTGCTGCAGCAGAAATATTTTTTTTTTGTTTGTTTGGTTTTTTTTGTGCAAAACTATAGAAATCTGCACTTCAGTCTAAAGTCATTACTAAAAACAACTTTTTGAGTCAGTTCTTTGAACATTTAAGCAGGAACCTAGAATAATAATAAGAATGTATATAATTTTTGACTAAAGCTATTTTTGTATTTTGTATTCACTGAAATACAAAATTAGTTTTTTCTGTATTATATAAACTAATCTTGATTTTATTTAATAATGCCTATAATGATAAGACTGAGTTGCATAGTCTCACCCTTTATTTCTTCTGCCCAGGAATAAGCTGTAGTGGCACTTTAAATCTCTACTCTGTTTGGTCTCATTTGTGAACAAAATAAAAACTATGTCTCACAATTATGTATTAATTTACTACAAGCTGCATCCTTATCTACATTTCAAATGGATATGTGTATATTAGAGTATATTTTCTTTAAACAGTTTTCAGCATATCTACCATTCAACATGCTAATAAGTTCACAATTCATAATTAATATATTTTATAAATTTAACAATATTTAAAAAGTATATAATGGATATTAAGCTATTATGGAGCTAGTGAAAAAATTATTGTGTGCTGTTATGATATGTCCACAAAATTTGTGTTAACCTTTGAGTTTTATGCCTTAAATGAAGGTAAACATTAAACTTATCAAAATGTACAATGTCACACTTTAAAAGAATATTATGAGAAAACTGCTGTCATGATCTAAACAAATGTTGTGGAATCTTTGATCATATTTGATTAAGTGTAGTTTTTTAATAATTATACCGTATATGCAACATACAGATTATTATTTATTAAAGAAGAACTCTTATTTTGAATCAATATATATAATATTTTGAGTTAAATTATTAATTAATATTGGTCAAAATAAAAGATGTTTTAGAAATACATTGTACATAGCAAAAGAATAATTTAAAAAATTGCGACTTTTAAGATTTTTCAAAGCTCTAAATAACCAATATTTTGCTGTAAAGAGATCTAAACAGCAGGTGCTACTCCCAGGTATAGTCTTTCATTATTTTTGAAAATAAACAAAAACTCTAAATTAATGTTTAGGCTAAATATGGTTTAAATGTCTTAATTTCAATATAGGCAGATTTTATTAATCATTGGTGCACTTTCAAATAGTTAATATCTATCACTTTGTTTTTCAATAACTTTCTTAATTCTTTAACTGACAATCGTAAATAAATTTGACTTTCTTAGAACTATTGCCAAAATACAATTTCCAAAAGGGACGGAATATGCTTCCTCTGAATATTTATGAGAGATTTTCTAAAAGTTCTCGGCTTCACCAAGGGAACATAAGATTTAAGAGAAATGTCTTCTTTTATTTTTCAATATGTTCACCTTGAAAAGCAATGCATTTAATCCAATGACTTTCCAACCTTTTAATACCCTCATAAATAAGATTTGTCCAACCATGAAAAAATCTGTCTCAGTTTCATTTTCATTATTTGATATGAATCTTCGTCCATTCAGCCCTTTCTTGAGGTTTGGGGACAAAAAATAATCTCAGTGAGCAAATCCGGCAAACATGGCATATGTGAAAGAACTTGGAAGCGAAGAGCATGCAGTTTTGCAGCAATAATTCCAGATGTGGGTGAAAGCGCATTATCATGATGAAAGGGAACTTCATTTTTAGCCAAATAGCATCCTTCATTTGATCCAGTAGTGAAACGTAATAATTCCCGGAGATGGTTCTGTCTTTGTGGAGGTAGTCTACAAGCACCACACCATGAGAATACTGGAAAACCATAGTCATGGCTTTTCCTGCCAATGGAATAGTTTTTTGCTTCCTTTGGTGCACTTTTACCTAATGCCACCCCAGTTTGGACTGCTTCTTCGTCTCGGGCGTGTAGGGATGAATCCATCTTTCTTCTACTGTTATGAAACGTCGGAGAATTTCGCTGGAATTGCGTTTAAGCAAGAATAAATACTCTTGCAAAATGAATATTCAAATGCGTTTTTGGTCCATTGTTAACAAACGCGGCACCCATCGAATGGAAAACCTTCTCACATACAAAACTTTTTATAAAATATAGTGAAGACAGCCTATGGAGATCTTTGCAATGTCAGCCAATTCGCGTACCTTCAATCGGCGATCATTTAGTACGGCATTGTGAATTTTCGTCACAATCTCTTTGGTCGTAGCAATTTTGGGAAGCCTTGAGCCCTCATCATCATGAATGGATATACGACCACCCTTAAACTGAGCATCCCACTTTTTAAGCCGAAAAACGAAGGAGAAGAATCCTTTAGTGGAATCTAACTCCTTTTGTACTTCTGTTGGAGTTAAACCCTTCAAAACAAAGTACTTCATCACAGCTCATACTCTAATTTTATCAATATTGCATAAAATGTTAAAATTAATTTGTTTACACGACCGTCACAAAAAACTGACCACACTTAGGCGTCTGAAACTTCACAGCACGCCATCTAAAGGGCGATACTTAAAAACTATTATAATAATTTGGCAATATTCACATCATCTCAGAATCAGGCGAGAACTTTTAGAACACTCCTTGTAGTTCTAAATTTAACAGTCTTAATATGAGGATGTCATTAAGTAAGTTACAAATGGATGTACAACTTAAACAAATAATAGTATTGATTTGTAAAATACTTTTATTTCTCAACATAATCTCCTTACATTTAGAAAATTTCCGCATCTTTTCACAAGACCCTGAAATCCAGCAGCATTAAATTCTTTGGGCTTCTTCGGAACCAGGCGGTGTGTTCCCATTCTCCAGCTTCAGGAAAAAAATTCACTGAAATTATGACGTTTAAGAGGGTCGAATATATGGAAATCACTTGGAGAAAGGTCGGGAATATACACAGGATGCTCGAGGACTTCGCTTGAAATTTTGCAACGCCCCCTTTGTCTCGGCAGTGTGAGGATACGAGTAGTATTAGTGCCGCGGCGGGAGTTTGAATGACTTCACTCTGCTAAGGTCGTCCCCCAGGAAAAGATTGGCCCTAGTGTTCTTTTTGTGGTGGCAGTGTGATTTCATGTTTAATGCGTGCCTCGGGGTTGGTTTTGTTCATACATGTTTTATTGCGCAAGTACATATCGGTTGTGATTATGTATATGCTATATACATTTTATTACGGCATCCAGAAAGTAAGTCCCAATCGCGCCTGGAGATGGCACCGCTAGTCGGATAGGAATGCGCATGCGCAGGAATAGAGAGGAAGTATGTGGTAATAATGCAGTAAAATTTCAGCCTTGTGACGGCCGTATATATGATATATAACAAATCCAAACAAGCTGAACCACGGATGGTGGTTATGAGGAAAATATAATGGTTATTATGCTAATTGATTATGGTTCCGCATATTGGAACTAATTATTGGGTGCATAATGGATGGAAATGTCATTTACAATCGTTATTATGCTGATAGAATTTGGTGGTGGTGTGGGGCATAAGCGTTTGGTGGCAAAACTGCGAACTAAGCATAATTTGAATTACAAAATGGCGGAAATTTGAACTAAAATACTGGTGGTAAAACTATAAATGAGATATGTACGACGAGTATATGGTTTGAAAACTAAATCATTAACAAGATGTAGGTGTAAAAAATATTGTAAAAATGATTCTCATTTTGATATTTACAATAAGTAACATTGAAACAATAATATTCATTGATAAAAATAGTAGTTACACTCAGCAAAATGGTAAATTGTGTAAATATTTATTAATTTAATAGCAACTCAATAACATGTTTACATATAATATATGCCTGTGTGCAAAAACGTGTCATTCATAATTTTTAACTCTACAAAAAATGTTATGTTGGCAAAAATTACTAAAAATAATTTTATATAAACTACATAAATAATTAATGGAAACATTAACAAAATACTGCATTGGTTGGAAAAAGCATACTTTTACTGGTAACAAAATATTAGAAATCAAATATACCAGTTTTGCGAAAATACTCAAAACGAATCGTTTACGCTATTTAACTTTGCTAAAAGAAGTTTTGTTAATCCAGAAAAATGTTATCTTACAATCAAAAAATATTTTCCACTCTTTGATTTAGTTTCATAAACAAAAATGCATATTAGAAACAACATATTAACTTTGAACACATAATACATATCTACACTGTTTAACTTTGCAAAATTGCAGTTATGTTACAACATAAATATATTTTCTCTCTATAATTTACTTTCATAAACCAAAACTCATATTATAAACTAAATATTAAATTTAAAAAAAAATATTTACTCAATTTAAGTTTACAAAAGAAGCTATGTTACAAACTGATGTCATGTTTCAATAAAAAAATATTATTCTCTCTTAGATTGATTTTTATAGAAGTTGAAACAAATTACACTGGGCAACAAAAAAATAATTTTTGAATGTTTCGAGCACTTTATGAGGCAATTATTACTAATTTTGGGTTGAGAAAAACAAATATGACAATGAAAATTTTTATTAGCTCTAGTTTCTATGATATACACAAGGTGGAAGTATTACATATTAACGGATTGAGAGAAAATGATACATTTTAATTACATACATGCTAACAACAATGAAAGTGCATTTAATTTTTTTAACTGGTAATTACATGCTAAGAGTTCTAAATTTCTGGAAAAATACTTCGCAGATAGTCGTGTCTGAAGAGAATCATGTGGTGGCCTATTGACTTCGTCGTCTTTTAGCTTGCCTCTTGTAATGGAGTTCCGCAGAATCCCTATACAAAGACCAACAGTAATCCGCAAGCATTACTTCATTCCAACGGCCCTGATATCTTTGTTGCATAACAGAAATGTTCTGGTGGAATCTCTCTCCATGTTCATCACTAACAGCTCCACAACTAGGAGGGAAAAAGTCTAGGTGGGAGTGGAGAAAATGGATCTTAAGGGACATGTTGCATCCAAGGTTACGGTATTTTTGCAGGAGCACTGTCACCAAATGCTTGTAGTTGTCATCTCTTTTGTTGCCTAAAAATCCATGAACAACACCCTTGAAGGCTTCCCAAGCTTCCTTTTCTTTCCCCTCCAAAACTTGGTCAAATGCAGGATCCTTTACAAGTTCTCTTATTTGTGGTCCGACAAAAATGCCTTCCTTAACTTTTGCATCACTTAATTTCGAAAATTTCTCTCTGATGTACTTAAAGGCCCGTCTTTCTCGGTTCATAGTTTTGACAAATTTTTTCATCAAACCCAGCTTGATATGCAGGGGTGGAAGAAGAACGTCTTTTGGGTCCACAAGAGGCTTGGCAACGACATTTTTCTCGCTAGGGTGAAGATTTCTTGCAGGCCAGTCTTCTTTCACCACAAATATAACAAAAGTTATTCACCATATTTACACATTTTCGTGGCATTTTTACAAATTTTACACTAAAAAAGCACTCGCGAACCAGAAATTTTGCATTAATTTGAGTAGAAACTACATGTAATTCACAGTCACAGCAACAGTATCTATGTTTATGACTTACAAACAGCTGAAGAGCATTTGTGTTTTGTTATTTGACAGGTGTGCCAACCCCCCCAAAAATCCCCCAAATTTAAAATCTTCACTCTAAAAAATGAAATGTCACTTTATCTTCAAAACAAGAGCTAATCTATCATTTTTATGGTGATTTTTGAATTCAGCAAATGGAAATACATGTAAATTCACTATTTTTAAGCCCGAAACATTTTCATTGTTGCCCAGTGTTATTAACTATGTATGCAAAAAAATTTTACACTATTTAACTTTCCAAAAAAGATGCTATGTTACAATGAAAATAATGTTTTCATTCTTTGATTTACTTTTATTGACAAAAATTTATATTAGAAAAAATATTAACTTTAAAAACAAAATATATGTATCTTTTTAACTTTGCAAAAAAGAAGATATGATGCAAAAATGCTTCGTTCCAAACAAAAAAAATCGTCACTTATGTATACTATTATAATTAAAAATTTATATTAGAAACAAAATATTAAATTTTAAAATATATTTACATATTTAACTTTGCAAACAAAGAAGTTATGTTACAAAAGAAATGTTATGTTGCCGCCAAAAACATTTTTCACTATTTGGTTAACTTTTATATGAAAAAAAAAATTATATTAGAAACAGAATATGAAATTTGAAAACAATAATGCCATTTATACTATTTAACTTTACAAAAAATAATTTTTAATCTTAGATATACTTTTATAAACAAATAAGTTCATTTAAACAAGGAATTTACATTTAACACAAAACCAATATTTATTCTATTTAACTATGCAAAAAGTAAATTGTGTTACAAAATTGATGTTATGTTGCTATAAAAATATTTATTTCACCCTTTGATTTATATTTAAAATAAAAATTCATTAAAGACTATATATTAACTTTGAAAACCAAAAATTATTTAAACTGTTTAAATTTACAAAAAGAAGATGCGTTATAAAAAAGACGAATTTAAAAAAAAATCTTTCTTTGATTTATTTTTATAAATAAATTTACCATAGAAATAATATATAACCTTTGAAAACAAAAAAAAAAAAAAACAATATTTTACCTTACAAAAAGAAGTGATGTAGAGCAAAGTGGTGTTAGGTTATAATCAAAATATTTATTTTCACTCCTTGATTAACTGTTATAAACAAAAATTCACATTAGATACAAAATATTAACTTTGAAAACAAAAGCATATTTAACTTTGAAAAAAAAAAAAACTATATGTTCCCCTAACTTACCATAATGACACACATAAATGTAATGAAGGGAACTGAATTATATTTTGTTACAGCAAGAGTAATACGTTATAGATAGTAATTTAACATGTTCCATCATCATTTTACATAGTAACTATTATTATCATCACATTTAAGTAAATGAAGGAATAAAATGTTACAGAAATGTAAGGAAAATTAAAGTATGAAAATGAAAAATAAAAATAATATTATAGTAAATGAATAAAAAACAAATTCAAAGAGCAGTGCAGCATCATTTAATGCGGCACAAATACAGCATACAAAGAATAGAACTTTATCGGTGTCATATGACAAGGTTTTTTTAGTAGTGTTTAACGCCCATTTTTACTAAGGCACCACAGGCGGTGGACACTCATGATGCATGAAATGAAATGATATATTGTGAAAGGATATTTTTTTAAGGAAGGAAGCGTTCCAGGCCTACATTTAGAGTACCTCCCCGGCATTTGTCAATCATGAAAACCAAAGAAAATCTGGGGAAAAAAACCAGTCAGGGAGGACGGTTCTGGCGGTACCCCAGACCTCCCGCTCACGAGTCCGCGCTTTAACGACCTCGGCCACCCGTGGCGGTATATGACAAGTCATCTACTCTACCACCAACATATATTTTTATTTGCTTTTTTACTTTTTATCAGTCAGTGAACCTCAAACCTCAAACTTCAAGCTGCGTTTGCCTGCAGTATTTTCTTTGCCGTAAAGAGACAATTTGAACTGTCACAAATACAAAAAGTTTCAACATGAGTCAGTAGTAAAGAGTACGTCGTGAATACATGTGGTGTTCATAGCATAAACAATTGTGCGTGTGGTCACTATCCTTATAATATAATATTTATAAATACAGAAAGGTGGTTTACATTCCACAGTGCTTACAGTGATTGTCAAAGCTCTAATGCAACTTAAACGGAATATCATTTCCGTTTCCTCCCTGCGTGACTTACGTGAATCGAATGTGAAAAATGTGACTTTTTTATTTTTACAATTATTATTGGAAAAATTAATTATAGTAATTATTATATTCCCCTGTGCGTCAGTTATACGAATAAAATTGTGAAAACTGTAAAAAACGATTGTACTTTTAAACTAATATTATAATATAATGATAGTACTTTACTGATATTTTTTTTTTATTTTAGAGACCTTCATTTTGTTTTAAAACAGTTGAACCTTTTATCTCAGCGTAAACATTCGGTTTATGAAACTATACCAAAGAGTGAAATGATATTTCTTGATTGCAATAAAACATCTTTTTTTTATTATACATAGCTTGTCGGCCCTGGCGGTGTAGTGGTAACAATACTTCTCTCCTAAACCCAAGATCGCTGGTTCAATCTCCGACAGGATCGATGGATTTTTTCGCCGTAAAAATTCTTAGTATGGCTTTTTTCGGAAGGGAAGTAAAGCTGTGGGCCCAGTGGTGTAGATTTACGGCATAAAAACCCACGCATAAAAAAAGTGATTTTTTTTTTTTTTTTTTTTGCCGTTTTACACCCTGAATTAAATGGAACGCTGATTACCCGAGACGCTACAGAACGTCCATAAATAAACCCAATCAACATTAATAAAACATGATTTTTTTCCAAAGTTAAATACTGTAAATAATTTTTAAAGTTAATATTATTTCGAATATGCTTTTTCTTTATAAAAGAAAATCAGAGTTAAAAATATTTTTTTAACTGAAATATAACATCTTTTTTGGTGAACATAACTTCTTTTTTCAAGTTTAATGTTGTAAGTTGTTTAATTTCATAGTTTATATTTTGTTTCTACTATGTATTTTTGTTTATAAAAATAAACAAAACTGAAAAAAATTAATGAACATAACGCCTTTTTGTACTTAATTTATTTTACATTTGCAAAGTTAAATAAAATAAATATTTTTTGGTTTTCAAAGTTGATATTTTGTTTCGAATATTTTTGTTTAAAAAGTATATCTAATAGTGAAAAGTATTTCTTGTGATTGCAATATAACATTTTTATATATAACTTCTTTTTTGCAAAGTTAAAAGTGTTAGTAGTTTTTGTGTTCAAATTAATATTTTGTTTGTAATGTGAATTTTGGTTTATAAAAATAAAACAAACAGTGCGAAGTATTGTATTTGATGGTAGTATAACATCTTCATTGCAACTTAACACCTTTCTTACATAGTAAAAAGTAACTTTTTTTCAAAGTTAATGTTATTAATGTGAATTTAGTGTATAAAATTATATAAAAATGTGATACAAATTGATTGCAACAAAACATTCTTTTTGTAACACAACTTCCTTTTTTCGCAAAATTAAATAGCGTAAATGGTTTTATTGTTTTCAAAGTTAATATATTGATTCTAATATAAATGTTTTTTAATAAAACTTAATCAAAGAATGAATATATTTTTTTACTTGAACATAATACCATTTTGTGCTAAATAACTTCTTTTTGCAAAGTTATATTGTAAATATATATATTTTTTTGGTTTCATAAGTTCATAACTTGCCTAACGTAAATTTTAGTTTATATAGTAAATTCAAAAATGAAAAATATTTTATTGCAACATTACTGTTTTTAACATGACTTTTTTTGCATAGTTAAATAGTGTAATTAGTTTTTGTGAAAGCTAATGTTTTGTTCTTAATAAATTTTTTGTTTACAAAAGTAAACCAAAGAATGAAAATATTTTATTATAAAGTTAGATCTTTTTTGTAACATAATTCATTTTTTTTGCAAAGCTAAAGCATGTAAAATTTTCTTTGTTTTCAAAGTTAATGTTTTGTTTATAATATGTATTTTTATTTACAAAAGTATATAAAAGAGTAAGAAATAGAGTTTGGTTGGTTTTTAAAGGGTTTACGCAATATAACTACTTTTGGTAAAGTTAGATAGTATAAACGATTAGTTTTCATGTTTTGCAATATTTTATTTCTGATATTTGGAATCCTGTACAAGTATGCATTTTGTTACTAATGTAGTCTTTTGTTAATATTACCATGAAACATGTATATATTTTATATTTCATATGTGGGTGAAAATATTTTCAATTCATTGATGAAACTTGCTATTTTTTTTTTTTTTTTTGGCGCAATATAACTTCCTTTTGCAAAGCTAAATACCGTAAACGACAAATTTCAACAAACAGTATATTTTATTTGTCAATATGTTATTGAGTTGCTATAAAATAAAAATATTTACACAACTTTCCATTTTGCTTTGAAGGTAATTACTATTTTCATTAATACATATTATTTCAAAGTTAATTATTGTAAATATAACAATTCTTTTTGCAACGTTTTCCACCGACATCTTCTTAATATCTGTTATTTACCCAACCACATACTCGCCGAACATATTTATTTCATAATTTTACCACCTGTACTGTAGTACAGATATTCGCCATTTTGAATCAGCTCATATTTAGTTCACAATTTGACCACTCAGCCTACCGCACAAAACCTTAGCTGTGCGCCACTCATTCAAACCTATCCTGTGCACCTCGGAAGGGCAGATACAACACGGTGGACCCCGCAGCATAAAACGTGCGTCCTATCACCAAGCGTTTTATTCTGTCCAAATATATTCTTCTACATTTTCTCCACCAATCACTGGAATCCTAATTTTCACCATTCGCAACACTCCACTTTACTTTCTTATTACCTTGTAGTCTTTACATTGCATCTACTAACTAAGTAGCTCGTCGATACTACCTACACGTCTACGGTAAGTTAATGTTGCATTTTTTAAAGTGTATCTAAATAAAATTAATCAGTATTTATTAACGATTTCTGCTTTACACCTGCCACACCACATTGGTTCAATTTTCCCCAACAAAAAGCAATGATTTGAGTAATATTTTCAAAATGTAATTTCCTAAAACCACTCCCTGCGTCACCATATTTGTTAATAAATACTGCAACAAAATAAAAGCAATTATCTTACTAACAAGTATAACAATTTAAATACAGCATATAACAATCTATGATTAAAACACTATTACCTATTCAAAAAATAAACTACCACAATATTAGGTAAAACAACAATAATAGCAACTTACAAATATCTAGCATTTAATAACACCCACCTAGTAAACCAACCACATTAGTTCGAAATTACGCCACCAAAATTACCTTTATATTATGTAAAATAACAAAAACAAACATTTTCGAAATATAGCGCCTACAACCACTATCTGCCCAACCATGTTGCAACAAAGGAGACATCATTTACCAACCACGTAATTTAGTCAGCTAATTACATTATATATAATAACAATAACTGGATAAGAAGCCCCTCAAGGGCCCAATATTTAGGTACGAGACGTAGGGACCCTGCGGCACCCGAGCTGCTCCCGCAGGTCCACGCTGAGCGTGTTTGACTCATTTTAAATTAGCCTCAATTTTAATTTTTATTCGTTTTACTTCCCTGTTCTTTGTCTGATGGATGCCCCCGTGTTTGACACGGTAAAAAGTGACTGGGTAATGGCGTAACTCCCAGCATTGGGTTATCATATAGGACAGGAGCGTATCTCCTGGTAAAGGCCAGGCCCGAGGAGGGGCCATTGCATGAGCTGTTGACTTTCTGCAGGCGATTGGGCCCCTTTGTCAAAACACAGGAACGTGTGACCCTGAGGTTACTCTGTCCAGGCCAGTGCAAGTCACCTAAGCCAGGGTGGCGCGCAGGAAGCAGCCTGCCATCGGAGACGGTAGCAATGGTGGTGGATTAAATCCCTATGGTACAAGATAACAATCATTTTAAAATAAAACGTAAGAGTTGGCGTTAAAGAAGTATGCGAGAAGTCCTTTTCTTGATACTTGGTACTCAGCCGTACTAAAGATGGTCAATCGTTTACCAAGGTAAATTCAGAAGGGAATTGATGCCATAGCTGGACCCGATAAGTCCTGTGCCCTCTACGTAACGGATCACTTTTGGTGGAGACAATTGGGCTGTCTCAAACCAACTCATTGCTCAAGGCGATGATACTCCACGGATATCCCATCCGCGTTGAGCGACATAAGACATTGAATTCGTCGTGAGGAGTTGTTATCACTAACGTACTAGACGGTATGTCTGATTCGGAAATCCAGAGCTCCTGGAAGATCAAGTGGTCACTTCTGTTTATCGTGTATAGGCAAGGAAACGGGGGGAAATACAGCCGACCCGGACTCTTTTCCTAACGTCTGACGATCAAGTGGTCACGCCTGTTTATCGTGTACAGGCAAGGAAACGGGGGGAATTACAGCCGACCCAGACTCTTTTCCTAACGTCTGACAGGGTTGAATTGCCGCAGAACATAAAGGCGGGCTATGAGTTGATTGAAGTGCGCCAATACATCCAGAGCCCGTTTCTATGTTTTCAGTGTCAACGTTTTGGACACATTCGCATATCATGTAGAAGTGCCGTTTCCATCTGTGCCACCTGTAATCCAGCAAGTCATGAGGGAGCATGTACATCCGCTCCCCTCTGCGTCAACTGCAGTGGTGATCGTCCAGCCTCGTCCCGCGAATGTCCTAGCTCTGTATACAGGATTTCTAGGTGAAGGAAAAGCTGTCCTTTACTGAGGCCCGGAAGCGCTTCCAATCTCGCCAACCTGTAGTACCTAAAACGGTACTTACAGCGCAGCAGCTTCATTAGCTGTCAAGAAGCGCGATAGCAGTACGCAGACTTGCACCTTGTCTTTACACGGGTCCCTACTAGGCCCAGTTCTCCGAACCTGAAGCCGATAGTTTTTAATGCCCCTGATCTTAAGTTCAAGACGCGCTACACGAGAACTGACTTCTTGAAACCGTCAACTGCAGTGGAGAAAAAACAGAGTCCTTCTCATCCTTGGAGGTTCCGCTCCCATGATGGGAGCAAACACGCTAGGCCGTCGCCGTCGCCGTCACCGCCTATATCTACATCCAACCGATTCCAGGTGTTGGAATCGGTGAATATATCTCAGCGGGAGAACCCTCCCTCTGAGGACGCCATGGAGCAGGATGTGCCTGCTCTAGGCAAACCACCGAGCCCCACGCGATAGAAGAAAGACGGTTGATTCGTCTTGGGCCAAACAAGAAGTAGTGTATTTTTATTTATTTTATCTCGTTTTAACAATGGCTATCCTTTCGTGTAATGTGCGTAGACTCCGCAGTCGAAGACCTGACCTGGAGTTACTTTTACGTTCCACTGACTCTCCGCTTGTGTGTCTCCAAGAGACCAAGCTTCGCCCGCAAGATTCTTTCACTTTGCGCGATTACTCATTAATGAGATATGATCTCCCTCCCGCAAATGGCACTCCCGCGCATGGCGGAGTTTCAATTTTAATTACAGATGAAGTGCACAGTACTCCAATTAACCTCCAGAGTCCTATACAGGCTGCTGCAGTTATAGTTCACTTCTCAGGCCTTAGTTTTTCTATCTGCAGTATTTACTTGCCTCATCTGCTATTTTCGCAATAGTTGATCTAGATTATCCCTTATCTCAGCTACCACCCTCTGTGAAACTTTTGGGAGATTTTAGTGCGCACCATTCCCTATGGGGTTCCAACACGGAATGTGCCAGGGGTAGCATGTTGGCAGACTTTGTAGAACGCCATAATCTTATTCTGTTCAACACTAGTGAACCTACTTTTATTTCTGACAGCACTAATTTTTTTTTCACACTTAGACTTATCCTTTTGTTCTGCCTCACTTGTACATTTTACCTGAAACATCATCTCCGATTTATACTCTAGTGACCACTTTTCGTGTCAGATACACATACTCTCTGCACACGCACATTCTCAGCGGGCGCCAAGATGGCTTATTGCAAAGCCAAATTGGCATGTTTTTCGATCTATGGCCGTGTTTTCAGGGTATGAGTTTCCGTCCATCGACGTCATGATCGAGCACCTCGAAACGGCCATTCTTAATGCCGCAGAGCAGGCTATTCCGCAGTGGTCTTGCCACCTCAGACGCTTTCCGGTTCCTGGTGGACCGACGAAGGCCGGGATGCTTTGCGTGCACGCTGAGGTGCTCTACGAGATATTCGTCGCCACCCTACTTCAGCAAACATGATTCGCTACAAACAACGTCGCGCCAAATGCCGTCGAGTTATTAAGGATAGCTAAAAGGCGTCTTCTGTTGCTTTTGTCTGCTCTTTTAACCGCACAACGCCTTCATCTGTAGTTTGGGAGCAACTACGCCGCGTTGCAGGCAAACCTAGATTTACGCCTATACCCGATCTTAGGATATCAAATCGAGTGCTTACTACTCCGATTGAGATAGCCAATATTTTAGGACGCACTTTCACTGATGTTTCGAGCTTCGCCAATTACTCTCCTTCATTGCGCACATTAAAGGAGCAGGTCGAGTAGGGAGATTTCTCTTTTGCCTCCGATAACCAGGAGTGCTATAATGCGCCTTTTATAGCTCGGAAATTGGAGCATTCCCTAACGAACTGTCGACACTGCACTCCAGGACCAGATGACATTCATGTTGCTATGCTACAGCATTTATCAGCGGAAGGCAAAGCTTTTTTGTTCCAGATTTTTAATTCCGTTTGGTGCAATGGAACATTTCCGAGCACTTGGCGAATGGCCACCGTCATACCCATACCGAAACCTGGAAAGACCCACACCTTCCTTCCAGTTACCGTCCAAATTCCCTCACCAGCTGCGTCTGCAAAGTGATGGAATGCATGATTAACGGACAGCTTATATGGTGGTTAGAGTCGAGGAACTTGTTAATGAACGTCCAGTGCAGCTTTCGGCGTCATCGTTTCTCAGTTGACCATCTTGTGTCTTTTTCCACCCACATAATGGACAGTTTTGTACGGAAGTGCCAACGGTCGCCGTATTTTTTTATTTAGAGAAATCCTATGATACTTGCTGGAGAAGCGGTATCCTAACGCTTCATGATTGGCATATACGTGGTTGTATGTCTGTTTTTATTCGGGAGTTTATATAACACCGGGTTTTTAATGTTCGCGTGGGTTCAGTTTTATCTTCCCGTTTTACTCAAGAGAACGATAAGCCTCAGGGCTCGGTACTTAGTTGCACACTGTTTGCCATTGCTATCAATTCCATCAGTAAGGGTTTACCGCCAGGAATACAATCTCGTTGTTTTTGGACGATTTTGCCATCTTTCTTTCCTCTCGGAGAACTTGTCTTTTGGAACGCCGCCTCCAATGCTGTCTCGACCGCCTTTACGCTTGGAGTGTAAATCACGGGTTCCGTTTCTCCGCAGAGAAGACCACCTTCATGAACTGCTGGCGCCGTAAGGAGTATCCTCCACCATCTCACCATCTTGGCCCAGACGCTCTTGCTTTTGCAGATGAAGTTAGGTTCATCCTCGGGAGCTGACTGGACTGTTCTTTTACGCTCTTACCGCCCTCTCATCCGGCCCAAACTGGATTATGGCTGTGTTGTTTATGCCTCTGCGAGACCCTCTGCTCTTCTTCGTCTTAACCCCATTCATCACCGGGATATTTGTGTCGCCATTGGAGCATTCCGAACCAGTCCTGTGTGAAGTTTATGTGCGAAGTCTGGAGAACCTCCGTTGTTTTATCGTAGGGATCCTTTACTTGCTTCTTATGGTTGTCGTTTAGCTGCTCAATCTTGTCATCCCATGAATGAGCCTTTTTTTTTTTTTTTTTTTTAATTTGTCACTCGCTCGCTGCATTTTACGCTATTCGGTCTTTTACTCCTAAGCCTGCTGGCTTTCATTTTCGGGAGCTGTTAAGGACGTTGGACTTTGAATTACCTGCTTTTTTCTTATCCGGGGAAACTGCTTCTCTCCCTTGGCACTTAGCAAAGGGTCCCGTTCATCTTGGGCTTACGTCCTGTACTAAGTCTTCGACCACAGCACCTATTATTCGTTGTCATTTTAGCGAGATCATCTCTTCTTTTACTGGATTGAATTTTATATATGCCGACCGCTCGAAATCTGGCACAGGAGTAGGATGTGCGTTTGCTTTTAATGGAGCTAGTTTTACTTTTGGTCTTAACGTTGCGACGTCTATTTTTATTAAGGAGCTTCATGCTATTTATCGGGCGATTTTCTTTATTTCATTCCTGGGGCTGGGGGACAGTGTTATTTGTTCCGACACTTTGAGTGTCATTTTAGCTTTTAGAAACCTGTACAACAACCACCCTCTATTACAGAAGATCCAGGATGGAGTGTTAATGCTTTTTGACGCTGGCGTCAGGGTGACACTGCTATGGGCACCTGGACATGTGGGATTCCCAGGTAATGAAGACGGAGGTGTCGCAGCTAAATTCACCCTTTTAGACCCTGCTGAGTACAAGCAACGTTTTTACTTCCGGGAGTTTAAACATTCTTTACGTCGAGGCATTCTTTCGCGCTGGCGCGTTGAGTGGGATTTAATACCCACCAATAAGCTTCGAGAATGTAAATCCACCCCTTTTAACTGGTCGACTTCTTCTCTCGCAGTTCGTCGCGAAGAAGTAATTCTAGCTCGTCTGAGAATTGGGTATTGCCTTTTTAGTCAACGTCACCTTTTTAATGGTCAACCAGCTCCAGCTTGCTCTCGCTGTGGCCACACCTTTACACTGCGTCTCATTTTATTTGAATGCCATCATCTAGCAGCTTTTAGACTTTCCCTAGATTTGCCCTCCTCTATTTGCCAAATTAGTAGTTTTTGCATAAATTATACAAATAATTTTAAAACAAAAATAATATAAAAGGAAGCACTTGTTCCCAAATTATAAACAAGTGAAATAAAAATTGTAATATATATTGTATCAAAATAATTATCACGTTTATAAATTATTCCTGCTGCTGTTTTAAATATAATGATTATTTGAATACATAGATAAACGGAAAATAAATATTTCTAGCCTGTTAAGTTCTTCTTCATGGAAGAAAATTTATTGTTTAAACTTTTATGTAATTTCCTTATAACTTACAGAAAATGAATGAATGAAGTAAAGATTACGCTGATGAGCCCGAGTCCTTCGGTGTGTCAAGTTATATATCATTCGCCATTTAATATGAAGACGAAAGTCCGGTTAAGCCCCTCACTCATACGTACCTGCAATCTTTGCTTTTGCAACTGGTTATTGATTGAAACACCAGCAGGGTATCTACATAATTATTTACTTATTATTATCCTTGCCATTTTTTAAGTGTTGGGACAACATTTTGGTGATTATTAAGAATCATTTATATCCATGTTATATATGAGCCTGGTAGTGAGAGGCAGAAGTGTTAATACTGCATTCCAATTTTCTAGCTGCATTTAAATAGATACTCTTAATAACAGATCCAGAAAAGTGAATTAGTAAAGATATCAATAAAGATATCAATAATGATATTGTGTAAATCAATTGTTGTTAGCACTTTAAATGAAACTTTTAAACGTATGGGATGAGATAACTACGATAAAAGAAATCATGCATTCATTTTATCATACTACAAACGTCTGATATTAAAAAATTAACATAGTTTTCTCGTTTTAAACGGATATTTAAAGTCCCTCTAACCATTTTATGCACACACTTTTAATACTCATAAGAATATTCTACTGCACTTAAACTTTGATGTACAATACTTTTTGAAAAGGAAAAATCGAAGTTCGGAATTATGTTTTGGCATAAAGTTGTCTCTATTAACAAGTTTGCAAAAGCTTCTCAATCATTCACGAGTTTAACAAATAGTCTAAGCGTTAATTATGATAACAGAAAGGCGCGAAAAATTATTTGTAATAAACATTTCAGTGATATGCGATAATGTGCAGAATGCAATAGTATCTAATATTATACTACCTTCCTATATATGAATCAACAGTTAGTTAATACGTTAGGTGCAAAATATACGGATTTACGTGTTCTTCACATCATGCACCAAGTTTTCTCGATTTAAAACGTTTAAGCAATACGTTCAGGGTCGTGCAAAATTGCATTAGTGCGAAAAACAAATAGTCAGGCAGTGTTATAAAGAGTACATCTCTTAAACACTTGCAAGTATTTAGTAAGAAGCTGTGAATTTTTTCAAGAATATTTTAAAAATAATTTACATTTTTTATTAATTACTTCACAATGCTTTTATCCTACATTCATTAGCAATAACAATAATATAATTTTATCGTTGTGCATTTTCTTTCATGTGTGGTTACTGTATTCTACGAGTATAAACCGAACCTTAATTTTACACATGGGTGAGGTTAAATTCTAGGAAAATTTTCAACATGAACTGCATTATTAAAACCAACATAAAAATGTTTCAGCCTATGTAAATATGCTGATTATAAGTACTAAATTGGTATACATATGCTAACAATAGCAGTTACTGAAACTTTTATAATGTAAAACTCATTTTGTACTCCTCTCTGCAACACATCGAACAACTAGTTAGCAACAGAACATGTACTACAAAAATAAATAAATAAATAAATAATAAACCCTACCGGGTTCTTTGATTTCTTTTATTTACGACCACATCTATAACACATGCTTCCACATGTGACTATTTACAATTGTCTTCTAATTCGATCAAGCGCGAGGGTGTTCAATTTATGCTGTCTGATCAGCCCCTTTGAGCCATTGTCCCATCAGTGCTCATAAAAGTCATAGAATGTACATTGTTTTAAGGCGATAGAACCATCCGTCTGCTGTAGGTTGAGTGTTGCTAATGAAATGCCACTTACTTTCTTATTGTATTTAGCATTTCTGGTGTTGCAATTGACAACAAAAGCATTGCCAAAATCTGAAGAAAAAACCTTACTAATGTTTGGGAACATTATTTTAATGCATATTTGCAGCCCGCTTATAGCGCTTGTGTATCTAGGATTTTATTTTCTTCACCACCTCTCCCTATGTCCAGTTAAATAGCATCAATTCCGTTCTTCATAACTATAATAAAACTTTTCACTAAGGTCTGTAAGTAATTTCTGCAGTTCTTCTCATTTCCAAAAGTATATTGCTCTAAGGGTGAGGTTAATATATTAAGCCAAAGCTAATCGATTCTAGTTTATGAAATCTTTAGAGATAATTTGTTTTATTTAAAGACGCTCTTTAACATTTCAGGTCATCAGCGTCCCATTCAATTCAGGACGTGAAACGATCGATACATTTTGCTCAGATGTTTTTTCTTTCAGGCTTGAGGTTTTTTTTTTTTTTCGTGCCGTTAATCTACTACACGGGACCCATGACTTTACGCCCGAAAAAATCCATCGATCCTGGCCGGGATTGAACCCGCGATCTTGGGTTAAGGAGGCAAGTATGGTTACCACTACACCACTATTGTAATGTATAGATAAGATGGAATAATGGACACAACATTATAATTTAACTTTCAAATAAACAATACTTAAGTTCTCAACAAGATAAAGGAACTTATTTACTCTGTTGGGAGCTGGAGAGATGGTTGGTCAGAGGAATGTGATGATAACGCAATGGCGTCAGAGGAGTGCATTATACATGGGTGCGCATGTATCGTATAATGTAGAGATTAAGTCACAAGTCGTGGCAACTATTTTTTTCTCACGAACATGGGATAACACGAAAAAGCTAACATACACGATTGGAACTATATGGCATTTACTGCCGAGTAGTACCACCAATGGAAGGCTGGCTGTTGTCTGGTGCCTGTGATTTGCTTCTTCCCTACGAGGGTGGCGGTCTTCATTTTCCTCACTGGAGTCACTTGAGTCATTTGTTTTACTTGTTTCTCCTCCCAAAGAAATATTGAAAAACCCATCCTTTTCCCAAAAGTGTTTCTCTACTCTTATCATTTGATTACGTTAATGCAATCGTCTTCAGAAACATAGATGCCGACTCCTAGGAGTCGGAGATGTCTAGATCTTCCCAAAATGTTCGCAGAGGATGTTGAGTTCCCCCAATATTTCCAAAAGGTTATTATTATATCAACATACATTTAATATTTAGAGTGCATAATTAAGGTTAAGCATGGGCTGCCATAAGTGCTAAATGAATATTCGACTCGATTTTCTTAAATGAAACCCTTTTCTCTTATACTGAATGTAATTTTGAAACAGTTTCTTTTCTCAATTAATTGATGGAACACGTATGATGTGTTTCAGGAAGACTGAGCCACGTCTCATGCAGCTCATATTTTTAGACATGCAATTGCTGATATATTTGATGACAGAGTAATTAGTGCTGAGTTGTGGCCACCTTAATTCGCAGACTTAATGTCCTGATATTTCTTTTTGAGCTCTTTAAAGGACAGAATATTGGGTTCAGTAATTATTATTGAATCAAATACCGAACATTGGATGAACTGCAAAACAACATGCGAGCACAAATAGCCTACACGGAACGCGTGAGTCAAAATCTGTTTAACCTTTTAACACCTGCCTCGCAGTAAATGCGAAAGTTTTCAGTATCTTTCTTGAAAAAGATTAGCGTGTTTTCAGTACTTTACCGATCGCGTTCTAAGCTAGGCTGACTGAAAACCCGATTACTATGTAGCATATATATATATATATATATATATATATATATATATATATATATATACGTGGATACGCTGATGACCTGAGATGTTAAAGAGCGTCCATAAATAAAATCTATATACGTGTATGTGTGTGTGTGTAATTACGGACAATTATTCAGAGTCATAAGCAGAATGTTCTAGGTGATGTGATGTCTAAATAAGTGAAATTGGTTATGGGTGCTAGGAACTATAGCGGCAATAGCAAATGAACCAATATTCCGTTATGACAAACATCAGTAATAGCGGTACCCACATTTGTTAAACCAGAGTTTAACTACATTATCTTGAATAGTTCCCATAATGCAAGAAGTAATGGCAAGCGTAAATAACAAAAAGCTTGATTATAGTAAGGAAGTTTCCTTCCTCAAAAAATTCTTTCCCAATATATCATTTCATCTCATGTATCATCAGTGTCCACAATCTGTGGTTCCTCAGTAATAAAAATGGGCATTAACCACCATTCACAATAAAAAAAAGGGTGAATTGGGTCAAGCTACGCAATACTGATGTAAAATATACAAAAAACCTCACACAGTGCTTTTAATTGCACTATATGCGAAGACCAATACAATTTTCCATCCAACACCACTCTAAAAACTTCACTTCTTCCTCTACAAAAGAGCCCTTTTGAGCGAAGATATTCCGTTAGGCGTCAGGAACGAACGCAGAAGCCTTCTCAGTAGAAACGCGAAAGCCGTTGCTGACAGTCCAAACGTCCAGACAGTCTAGATAGCATTGGAAGTTGCGTTCCAAGAGACTGGTGCGCTGATAGGAATAGTAAATTGTCGACAAACAACGATGACGAAATCCCTGTTGGTACACTGTCCATGATAGAATTGATAACGATGACAAACAGAATGACGAGCAGTACCAAACTCAATGGTGTGCCATTCTCCCGAATAAACCGAGAGGATTAAATAACCCAAGCGTACATTAAAACCCGTCATTTCCATGATCTTGTGAATAAATAACAAAGCCGACCAAGGATATTCTAATCATGAAGCAAACGAAAGATTCCGTTTTTCCAACATTATTAAAGGTGAAGGAAGACAGGAACAATTTGGCAATTTCATAAAACTCCGTTCATAATATGTGTCAAATGAGACACTAAATAATCGACAGACCCCCCCCCCCCAAAAAAAAAACTTTGGACGTTTTCTATGATTTGAGCAATCATGCAAGTTGGCCATTAATCATCGGTTTCATCGTCTTGAAAACGCAAATAATAAAAGAGATAGGGAGGTAACGGGAGGAAAAAAAAAAAAACGATGGTGGAAACGGTTATGTCTGTTATTTGCTTTTTCCATTGCTCACAGGAGGTACCTGATGTAGAGAGTACTCACCTCAGCGACTCATTTTCCAGTGATAAGGCACAGGGACCTATTCGCCTTGAGCAATTTTAAGCTCGTGCAATTGTCCTTCTCCGGGCGTAGATAACGACCAGTGCAGCCAGTTACGTACACTCTTATGGCCACTTTTAGCGGCAAACACGAGGACATCCTACAGATGAAGAATATGGTATTGAAAGAGTTGTAAAAAGAAAAGTGCGGCGAAACAAAAAGGAGTCAATCACGCAACAGATGAACATAAGTGTGGATTTGGGCTCTTCGTGGTTGGTACGCCTCGAACACACTAGTGGGGTCAGGGACCAAAAGTTTTCTGGTAGGATGTTAATCATCTGCAAAACTTTAAAGATGCTACAACGAGTGAGCACCGGAAGCTCGGAAGGTGATGGATAGCCGAAAACCTATGCCGGGAATAGTATGAAAACACTCGAACCGACATTAGGCCTCTCTTGAATTAAATAACAGAGGTGAACCAACTCCCAAATTCCAAAGTGTAATGCGTTTCTGTACTGAGGTTGTGCATGGCACATGATAGATGTGCCGCATATGAATGCTTTGGGGAACAAGACGACATTCCGGAGTATGTAGCCTTGCTCTTGCATAGAAGGCTTCGCCAATGTTAACTGTTTATCGCCTGAATTCGTAGCACATATACATGCAAATAAAAAATCAAAACAATCGGATCATAGAGCTAACAAGCGGACTTGACAGTACAAAGCACTGACGAAACATCTGTAGAGACTTTGACTGTAGGCATAGAAACAACAAAACTGCAGACCAAAAGACTCTCAGGGACTCAAAAGAAGAGACTACTTAGAGGAAAGAAAATAAGAGGGAACTTTAACAGTTGAAAAACCACCATATAACCTTATTTACTGAAAAGAAGACTGCTCGACTTAACAGTGGAACTAAAATGCCGCGCTCAAATTCGAGCACGTCTACATTAATACTGCAAATATAAAAAAGTACAGGAAAACCAAAGTGGAAGGGACTGCGACTTTAAGCTGTGTAGTTGCTGGAGTTAATTCTTATCGGCGCATAACGTAGTACAACGTAGTGAAATTATGTATTACTTGCTACCCCTAACTTAGTAGAACGTAGCGTGCTTGTATGAGCAATCTCTTCGGACTTATTTATTCTTATCTCAACTCACACGAGTGCTGTTGATGCGAGTACATTCCAACTCTACTGAGGAACTGGTTTTATCACACCAAAGTGTCATTTCATCCATTGAATGACAAAATTCACAGCCGAGTGCGGGTTATTATTATGCATTTTATGCTTTTTTAAAGTATCATTGGTACTATGGAGGGCGGTGAAGGTGCGTCAGGGACCACAATGTAGTAGTGAACAGAGATTGGTAGCAATGTAGTATATATTGCCAGCAATTTAGAGGAATTGCGGAAAGAAAGTAGCTCCAATGAGTCTTGGCGGCTCAATGAGTTAGATAAAGACAGCGATGGAACAAATTGACAGTGACAGTGTTGAGAAACATGTAGAACAGAAAGAATATCAAAATGCAAAAGACTAAAACTGAAGAACTTTCTCTAAAATGGACTCCCAGTTTGACTTTCAATGAAATATAAAATTTTCATCCTCACAATTGCAATTCATGGTATTCCTACAGGAAGTTATAAAAACACTTATTTTGATCTTTTGTAGATAGAAATTTTGCCATTTAACCACCAAAGAAACGAACAGATACGCCACTAAAATACAGGCGGGGGATCCAAAATGAAAATTCACAAGTTCAAGGGAAATTTAGGCGTACTTAGGTATTTTCAAATATATGGGATGGTTGATTTACCTGAAATTAGAAATTACTTTAGGGGAAATTTCCGTGAATTATTGTAAGAAAAGCAACAAAATTTCTGAGCTTTCAAAAAATTCCCAGTATCTTCATCTCAACGACGAAGTTATAGGGCTATATTTGGGGGACTGTTCTTAAGTTTTGACCTGCTTTAGACATCATCAGTAAATTTGCTGATGTCAATAAATCAGATTGAGATCTTTCCGCAGATGAAGGGATGATAAGCTTCAAAGGGTGCTTCATTCTAAAGCAATATATATTTACTAAACCAACAAAATAGTGTATAAAGGCATTGAGTAATGCAGATAGTAAGACTTGATGTTTTTGAACTGCAAAAACTACCTGGGAAAAATAATTCTAGAAACCACTATCTTCTTCTGGATAGATAGATATGTGCAAAAAATACACGGGACTGTAGCATCATGTGTATTTTGATTGATTTATTTATTTATTTATTTATTTTTTACAAACAGGCTAGTGAAATTGCTTATGGATAAACAAATATATGCCAGAGGTAAGGATAGTGCTGCAAGTAAAGATCGGCCACAACAGTTTTGAAAGTCTGACAGCAGTGCCGTTGCTCATTTAAGACCGCTTGTCAATCGATTTCAAGTGGTAATATCTTTCTTTGATAGTGTTATGTAATCGTGGTTTTGTGATTTCAAGCCTAATTTCTTAGCCAATACCTGTCTAGCCTAAACGGTCGGGGATTAGTACTGCTCCGTCACAGTCATGGCCAAGAAGTTCCCACGGAATTAGGCTTTGTTTCGGTTTTCTTTAGAATTTTAATGGAACTTCTTAGCTATTTTTGTGGCCAAGGTTTGTTATAGACTCTTTCAGTATTATATTATATATTTATAATATATAGATTGTAAAATTTTATTACAGGCTCTCTGGGGGAATATCTTGCCATTTCGATTTTTCATTACGGGGCATTAATGTTGTAAAAAGTTTGTGTCAGATAACCAGTGGTATGTTACGAAAGTTATTATCTGCTTAATTGTATTATGTAATTTTTCTGAATTTAAATTTCCTAGCCCAGTTAGGCAAGCTTCCTTATCTTCCATGTTAGACAATTTGGTAGATGGATGGAACTTTTGCAAAAAGGCTTGAGAGTTTAATTATAAACAGTTCTTGCCCATGTTTTATTGTTTATAAATTATTATATTTGATGACCTATTCAGTTGCAGTGTCCCACACAATTTCGTGTAAAATTTCACTCAGGTTATTACATTCAGGCTTATGATGACTAATTGTTGTAATAAATGGAGTTAAAAATAAAATGTATTTCCTCTTGAATGTTGCTAGAGCCCTTATCTCCTTTTAGCAAAACACACATATATTTTTACAGATTCTCTAGGCCTATAACATTTTTATTTGGAACGTTAAAAGTAGCAAGTAGCAGAAGAGTGAGGGTAAAGATTGTACAAGAAGTTACAAGTGGCAAGTTCCACGAATGGTAACTTCAGCGTGGTTATTTAAAATATATCGCACAGCTTTATTTTCCTATTAGAAAGAGGTGTAAAAATTACTAGCTCTGGGTATTTAAGAAAATAATATTACTAAGCAGAAAGTCATTATTAATATTAATGGTCACAAGTTCATAGTAACGAACTTACAAGTGCTGTAGGTAAATAAATAAATAAATAAATAAATGCATACTTATATAAACAAACGCTACTTAATCGTTTTCCGTTAGCACGCTGCTGTCCTCTTGTAATATTCAGGCACACAATTCCAGTATCACTTATGACGTGCCAGCATAATCGTTATTATTTCCTGAATAATGGAAGGTAATGAAAGAATTTTTCATTATCGTGTTTCGAGGATTTATTGATATTGCAGTACTCTTCTACACTCATTTAAAGTGGAAGACATTTAATGGAGTCCAATGCTGTGTTCATTTGAGGGAATGAATCAATATTTGAATATTTTTTGTCATGTAAATATGTCAAGCACGGATTTTGTTTTATTTTTAAGCCGTTTAGATTGCAACAATCTTCCTTAGCGTGTTTAGTGCTAAACCGTCTCCCCCCCCTTCTCTCTCTCTCTCTCTCTTTCTCTGTTTTACAGCTGTTATTCAATATTATTCTGCTTTTTGCTCTAAAATGCTCTAAGATTGTTTTAACGAACTGCTTGGAATTGTGTCTAGTAACTACGTCTGAAAGCATGTTTGCTCCCAATTTTAAAGTTTCTGTAGCCGTTTAGACTGCAATCTTCATTTAGGGTGTTTAGTGTTAAACTATGGCTTTTCCCTTATTTTCACATATGTAATTTTTTGAAGTCTAACGATTTGAAATCCCGGAGCCTATTATGACATTAATTATGCTTTCTGCCTTTCGCTTTAAAACGCTCCTTCTTTGTCTGTTTTTAACGAACTGCTTGGCTATTGTGTCTAGTAACTACCTCTGAAAGCATGTTTGCTCCCAATTTGAAACCTTCTGTACCTATGACAATTGCTCCAGACTTTATAAATGGAAAATAGAAATATGGAGATAAAAAGTCCTTCTAAAGCGCTTAAAAAAATAAAATAAAAAAAAAAAATAAAAAAGGTTCCGTTTTGGATATGCCTGCCATGATGTAATACAAAATAGTGGTTTTCAAGTGTTCCTCCAGCCTGATTAAGATTAGTACCAGGTAATGAATTGAACATCTTGCGTCATCAATTTGGCTTTGGTCTGATTGCAAGAATTACTGTGCAGAAGAAACAGTCTGAACGGAAGCACCACAGGCAGTGGACACTGATGATGCATGAGATGAAATGACATATTGGGAAGGGATTTATTTTTAAGGAAGGAATCGTTCCAGGCCTAAGTTTAAGGTACCTCCCCGGCATTTACCGTTTATGAGGACCGAGGAAAACCTGGAAAAAGCCTCAGTAAGGGAGGACGGTCCTGGCGGAATTCGAACCCCAGACCTGACCTCCCGCACACAAGTCCAAGTCCGCACCTTAACGACCTCGGCCACCCATTGCGGTGAGAAACAGTCTGTATATGGTAAAAGATCGCCATATTCCTTCCTTAAACCAATGTCAACCATTTAGCAAAGGGCCCAATTTAAAGAGAGGGGGGGGGGGGAATATTTTTCAATTGCCATGTAAGTTTTCTTTTAACAATTCATACCTTAGGAAATGTATTGCTAATCATTTGAGGAGCTACTAAATGATAATAAACAACCATCTCACAGGGAAAACCCACGTTCAATACTGCCGGGTAATTTGCGTGTTTGACTTGTGCAACTTCATAAGGCGGTTGAAATCCCCAACCCCTTTTTGACAAAGACGAAGATAACCATAATATGACGATTCTGGTGATTGTAAATGTGTTTCCGTTGGCTGTGTTAGCTTGTGTGGTGCTGGTGCTGATTTGTGTGTCTTTTGTGAGGGTTTTGGTGGTGGTTTAGGTTTGGTCGAATCACTTATGAATTCATTATTTGTCGATTCAGAGTTGCCCATTAATTGCCGGTTCGCGAGCTAGCCGAAGGCCTAAACCTTTTTTGCAATGGTGCTCACACGTGAATGTTGTATCTACCCTTTGTGTACTATATTTTGGTTAATGCGAACTATTTAGAAAGAATCGTCTAAACGAACAAATTTTGTTACCAAGTGATTGCTTGTATTGCGCGATTTATTTAATTTATTACCTCTTTAGGACCGTGTTTACTGACTGGTTGCCTGTTTGTTGCTTAACATGTATTTTACTTTACTCTTTTGTATTGATATAAAATCTAACGAGGCATCTAATTTTACGCAAAGCCACCTCCCATTTCCTTTGCGACACTATTCTTTTTGGTACAATATTTTAAAAATTGTACGAGTGTTGTTAAAAATATTTATAGATGCATTACTTACTAGCATGGTGAAAAAAGCTTGTTGCCTAATCATGCTGATGTAGTGCCGATTGCTTAATCCAAGAATTAAACAAGATTGGATATCCTCTTCACATGACCAGTATCTCACTGACGCCCCCTCCTGTAGAAAGAAGTATTTGATCTAATTTGAAAAAAAAAAAAAAAAAAGAAAAAAAAAAAAAAAAAGGAATCGCAATCTTTTGCAACTCCTCGGCGTTAAATGTGCCATCAATAACTTTTGGTGCCAAATCCTTCAATTTATAAACTGTAGGAATATCTTGCATCGCCTGGTAAATTTTAAACATTTTGTCTGTCCAATTTTGCTCGTAT